>CM053597.1:63363224-63391256 GCA_028646575.1 Pseudocheirus occidentalis
GGTGAATCTGGCAAAACAACATCAAAACAGACAGACAAAATACCGGTATCACAGCCATGTCTCCTCAGTTCTCAGCAGCTCTGGGTGGCAGTTCTCAAAAGTCCTGAGCAGCTCCAACTGGCCCTCAGCAGTCTTTCTCTCAGCAACTCAGGCTCCACAATACTGCATACTGCTCTCCCAAAAGTCCTTCTCGCCTTCTCTCAGCTTGGGCCTTTCTCCCAATTCACAGCTCCTCCCAGTTCAGACCTCTCTCTTCACTCAACAAGTCCATCCCACAAGTGGTATTCACAAGTTTTAACACTCAACCCATAAACCAAGCCAACACAGGGGGATCTCCAAATTCCCTTACCATTACAACTTAATACATGGGGTTTTTTTCATTCTTTTCAAAGTAAAAATCAAACTCTTTTGTCTGGTATTCAAGTCACTGCAAAATATGGTATTATCAATGCTTTTTTCTAACTCATATTCTACATCCTCTAAACTGTTGCCAAATAGGTCTACTTTCTGTTCTTTGAACCCAGCACCTTATCTCACAGCTCTATATTTCTACATATGCTGTTCATTATAACTGAAATATTCTTCATCTCTGTTTTTGTCTGTTGCAATTCCTTGCCATCCTCTGAAATCCAACTCAAATACCACTTGCTCTGGGAGATCATCTTACCCGTCAGACTTTACGTAATACTTTTTTGTTAAATTCTCTAACTTGCCTCTTATGTAAAGGTATGCACTATATTTACTTGTGTTTGTCTTGACTACCTTATAGATTAGAGACTTGAAAACTTATTTGGCCTACCATCCCCCTTTAAAAAAAATATTCAGCACTCGCCCCCTGAAATTCACTTTCTTTAACCCTTTAATGGTTGTTTTTTTTATTTGCATCATTTCAAAAATATATTTTAAATGATGTATCTTAAATCTAATAATTTATTGTAACTGTATGGAGTTTTTTTCCTGCATTGAAATTTTGATGATACAATATTGCATCATGTAACTGTATACTATAGTATTATAAACAAGTCATTCCATACACATGTTCCTGTTAATACACACTGGACTTTCCAACAATGCACAACACACTCACCTGACAACACTTGCTTGCTGAGACCTGTCAGTGGACTTGATCACTGATTAGTCAAAACTTGGATTTTGTGTGTTTATTTGGAAAAGAATGTAATCACTATGACTTTAACTTTGTTACACAACAGATAAAACATGCACAAAAGGTTTTTCAAAATTTTCTCATCTTCTCTTAATTTCTTGTGCTTCCACCATCCGTTTATTTTTATTCAATGCCTCCCAGTTGCATGCAAGTCTTCTCCCCCACCTCATAGTCTGTTCTATGAGGGCAGGAGCTATGTAGTATCTAAACTTGTCCCCCAAAGACTAGTACAAGTAGGTGATTAAATGGGATCTCACACTCTCTCTGCTCTAATGCCTTGCTTTGGTATATTAAGGAATATGACTGTTTGGTCAATAAGAGTGAAGAGCCTTAGTCCCTTTTATCTTTTAGAGCTTGGAAAGCAAGTGACATAACAAGATCTGCACATTGGCAGTTGAAGGGGCCACTGTATTTGTAGAATCTGCCAGGTTTCTCTGTGGTCACCTTTACAATTCAGCTACATACAGTGTCAACGAAGCAGAGTTATGGAAAGGGGGGCTTGCTTTTCTTATTACATTATATTCTCCTGTTGTTTTTTGAAGGGAACAGAAAGGGAAAGTGAGGAGAAAAATAAGGGTGTATGGAATGGAATGGAAAATGGAAGATGGAGAAAGCAAGGGATCATGACTGAATATGAGAAAAGGAGAAATAATAATTTCTCTGTCCATGAGGCTACCAGTTCAGTAATTTTCTATGTAATAATTGGTGATTTCAGATTTTTTTTAAATAACTCATTTTTTTCCATTGAAGTCATTGGTCAGTCAAACTTAAATTGGTCAAATTGTTGATTGTATGTTCTGTACATACAACCATAGAACACAAGATTGCATAATTTAAGATCACAGTTGAGGGTACTCTAAATCTTGACTCTCAGAGTAACAGCCATGACTAGGATCTGGGGCTTCCATCCCAACCCCCAGCCCCTAGTCCACTATTCTGCTCTGCTACCATCCTTTGAACTCTTGTGATACAATGTGATCTCCAGAGAGAAAAATAATTTAAATGAAAGATTATCATAATTGTAAAACACACCTCTTACTGTATTGAAATGTGTTCCTTCATTTGACACCATTTCCACCCACATCCACCTTCTCCTTTCCTCTCTACTGGATTCATCAGATTTTAATCATCAGGCTCAATGACCCCAGCACGACTGCTTTAATATTCAAACTATGTGAAAAAATTAGAAATGGCATCTTGGATGAGACCAATGGTCTATCTAGTTCAGTATCTTCCCCAACAGTGGCAGGAAGGGAGCGAACTCATATAACATCCTCCTCACAGGTTAGGTTATATATTTGTATCTCTCAGGAACATTTCTGATGCTCCTTTAATTATCCTGGTCTGTGGCTTGTTAGCTGAGTTTATTAGTTCCTAGGGTTCATAAGCAGAGTTTTGTGGACTGTAAACCAGATTTGAAAAATCACATCCAAGTAAACCATACATTCATTCTAACACACAACACCATTTATCCCAAAACAAAAAACTACATTCCACCTATACATTCGTAAGAAGTACTATAAAAATGTACCTCCATGTGCCTCCTCACATGCTGTGCTCTAATTCTATCTTATCTAAACTTCCTATCTCCCTCTGTCTAGCACAGTACTCAGTATCCACAGTAAGCATTTACTATGGATTACATCCACAGTGAGAATTAACTGAATTGAATCAAATGCCTATTTAGTAACAGACAGTTTTTACATTTCATTTAGGAACAAGCACAGAATAAGAGATTGTTGTCAAAAGATGCATTCTCATACTGCTTTGGGTTTTTTTTTGGAGTAAAACTTAGATCACCCTAAGGATATTTAAGGATGAAAATGAAAAAAAAGATCTGCAAGGCTGTGAAGGCCATCTACCTTGCCTAGCTCTCCCACTCCTGATTCTGCTAATATGTTCAAGGTCACTATTTCATCTTTCATATGGACCCCTTAGGTTTATTCCCTTCCAAGAGTATTATCCCTCCCCCACCCCTTGTAAAACAAACAAAAAACATGCCAATGGTGACCAAATTAGAGTGCAGAAGAATCATGATGAATATGTACACCAACAGCTCAGAGCTTTTAGCCTACTGATGATGGTATCATACCATTGGTATCAATTTCCTATACAAAGCATGGTGCAATAAATGGGTCTATCATCTATGAGTTGTAGAATTGGGACTGTGCTAGGAACTAGGACTGACAGACTTTCACAAATGATACTCTACAGAATCTCCATCTCCACTACTCCTAACCAATCTCTCCTTTAGCATTCCCTCTACTTTGGGGATATAACATGCTATAACTTTATGATCTTAGGCAATTCACTTAACTTCTGGGTCTCAGTTTTCTCATCTGTGAAATGAGAAGATTAGATTAAATGGCCTCTGAGATATCCTCCATTTCTGGCTCCATGGTTCTTTAATTCTACGAACTCTCCAGAGTTTCTGAAGCTAGGAATCTAATGAAAAAACTCAAAGGAATATTCATCGTGATTTGTTCTTTGACTCACCAGTTGTTCAGAAGTAAGTCACTTAGTCTCCAGGTAATTTTTAGGCAGGGAGCTGAGGTTCTATGAGGATAAAACTGGTAATATCTGTGAGAAGGAGTCATAGACGCAATTATTACCTTAAAAAAGGTTAGCTAAAACAAAACAATGACTGCAGACCCACATGCCTGCTTTCTCCTTTTTAAAACAAGGCTATAATAATAACCAGCACATGTGTTGAAGGCATCCTTGTTGGATGTATGAGAAAAGGAACTGACAGGCTTTCACAAATGATACTCTACAGAAGAGTACATTTTTACAGTCACACAACTGAGTGAAAAGGATGAAGAACATGAACTCTCACTGACCACTGGAAGAATGAGTTATTATTGTGTAAGACAGATGGCTTGGCCCTCCCATGTTTTCAAGTGTTGCCTGTCATAATGATTTTTCATAGTAGTTGAATCCCTTGCGGTGCCTTCTACATGGGACGGTGTGTGTACATGAGCCAGAGGAATTCCCAAAACAGGACAGGGTAGACAGCTACCTACCATAGTTCTTTCCCAGACCAGGAACTGGGAAGCAAGACCAAGGAATAGTAAAGTAGAGCTGTTCAGCCCTTAATTAGCTATCTCTTGCACAACTACTCCAGGCCATATGGGAGGAACACTGAATCTACCTCAGTTTCCTGGAACTAAGTTGCTTAGAAATAATGAGGCCCATGACCAGATTCTGTGACCTGAGAGCTGTGCTTGAGATGTTTTGTGGTGTTTCCAGGAAAGGAAGGAAAGTAGAGCAAAAAGACTTATAAACCCATTTGATAGATTTCAATTTCAGCATTTGAGGAGTCCAAAGGACACTGGAGATCTGTAACTGGAAAGATTTCTTCAATAGGAGAGTTCTAACATCTTGTAAAGGCAAGGCTAGAGGTGGAAAAAGAGTAACTGGGTTCACCAACCCCACCCTTCCCCATCATCTTGACTCTCAAATCAAAAGATTAACAGATGGACATGGTTAGAGTTTAGTACCAGAAACCACCTACCTTTGATTTCCCTTACCATAGAAACTAGGGGAGTAAGTCCCAACCCAGTGTTTTGTTTTATTTTTCTGCTTCTGATAGGGGTCACTAGTTAGATTTGTTTCTCCCAAAGTCAAAGTATGTTTTCCTGTTCACTTATATATTCAAATAATAATAGTAAAATTGACAACAATAACAATATCAACAATGCATAGCATTTAAAGAGTGTCTACAATAGCCTTTATATACATTTTAATATTGGAGCCTCATAATAACCCTAGAAGGTAGGTAAGATAGGTGTTATTAACACTATAATCAGGGGTCTTTATCAGAGAACTGGAATGAGTCACACAAGATCAAACAGCAGAGCCAGGATTCAGAGTCAGGACTCCCAACTCTCAACTCCCAACCACCATAACAGAGCTGCCTTAAACATGAGTCAGGGATGATGATAAAAGAACATTGACATTCTCAGAATGGCTAGCAACAAAGTGTTCTTTGCTTAGAATGAGATGTTCCAAAATCAACCTGAATTGGTTTGTGTGTAGTCTTTGTAAAAGGGCCTCTGAGAGGAGACAGAATGACATCATTGAGAAAAAGAGACTTTCATGAGAGACGAGTGCAAATAAATGACCTAGAAAAATGGGTACTCCAGTTTTAAACAAGATCCAAACTCTATTACCATGACACTGTGTACCATCAAGAGAGTAATCAATATTCAGTGGGGGAAGATTAAATACCTCTTTGTAAAGGGGATGGAAGAAAATCCACATGGAAAAATCCTGTGTGGAAATAAGCATAGGGTCATAGATTTAGAACTGGGACCATTGAGATCATTTAGTCCATCTCAAACTGTAAAACTAGTTTTTAAAAAATCTTACATCATAGAAAATAGGGAAAGTTACATATAAATTAGGAAATAATATAGGGTTATAGATTTGTCTTGCACATGGCAGGCACACACATTTTACTGATAAGGATAGTGAGACAGAGAGTGGCTAAGTGACTTAGAATCACACACATAGGAAATGTCTGAAGCAGAATTTGATTTCGGATTTTCTCGATTTTAAGCCCAGCCTCTCTATCCATTGCACCATCTAGCTATGAAATCATGTTTGAAGACATGTGAATAAGGTCAATTTGAGGCTCAAATATTTTGTTTTTAAAGAGGAGCCATACATTATACAGAAGAGGTCAAAATCAAAACTGTTGCCTAGGGGATATGAGTTTTAAATTTTGAGGATAACAGTGCTAGTTAACAGTAAGATATGTTTATTCTAAAGGAAAAATCCCAGAATCATAACTAGGGCAGAACAGGTATCTGGTTAAGGTCAGGGAGTGATTCACTTCCTCCCTACAACTGTACTGAGGCCTGTAATCCCTATGCATTGCTTGTGAGCTCTGCACTCCCACTCCCAATGAATCATCACTGTAATAGTTCTCTAATGAGGCCCACCTCTATTCCATTCCCTACACCATCTTCTTCCTACCATCCCACCACCTCTACCCCATCCCTCCCAGAGGTTTGAGGATTGGAGATCTAGGCCAGCGTCTCTATACAGGCAAGTCACTCCTCCTCCTCTATAACTGAATTTGCTCCAGTCAGAATAAGTCCTAATTACAGCTCTCAATAAATCTGACCATTCTATGCTGCCATAATGTTTGGAAGTCATTGGTCACTATAGCTCAGACACGACATGCAATCTCCCCCAATGGGTGCATATCAGAGGACCCTCTGAGACTTTTATAAGCTGCGCTTCCTTTCAAACATGTTTTATTAAGGTTCTTAAGAGGAAAGAATGGGATACTTTGTCATATTTCCCTGCCATCCTCCTGTGTTCTTATTTTTTTTCCTCTCTCAAGAAATTGTTTTTACCATCTGTCTTTTACTTTGTATCCTGCAGTATTATCTTCTCTTGCAGAAAAAAAAACGAATTTAGAGGGTGCAAAGGGCCGACAGCAAATTGTGTCATAGATGTTCCCTTGCCGAATGACAGTTATACCCTCGACAGCAGAGTGACTAAATAATTCATTGTGAAAAACTCCCCTTTGGTAGACAGTTGTTAAATTGGAACTATTACTACATAAGAATTATCTGCTACTCCTTGGTCATTTTTCTCAGACTGAGTGTACATAACTTGCTTTTATTATTGATAAGGGGAAATCTCAAAGCCTGAGGGCTCAGAAGCCAGCCACAGCACTAAGGTAGAATCAAGAGTCACCTACATAACAGAATCAGAGGGGCAACATCCCCTTCTCTCCTCTCCTCCTCTGCCCAAAGAGGAGGATGCTGCTGCTGCTTGCAACTCTACCAATAATTATTTATTCCTTTGAGCTAAGTATTGTACCCTTCTTGGTTCTTCTTTTTCATACTTTAATGTGAAGGAATTTATCAAATCACTTTAATGATGATAGTAATTGACATTTATATAATGCTTAAATATTTCCAAAGCTTTTCATAACTATTTTTGCAAGACTTTGGGGATACCCTGTACTATCTCATTTCAGCCTCACAACAAGATGAGATGGGCACTGCAGATATGATCATCCCATTTTACAGATGAGAAAACCAATACTTAGAAGTTAAGTGATCTGCCCGTAGTTCCGCAGTACATGTCAGAGGCAAAATTTAAACCTAGATCTGATGACAAGAACAGCACTCAATCCATTAGGACTAACTTCTATGAGAAGAGAAAAAAAAAACAGAGTACTGGGAACTTAGAGGAGAAGATTCTGGGTTAGCAGGAAGATAGAAAAAAAGGAAAAAGAGGAGGGTGGAATTCTAGACACTAAACTCTGTATACTTGGAAATTTGGTGCAGAGTTAATCCTATTAGTCCCTAATTAGCATTTGGGAACAAGCCCAAGGAGAGCCCAGAGAAGACCAGGGAAATAACAGTTATGAAATGAACTGAACTGAATTGAGAGATGACCTTGATTGGGAATCCCAGCAAGGTTTCTCTAGTCTTCCTGGGGAAATGCCATGGGTTCCTTCTTTCCCTGATGCTCTGTTCCTAAGCTCAGTTTCTTCATCTTTAAAATGGGAACAACAATATTTTCAATGCCTATCTTACAGAACTATAATGAGAAAATGATTGTTAACTGTAAATGTAATAGGTAAGCATAAAAGCCAGCAAATGTAAGGCTTCTACAAAGTTTCTGAGCCTCCAACTAGATAACCACCTGCTTGGAGATTTGGGGGGATGGAGGAAAGATAGTCCAAATTCTAGTTCTATGTAATTTAAGTGTTTAATCTGGATTCTGAAATAGCAGAGTTGTATTGTAAACTGTTGGAATGAGAGCATCTTTGTTTAAAAATCATACTTCAAAATACTAGATATCAGGTCAGATCCTACTGAGGAATTAAATTCTTTGATTTCCCTAATTGCTTGACTTCCTGGCTCAACCAGTCTTCACTACGTGACCCCAACAACTAGTATGACTGATTTTTCCACCAGAAAAATTGTTTGTCCTTCATTCTCTAGGAGAAGTATCATATCAGGGAGGTGATACCATGAATTAGAAATTTAAGTGAAAGGGGCTGTGCAAAGTCACCAGCCTCACATTCTCCTCCACAGTCATCAAGGTCGAGTGGTAAGATATAAATCAGGACCACTGGAGATGGCCCCAGATGTAGTGGGAGACCTTGACCTTTTAAAACTAAGGTCTTTCTTAGGCCTCAATTTGACTGAGACAATGCCCATTTATCACATAAGGCTAGGTAAGAAATGAGGCAGAGAGTGGCCTCTTTTACCTAGTCAAAACAAAATCAGTCTGGGGTGGGGGGGAAGACTCTGGGTTTCTGGATAAAACGGAAACACTTGCTATTTATATTCACTTTGATCCATCAGGGCCCAAACAATGACTATGTAGGGTTTGAGCTGGGACCTGTTATTGGCAAATCAACGAGAGCCAGAATGATTTGGGCTTAAGGCGTGGTACCAGACTGATTGGCCTGTTCACAGAGATGGCATGCTGCATTGCTGCCAGGTGGCCATGTCAACAAGTCTCACCCCTTGCTATGTGACCTTAGGCAAGCCTCCTTGGGGCTTCACTTTCTTCTACTGTAAGATGAAGGCACTGAACTAGATCATTTCAAAGTTCCCTTCTAGTGAGCAGTGAGAGTTTTTCCATCTGTTTGATAACAAGATTCTCCTAACCCTTAATCCATCTCTCAGACTACTACACAAAAACTTCATTTCGGCAGAAATTCATTTTTAAAAAGACTTAAGGTCTGCCATGTTCAATCATTCCTCATTATTTTTTCTGCCTATAAAAAAACTAGCTATTGAAGTTGTCTTTTTACTACTTATTTTGGTCATATTACTAGCTATGTGTATGTATATGTACATGTATGTATATATACACACATATATTTATATATTTTATATATTTGTTTATATATAATGAATAAATATTTAACTATATTACATGGATGGTTCACTAACCCATCTGTACTTGGTCCATTAGATAATTTAAGAGATATATTATCTCTTTTACAGACAAAAAGGAATAACAATTTAGAGCTAGAATGGACCGTAGAAGCCATCTTATCTACTTTTCTTCCCTTATTTTGCAGAAGAAAAAACTCACGGCAAAAAACATTCAATGACTTGGCTGGGGTAGTAAGTGGCAAAGACAAGATTCAAACCCAGGCCTTCCCACTCCTGATATTATACTACACTGCTTCCCTAAGGAAACACCTGTAAATGTTATCCATGGAAATGAAAAGTTCAGGTATAGAAAATGTGTTAGGCTTTCAAGAAATGGATATGCATCAGTCTCATAGTGATTACAAATGGAAATACAGGTGATATTCCTGAACAGTATGCCTAAGTCATATTTGATTATTCTGGAGTTTAGATTTTCATATGTTTCTGGGAAAAGTCCCTTATATTTGCTGGCAAGGCCATCTTGGAAATGGTTGCACACCTATACACACACACTGCAAATCACAGTAATTACCTCCACAACTTTAGTAGTTTTGTCCCTGCCTGTGGAACCTAAAATTGTATATGATCTGTAGAAGCAGGAGGCTGAAGATCAAGCATCTTTACTCTAGAATTAATTCCTTCATTCTCTGAGGGCTATTAGTAGAGGCTGCAACAGGCCATGCTGGAGACCTGGGGTGGCAAAAGAATGGTGGGTTAAAGCAGCACCATTTTGCCTATTATGCATTGCTTTAACTGCATTGGTTGAGATCTCCTTAATGAGTCAGGCAGGCAGCTTTTTTTGTTCTGACCATAGTCCAATCCTAGATGTACTCATTTTATATATACTGAGTGAGAAGAAAAGTAGGAAAAAGCCAGGTGGCTCCTATAACATTCATTATTAACAAATAGGAAGGAAGGTTCCCTGCAGGAAAGGATCATCCCAAGCTGGGGAATGGAAATTTTAAGTTGAAATAGCAACCCAGGCTTGCTGCTGGTAGGTATTTGTTTATCTTTATCATTGCCTACCAGTTATTTATCAATATAAGTTAATAAATTTACAGATTTTATAAAGAGTGAATTTAAAATCAATGAATAAAAATGTCATGGTCCCACTGATTTCTGAATAACAGCAGATAAAGAAATAGTCTTACGAATGCACAGACCAAATAAAATTCAGCAACAAACTTCTGTTCTATTGAGTCTTTCTGTGATGCAGTCCAGCTTAGGCCTTCACTCAGGCACGCAGCAGCTTAAACCTTGATGAGTCTCTATCTTCTGGTGCTGGAGTCACCTTAAGGATCTAAATCCAGGCTCCATCCTACACAGATGTATACTTCCTCCTAATGCAAGGCATGAGCTGGGAAGGTGTGATCACACATAACAACTTGGACTAAGAGGCATGAGTATTAGTCAATCAATTAATCAATAAGCATCTATTAAGTGTCAATCATCGTGGTAAGTGCTTAGGACACAAAGATAAATATGAAATGTTCCCTGGTCTCAAGCTTACATTCTACCTGGAAACAAATACCAAAGGGATGCAAACTAATTAATTAACTGAAAATTCTTTATTATTTACTATGTGACAGACATTGTGCTAAGCACTGGGGGGTGAAAATATTAAAAATATATAAATAAAAAATATAATAAAGACCATTTCTAGTTTCTAGGAGCCTATATTCTAAAAGAAGAAGCCAACTTTTATAGGGGACCTATTCAACCAAACAAATTTAAGGAGAGAAGGGATTATAATGGTATGCCTAAAATCCAGTACTCTGAAAGAAGGATGTATTGACTGTAGAAGTCCTGGAGTGGTAGGAATTTGAGCTGAGGAAGGAAAGTGGAAGGAGTCAGAGTGGTTATAGTCATACATAGAGTGAAGGGCATCAACCCCTGGAATTGAAATGCTCACCCCTCATTCTTGCTATAAAACTGACTGACCCACCTCCCTTTCTAGTTACCCACATCCCCATCAACATCTTTTTTGCCACTTCCTACACCTTATGTTGGATAGCATGCTACAATTTTCTTATAACAATCCCACATCTTTTCTTTGTTTGTAAGTATAACTCTTTTTAGAGCCTTTTATCCTATGATTTAGAACAAAAAATGACCAAGAGATAATTTGTGCAGAATGGTAAAGAAATTTGAGATCAGTACAGGAAATGTGCGATTTCCAAAGCAATCTAGTCAAATATCCTACTGCTATTCCAATCTAAGCCATTAATTAATGAACAACAGTAACAATATATTCATATTGTGCTTAAGAGTTTGCAAAGAGACCACTCATAAACATCTTATGAGGTAGTTAATGGAAGTATCATTATCCTCATTTTCTAGATTGGAATAGAAGTTCAGAGAGGTACATAGGGTAATAGATTGCCCTACAGGTGCCAGACCAACATCGTGTTTTCCCAACTCTAAAAACAATGCTTTTGGCCATCTGATTGTGGGCTGAGAAGGGAAATAAAAGCAAAGAGATGATAGCTAATAGCCTTCATTCAATAGACTTTATTAAATGTCTATGATGCACAGGTCACATTAAGTTCAGCTAAGGTATGGCTTCATCCTCAAATGACACACATACACAGAAAACAAATAATTATATATTGCATGATGCAAAGCAAAATATTACATGACTAACAGCTAATAAAAATTACACATTGGAACTTGCCACCCATAATCAAGAGATCGTTATACCTCTTCCTTATAATTAGTATTTTTATTGACATATAACCAGAGTTAATATTTTAATATATTTTAAATATTTTAAATTATTTAAATATATTTTAAATTATTTAAATATATTTTAAATAATATTTTAATACTTTTCATTGACAAATAGCAAAAACTAAAAAAAATGTACTTTTGTTATCCCTGATAAAATATGGCAAGCTCTTAAAACACTGGTAGGGTTGTATCTACTTATAATATTTCTACTGATTAATAAAAAAGTATAATACTCACTTTATGCTTAATATATGTGTTGTCAGACTTTACCTGTAACCCTATTCCAGGGGAAATTATCTGACCTACCGTAGAAAACGAAAGTGGCCTTAGAGAAGTCAGCAAAAAGAAAGGAGGCGGGAGGAACCTTTCCTATGGCTTTTTCTAAGCAGAACCATTTTACTTGGCCATAGTAATGCCTATAAAAATGATTTCCCTTCCAGTCTTCATAGTGAAAGCACAAGAGGAAATGGACCAAATCTTAAATTGGAGGTTTAACTGGGAGAAAAATGACCATGCTACAGTTGGCAAATGAAAAGAAAAACACACACCCATATTCTGTGAGGTCACTCATGTGTGCATGTACCCCCCTCACACACACACACACACACACACACACACACCTACAATTTCGTAGATCAGGAGCAAAAGGCAGGACATTTTTAGCACATTCTCCCTTTGGAGCAAAAAGACAGAAAATCTATTATTTTAATATTTCTTTTTTAGGCCTTTTAAGTTCAATAGAAATTCAATTGTGTTTTAACTGGATAACATTCTGATTGAATTGAACTAAGAAAGCGAATGCAAAGAGAATTTCTAAGGGATCTCTGACGTTTTGTATGATTCTACCATTTCATTTTGGGATGCATTGTTATAGCACTGTGATGTTAGTATGAAAACAAAACTTCTGCCAGTCCTGAATATCCTGTACTTAGATGGACACCCTGACCCTAAATAATCAGACTCAAGAAAAAAAGTAAAATCACTGAAAGTGGAAACTGGGATTTTGTGAAAAGGATAAAAGATGTTCAGCAGTCAGTATATGCAAAAATGTGGGGAAATCGGAACATAGGTGAAAAACGAAAATAAAATGAGCTATACCCGTAGCCCTGCTTTCCTGCCTAGACAAAAATGAAATGTTACAAAAGCCACATTCAGTAACTGCATCAACAAGGATGCCTTTTGCATTAATTGCTTCTGAATATTTGTTAGTACCCCAAATCTTCCCATAAATGCCATAATTTCTATGTAAAGGAGATAGGATGATTGAGTTATAATTAAAATGGCAATTATACCCTTAATGCTCCATATTTGACTTTTTTTTAAAGTGTTATGCTCTGAAAAAAGCTATTTTAAGATCAGAAGAAAATGTTTGGAAATGAATGTATTCAAGACATTTTAAATCTTTTAAAATCCAGTTATTGATTTTTACATGCTTCCAAGTGTAGTCTGAAACATTTTCTTCATTTATTTTGGTCGATGGAAATAATAAAAAATCATTGGAACGTGAAAAGCTTAAGTGAAGGCAATATTCTAGAGGTTGATATTTAACAGGATAAATATTTGAGATGTTGGGGGCAGGGGGAAGGGAAATCACAATATGATGACTAATCACTAAGCCTTCTAGAGCTCAGCCAATGGCAGGCCCAGGAAGAGCCAACTGGAAGAAAGCAACCTTTGGTAACTCCCTTCCCAACTCTGGAGGCGCCACTCTGAGCTCTGAGCACTGCAAATATGACATTTCTTTTGATCCCTCATTGACTGTTTAGAATTAAAAATGAACACCTTAAGCTATAAATCAAATGTCAGGTACAGCAGCCTAGTGGAACCGTATCAATATTTCATGATGTATGGCTTGCTGGGAGGCTTTAGAAACATCAGCCATGCCAAAAATGACATCCAGGATGCTTTGCGTTCACTCAGCCATGCCGTATGCCTAGAGCCGCAGCAAATGAACGTGTGAATCATGGGCTGGCACTGAGGCTTGGTATAAAAAAATGTTTTTAAGGAGCTGAGAATATAATACAGACTTTCTACTTTCCTCTCAGGGAGGATACTGCCAAGTCTAGTTCCTTCAATGCACTTAGATACTGGCATTCTGTCACTGGAAAAAGTTCTTCATTGGGAGAGTTCTACCATTTTGTAAGGGCAAGTCTGGAGGTGGAGAAAAATGGAATTGGTTCTCAGCAATCTCACACAATCCAAGGTTAAGACTCTTTCTCTCTCTTCCCCTCTCTTTCTTTCTAGCCAGTCTACCCATATAACTGCCCATTAGAAATGTTTTACTTACCATGTCAGTGGCTTCCAGCCTATAGGCCTGAGATTCCTGAGAGGTGAAAAATCTCTGTAGGAGCACCAGGAATCCATAAGTACAACAAACTTTATCATTATATTTGTTATATATTTTAGCTATAAAAAGATACTAATAGTACAACTAATATGTGGAAGTTGGAGCAACTTCACATTTAAAAAAGGAATCTTCATACTTACAAAGACTGGTGGTCATTAAATAAGATCCTTAACTTGTCCTCTGACTAAGCCTCTCGATCATACAGGGATGAAATCTGATTGATCCTGGAAGCTAAGTCCTTAAATTGCTGACAGTAAGTCCCTGAAGAAACAAGAGACAGATCTTTGGAAGAGAAGGTATAAATGACATAGAGGGAGGAGAGAGAACTTAAAAAAGAGGAGGCAGGTTTACTTTAAAGACTGACTTTGCTTCTATCCACCATGCTGCCAAGAGCTAAATCTATGTTGCTAATAACAGCACCACATTTAAAGCAGGACAACTGAGATTTTGCCCCTGAAAAAAACAAAACATTTGTTTCACAGAAAGGAAAAATGCAAGTCCCCTAGTGCAAGGTTCCAAGAGAAGGAGTAGGTAAGAGGTTCATTACAGAGATGATGTTACTCCTGACCTGGTTTAGTTCCAGGAAGAAGGGTAACATAGATGCTACGAAGTCCGGACATAAGGAATCAGCTGAGAAGCCATCCTCCAAGAATGACCTAAGAGTGAAAAGTATACACTTCTGGATCAGAGCTGCTCTAGGGAGGGAAGAATGCTTCTTTTTTCATATGGTTTCTGTTGTTTTTGTTATTGTTTTTGCTTTTTGTGGAGGGGGGAAGGCAGGGCAATTGGAGTTAAGTGACTTGCCCAAGGTCACATGGCTGGTAAGTGTTAAGTGTCTGAGGCTGGATTTGAATTCAAGTCCTCCTGACTCCAGGGCTGGCGCTCTATTCACTATGCCACCTAGCAGCCCCAATATGGCTTCTTATGGGAGCATATACTTCAGTGACTTCTCAGCACATTCCAGCCCAGGAGAAAGGGCACTTCAAAGCTCTATAATCTCTGGACCTGGGGAAAAGGATGATTCAGGGTGAGGAATGTTCTTCTCTATATAGAGCTAGGGCAGTTAGTTACTGGGCATCTCTGAGATGAGAAATAACCTGGGAAACAATGTGCCAAATTATGACCCTTCTTGACCTTCAACTGAATTTACCCTGGTTGTCAAAATTCCTAGTTGTCATTTGGGCTATATTAATGACTAGACTGTTTTCTGGAAATAAAAATGGTCCTAAAAGCAAAATAAAATGAAACTAATAGGAGGATTTCCAATTTCATTGTTTCAAAAAATAAACTGGAAATTAACTATTGGAATTCTGAATGACAGAGTACTATGGAACAGAAGTTCATCAACATTCTTTTCTCTTTATTCTCTTTGGGTCTTTCCAGATTGCTTTTTCTTTCTTCATCAAGAGCTGATGTTAGAAATTGCCCTGCAGAACGTTCTAAATGACTGATTTTCAGTCATTGTGAATTTCAGCAATATTAGTAGTTAGCAAAAGACACATAATGGATCTTTAGCACTGCCAGTTGGCTGGAAAAAAATGTGTTGGTAGGCAGCGGTGATAGCTACAAGCATTTCCCAATACCTACAAACTCAGAAGAAAGCTAAACAGACAAGCACATTTTTATTAAAGCTTTTCATTAAAGGAGTTCAAGCTATATAACTGATGTTTCTACTTAGGTCACACAGGGTGGTCTCTATTAAGTAGATATCTTAGAATCATAGGATTTGGAACTAGTACAATGGAGATTGCAAGTCTGTATTCCAGTGTATAGTACAGCGCCTGGCATATGGTAGGTGCTTCAATTTTTAAAATTGTTGATCTATCATTTTATAGATGGCAGTTTTTATAGATAGGAATCCAAAGGCTGCGTCTTGATTTTGGTCCATAATAAAAGAAAAAAGGAAGGAAGGAAGGAAGGAAGGAAGGAAGGAAGGAAGGAAGGAAGGAAGGGAGAGAAGGGAGAGAAGGGGGAGAAGGGAGAGAAGGGGGAGGAAAGGAGGGTTGGAGAGAGGATTAAGCGCCTACTATGTGCCAAGTACTATGCTAAATGCAAATTTTATTTTATTTGACCCTTACAACAACCCTGGCAGGTAGGTGATATTATTATCCCCATTTTACAGATTTGGGGAAAGTAAAAACCACCAAAGATAAGTTGCAGCAGTATACAATGGAAAGCCTCTTGGATTTGGAGTTGAGGATCTGTCATTTTCTCACAGATATATACTGCATATACTAGCACCCCTAGGAGAGAGAATTACCATTGGCAACTCTCCATTATCGTTGGCCCTTCTCCTAGAGTGAGTCATTACCATTGATTTGGCTCCTGAGGCAAGGCAAAAGGCTAATGGTAAAACACACACTCCACACTGGTCCCTATTCTTACTTACTCCTCTGTGACCTTGAGAAAGTCATTTAACCTCTGAGTCTCATTTCATCCATTATCTTTAAAATGAGGTGTTGGATAAGATGGCCTCCAAGGTCACTCTTAGCTCCAAATCATTGATCCAATAAATCAAGGTCGCACAAAACTATCTTTAGCAGCCATGATTTAGGCATGTGAGAGTTCCTGAAAGAAGCAGCCAAGCAATGGCATTCTCAACTCCTGAAGATGTGGGCCTGCTCAATGATTTTTTTTTGTTTTTAATATACCACAGAGGGTTGCAAACACCAGGGGAAGGCATTGTAAATCGTGGGTCCTAATAGATCTGGCTGATGAATAGTATAGTGCTACATTAGTACACAGTATATAAGAGAAGCTTATTAAGTGCTTGTTTAATAAGTCAGTGACCACTCTTCCCACTCCCCACCCTACCTACCCAGAAAAAGAACACAAGCAGATTCAGGTTGATCTATTAACAGTGAATAACTTGTAGCAAGTTATGGGTCTTTTGAATTTACCTCATGCAATAATTTAACCCCATTTACAGACAGCCATGAGTGTACAGATGTTATCTGTATTTCACCCCTTGGGCAATTCAAAATGGCCAATAAATATGCTAAGACATTTACAAAGGAATTCCTCACAAAAATAAAAGCACAGAATGGCCACAAATTGTTGAAGAAGTCATATTCTCTGGGATTTCAGAGTCAGGATTACAGAATCACAGAAAGTCATATTTGGAAGGGAATTAAGAGGGCTTTCCATTTCCCAGATTTTACAGAGGAATAAGAAAGTATAAACAAAAAAATTAAGTTTGTTCACAAGCACTTGGGACAAAAAAAGCAAAGCAAGACAGTCCCTGTTCTCAAGTAGCTCACATTCTAATAGGGCAGAAGTTCTTAACATGTGATCTGTGGGCATCTATGGATAGATTTCAGGGGATCTGTGAATTTGTATGGGAAAAATATACATCTTTATTTTTACTAACGTCTACCAGTAATTTACTAATTCCTTCCATTGTTTTAAAAATATTATTCTGAGAAGTGGTGCATGGGTTTCATCAACTCATAAAAGGGTCTAACACATGCATGAACCCATGAACGCATGCGCACACACACACACACACATCCCACTACCACCACCACCAACAACAACAACAACACAACGTAGCATGTTTCAATCACAAAGCAAATAGGCCTGATGGTCCTGAAGGTACTAGAGTATCAAAGTAAGTCATACGTCTTCTTTGGGATCATTTCCATTGATAAAACAAGGAATGAGTGACTTTACTGAGGCATAGCTAGTAAATATTGGAAGTTAGATTCAAATCCAGGGTCTCTGAATCCACTACCCAATCAAACTCTAAATAAAGCCTTCAGGGAAGCCCACAAGTGTATAGTCAGACTGCAGGGAATGATGGGATTGCAACAAAACTAATGTCTTATTAGCCAGCTGTGAGCAGTGGACCTTGTCAGGAATTAGGAGAGGAGAAAACTTCCTCCACACTCTCCTCCCATCTAAGACTCAAAGGAGATGATGATGTCTGCCCACTTTCTAGTACCCTCTTTCTTTTTTTCTTATTATTTTTAGTTTTCAACATTCACTTCCACAAGATTTTGAGTTCTAAATTTTCTCTCTATCTCTCCCCTCTCTCCACCCCAAAAGGTATGCATTCTGATTATCCCTTCCCCCATCTGCCCTCCCTCCTATCACAACCTGCCTTCTCTTATCCCTCTTCCCTTCTATTTTCCTGTAGGGCAAGATAGATTTCTATGCCCCAGTGCCAGTGTATCTTATTTCCCAGTAAAGACCCTCTTTCTAGCTCTTTCTAACATCCTCTGCCTAGAGTGTCTCTTTCCTGCCCCATCCCACCCCACCCCACCCCCACACACACAAAAAATCCTACTCATTTTTCAAGGCCCAAATCACCTGTCACCTCCTCAGAAGAAGTCTTTCTTTACTCTCCCAGCCCATACTTATCTAGGAATAATCAGCCTTACTGAAGGACAGTACACGTCTTATGAAGTCAGGGGAGACTAAAATTTCTATGGACTGAAGTATGGTCAGAGGGGGTGTGACTTGAGCTAGAATTTGGAAAGTGGGTTAATTCAGAACAAAGAAAAGGAGTGGGGACATGGGAAAAGTGATTTGTCCGACCCTAATGGTAACACCAAAATTACAGCCCAGAAATGCTTTGGCTCACTACTTACTGCCCGTTCTCTTTCATCAGCCTTTGGATCATTGGTCCTACTATCTAAGAATGTGGAGTTTCTCTGAGAAAAATGGCTCCTGAGTTCTTTGAAGCTCCTACTCCCATGGCTTTTATTTGCTGGTGAGAAAAGAAGCTCAGAAGAGTGTACATGGAGCACATGTGAACATAGACATACACATACACATGCACATACACACACACACACACACACGCTCCTCACTGAAAACTGTCTTCATCATCTCAATGATATACAACAAACTGAATACTACACTGGTTTTCATATAGTCTGAGAGATCAGTACAGAACGTGGAGATTAGTGTATCAAGGAAAACCAGATGCCTAAGAATCAGGCAACAGGCAAAACGGAAACTTGGTTTTTTTTTTCCTTCCCATTTCTCCTCCAAATTGAATGAGCAGCTTTACTGCTTTAATTTTCCTTGAGCCTTTCAAGAGATAGATGCTCCTTCAGGAATGCTTACGGAAGGGGGAAAAAAATGAGTTTCTGGTAATTAAGAGTGAGGCAAGTACCAGGTAAGGATTAGGTTACTCATCCAAGTAAGCCTAAAAATTCTCCACCATTTTAGGACACCATGACAGTCAATTAATGCATTTTGTTTCTTAAATTGACACAAGATTTCCAGGAAGAATTTAATGCCAGGCCATTGGTCCCAGAAAGACCTTAATTGAACTAGATTAGAAACTTCTCAAGAGAAGGGACTACACCTTCTCTTCATTTCCTGTTGCTACAAGCGCTTTGCTTAAGAAGATACAGTACTAATTACTAGCATTTTTGTAGCCTTATACATGTTAACTCATTTGATCTTTATAGCAGTCCTGTGAGGGAGGTATTGTTAAAATTCCTTTATTACAAAAAACTAAGGCAAATAGCAGGTAAGGGATTTGTCCAAAGTTACAGGTGTCATAAATGTCCAAGGTAGATTTGAACTCAAGTCTTTCAGATTCCAGGTCCAGCACTCTATTTTGCCACCTAGCTCCCAATATAGTAGAACTACATTGTACTTGAAATTCGAAAGACTCTGTTTCAAATTCTGCTTCTGATCCCCTGTGTCTTTGGGCAAATCATATAAGTGTACAGGTCAGTTTCTTCATCCATAAAATGGGGACAATGGTATATGTAGTCTCTACGGGGCTGTTGTAGGGGGGAGATGATACGATGTACCTAAAACAATCTGCAGTCATTAAGGCAATACAAGAATGTCTTCTCATCATGATGCAATGAGGAAAAATAAACAGTGGACCCTTAATAAATGCAGTGGACTGACAGCTCAGAGAGCTTAAGAGTTTCTTTCACTTGAGATTCATATGATTCAGGTCAGGAGGACCAGAGTTCAAATCGTGCGTCAGACATGGACTAGCTCTGTAATCTTGGTCAAAGCACTTACCTACTACTTAAACACTTCCCTCCCTTGTAAAATGGGATTAATAGCCCCCACCTCATAGGGTTGTACTGAGGATAAAATGTGATTTTGTAAAGCACTTTGAAATCCTTGCAGCACTATATAAATGCTAACTATTATCAATATTATTATAAGGTTTTAGACTCACAGTAACATCATTGATACTCTAGTTCAAGGGTCCCTCACATTTTTGCATGTGGTATAGCTCCTTTTCGGACTCTGGCGAAGTCCACAATCCCCTTTTCAGAATATCATTTTAAAATGCATAAACTTAGTCTATTACAAAGGCAACCAATTATATAGAAATGTGAATGTTCAAAAACATTGTTTTGAACATTCACAGACCCAAAGTTAAGAAATCTTATTTGAGTCTAACTCTCTCATTTGACACCTGAGGAAACCAAAAGCCAGACTATTGAATGATTTTTCCACGGTCACACAGGAAGCAGTAGCAGAATCAGAATTCCAAATTGTGCGACCCCCAAATCCAGCATTCTTTCACCTGTTATACTAACTTGAGGTAGAGAGAGGGGAAGGGGAATAGTATCTTGCTTTGTCTCTAAAACAGCCTGCTCTGTTTGTTTTTCCACTTCCCCAGCTCTAAATGGATACAAACAATTATAGAATCGTCCTCATTTACCTTCTTTCCTCATCTCACATTCCCCTTGACCTTTCTCAAACTTATTTTCCTTCTCATGTTCTGTTCCTCTAGCCTTTATTTTTCCCCTGTTCTGCAGATCCCAAAAGGCAGTTGGGTTTTAAGATAGAGAATATGGTCAGTTTGGCTGCAATGACAGGGAAGAAGCTCTTCTCCTGCCCATTGGTGACTCCCCTCTAGAATACAACTGGAACAGATGGCAAGAGAACATTTAGTTACTCCCCCAGATTCAAGCAGATCCACCTTTGTGATGCTGTTCTCCTAAGGATCTCTCCTGTTTTGAAAAGATGGGCACTGAAGGTTTTCATTTTCCCAGTTCCCCACAGAAAACAATTCTAGTTTTTGGCAGCTAACAAGAAATTCACCCTCATATCAACAGAAATCCTTCGTGTCAGAACCTTCCTCCTTTCTTCTAGTTCTGCTGTGGGCGTAGAAGACAATCAGTTGCTATACTGTGTATAAGCCCAACACTCACGCCTGCTAGTTACATGACAACATTTTCTTTTTTCTTTTCTCCCACATTCCAAAAGTTCACAAGGTTTTAAGCCCATTATCCCTGTAAATAAACTTGTGAAACAGCTACCATTTTTAATTAGAGTTGTATTTGCTGAGCTTAGCATTGCAGGCAGCATTTATCCTGGTGACTACTGACTTCAGTGTCTGAGAAGGGTCACATGATGATTTTCTGCCGATTTCTATGGGGATTCATTTCCTAAATATTTATTAAGCACCTACTATGTGTCATTTTCGATGCGCAAGGTATGAGAAAATACTCATTCTTAAAATGGGGAAATTGGGAGAATACTCTTTATTGATAGTAAGAGCTGTGTATAAATTTCCAAGCGATCACATACACCGCATTTCTATAGCCCCTTACCACATCCTGTAAGGTAAATAGTAAGTGCTTAGCATGGTTGTTGATTGACTCTGTGTGATACCAAAAGAAATGCAAAAACAACACAGATTCTTATTACTACTTCATAGATGAGGAAACTGATGCTTACAGTGAGTAAATGGCTTATTCTGTGTCACATCACTAGTACGTGGCAGGGCCAGTATTAGAACACAGGTTTTCTGATTCCTAGTCTAGTAAGCATTCCACTACACACATATACATACACACACACACACACACACACACACGCACACACACACACTCGCAGAGTGAGTGTGGCCTAGGAAAGGCAGCATGTACATGAGGTGCTAAACTTGAAGTCAGAAGTAGCTGGATCCCTCCCCATCCCACCGCAGACCAAAAACTTTGGGACCAGGGACAAACTCCTTTTTGACTTTTACTTTCTTTAACTGTAAAGTGCAGTAATAATATCTACATGTATCTTGCTGTCTTCTTGCAAGGAGCCACTGAGATCGTGCATATAAAGAGTTTTTCAAACTTTAGGAGAGAGAAAAGAAGGAGAAGGGAAGAAATATTTGTGTGGGACCTACTACGCACCAGTACGAGCCTTCCAAGCTCATATTGGATCAATCAGCCACAGTCAAATACATTGTACCTTGACCCCAACATTGTGATGTCATTGGTCCTCTGAGTAAGAAGGAGGAACAACAATCACAACTATGTGCACTTTACAAATACTATTTCAGTTGCTCTTCACAATAACCCTAGGAGGTAGGTACTATTATTATCCCATTTTAAAGCTGAGGAAACTGAGACAAATAGTTAAGTGACTTTCCTAGAATCGTATGGCTAGCATATGTCTATATATATATATATAAAATATTATATCTACAGAAGACTATCTATATACATGTATATGCATAAATGTATATACACATATAGATATACATACAATTCAATATAGAGTTATTTTATACAGTATGTTTCACACACGCACGTGTCAAAAATCTTGGACACTCACTAGACACTCAGCTAACTGATGCATTTATCCCACAATGAACACTAAGAAAATGTCGATCCTAGGTCAGGACTGACCAACTCAGGTCCTTTAGGTTGTTGATGGTTTTCTCGTGGTTTCCCATCCTGCCCTTGACCTCTCAAAGTGCTAATACTCTCATGTAAAGTGGTTGAAAAAAAAATCATATGTACATGATAACCTTTGTGAACTCAGATCAATAGGATCAATCAAGAAATATTTATTAAGCTATGATATGACACGCCCTATACTAAGCATTGGGGATAAAAATATAAATGCTAGTCCCTGCCCTCAGGAAAGTTACATTCTTCTTAGAGGATGCAGTGATACTTTTTCAGGAGGTGACTAGTCTAGTTGGTTATAGGGGCTGCAGAGCCATAATAATCCAGTCCCATTCATGATACTGATCTGAGTATTGTGACCTGACCGAGATGTCAAAAGCAGGGCAAGGAGTTTTGGAGGGTACACAGGTAGTATCAGGGTATATGATACATTGGCTATTCAGTGAAGGATGACTGGATGAGATAGAAGGTGGAAGGTGAAAACCATCTGGTCTAACCTTTATTTTTATAGCTAACACCACGAGAAACAAAGTGACTTTCCATGGTCACTGAGTAACTTGCTGGCAGAACAAATGTAAACTAAACACCAGACCTTCTAACTTTAGTGAGTCAAGAGGAACTATGACTTTAACCATACCTGACAGAGGCTCCTCAGAGAGAGGACCGGGAAAAAAGCTGTGCAGGTCACTGGGATACAGAAACAATGATACCTATTTTCTCATCCACCTTCTCTGCCTGTGGACCAGCCATATTTGTCAGCTCACTGCCTCCATGAATACACCTTTGATCTTTGCCTTTTCTTGCATCATTTGCCTCTTCTTTACATAGATTCCTCCTTTTCTCTATCTCATTCCTAAGCATTTTCAAAACTCATTTCAACCTATCCCCGACCATGCCAGCACAAATGAACATGCTGATGTCATTCATGTTGCATGATAAATATAACTTGGTTTTTTGGGATTTAATGGTAACTTTTATTTCCTTGATCTCTTACTGAGTAATTTCCTCTACCAATGCATATTGGCCCCTTCTTTGCAACTTTTAGCCCAAGAGAATTGGCTGAAGAACTATGAGTTGTGACTTGTCTAGGATCATGCAGTTAATATGTATCAGAGGTAAGACTTGAACCCAGGTGTTCCTATATGAGACTGGCTCCCTAGCCACTAAACCATGCTTTATGCAGAACTGTATTATACTTTTATTTAATTTTTCATTGTTTACAGTCAACTCTTGGATATTTGGATTAGATCAAACTGATGAAGATTGAGATGAGAAATGTCAAAATCTTTCATTCCTTTTCAGGACTCTAAACTTTGACACTTAACACACCTGGTAGATTCTGCCCCATTCTTAGCACAGTGTTTTTAGTATAAAATGACCTGTATTTTTTTACCTTGATGACCCATTTATTGAATATAGCTAAGTCTCAACACATTCCATCAAAGTTAAATATTTATTTCAATTAATAGATTTGTACCGAAAAGTTTAATGGCTTTTTTTGCCTTTTAAAAAAATTTATTGATTTGTTTGTTTACTTTTAGTTTACAAGATTCATTTCCACAATCCCTTGAGTTTCAAATTTTCTCCCCCTTCTTCCCCCCACGGCAGCTTGCAATCAAGTATAGGATCAGCAAACAGCACAGCATATCCACCTACAGGACTTGTACAGAGCAGGCAGACACCCATATCCATTAAATTTACTTTGTATATCCAGGTTAGCAGCACATGCAGATATATACTTAAAATAAGCACTTTTGATGATAGTAAAGTATAGCCCCTGTGTGGAAGGTAGAACTCTATAGACATTCAGTAGTAATAAGATCGTACAGACAGTAATGGACCAAATTGAAATCAGCTTCACAACCTTTACCAGAAACGACACTGTTTTTATCAGCTTCATTGAGCAATAAGCCTCCAAAGTGCTAGTCAACAGTCATTGTGTGGATATGGGTCTGCTCTTTGTAGAAGAAAAGCAGCATGTCGTCTATTGCAAATCAGCACTGGAAAAATATTGATAGACACGAAGCATTAATCAAACCTTTGATATGTGCCCAGCACAGCTCTGTGTTCAGATGCAAAGAAAGACAAAAATAGGATCCCTGCCCTCAAGGAGTTTACATTATGTAGAGGAAAACAACACAAACAGTTATATACAAAGAAGATACATATAGTATAAATGGGAAGTAATTTCAGAAGGAAGACATTAGATGGGGATGGGCAGGGTGAAGAATGGAAAAAAAATGGAAGAAAAAGAAACCAGGAGAAAGTGATGAGGAAGGAGAGAATTCTAGACATAGGGGACCGTTGGTGAAAAGGCATAGTTAAGAGATAGACAGTTGTGTGTAAGGAGTAGCAAGATGACCAGTGTTATGGCATTGTACAGTACATGGAGGAGGGTAAAATATAGTAAAGTATAAGAAAGCCAGTAAAGTAGGAAGGGGCCAAGTTATGAAGAGCTCTAAAAGTCAAACAACATTTTATACTTGGTCCTGAAGGTCATAGGGAGTCACTGAAGTTTATTGAGTAGGGGAGTGACATGGTCAGATCTGTACTTAAGAAGTGGGTGGGGGAAAAGAGCAAGCATATTGATTAGGTGCCTACTATGTGCCAGGCATTGTGCTATGCACTTTACAAATATTCTCTTGTTTGACCTTCACAACAGTCCTGGGAGACGGGATCCAAGGAAGACCTCTTTGGCAATTTAATAGAAGATGGACAGAAGTAGGAAGAAACTTGAGGCAAAGAAAGCAACCACAAAGCTATTGCAGTAGTCAGGTATAAGGTAATGAAAGCCTGCGCCAGGGTAATGAGTGTATGAGTAGAAAGAAGGGGATATATAAGAGAAATGTTGTGAAGGCACAGATGGTAAGACTTGGCAACCGATTGGATATGGGAAGTAGGAGTGAGGCAGACGGGCTGAGACCTAGGTTGTGAGCCTGGGTGACTGGGGGGGATCATGGTTCCTTGGATAATAATAAGGAAGCCAGAAGGAGGAAAAGACTTGGGCGGGGGGGGCGGAAATAACATGTATTATTTTGGAAATATTGAGTTTATGATGTCTATGGAACATGCAGCTCAAAATGTCCAATAGGCAATTTGTGAGATGAGGCTGTAGGTCAAGAAAGTTTTAGGACTAGATGAATAGATCTGAAAATAATTTGTTTACTGATGATGATTGAACCAGGGGAGTTGATAAAATGACCAAGTGAGATTGTATAGAGGGATAAAAGAAGAGGACCTGGCACATAGCCTTGGGGAACACCCACCATTAGTATGACCTAGAGGAACACAACAAAGGTGACTGAGAAGAAGCAACCAGACAGGTAGAAGAGCCAGGTGAGAACAATTTCCTAACAATCTGGAGAGGAGAGCGTATCTAAGAGAAGAGGGTAATCAGTAGTGTCAAAATCTGCAGAGAAGTGAAGAAGGATGAAGATGAGGGAAAGGGCACTTGACTTCGCAATTAAGATATCATTGGTAACTTTGAAGAGAACCTTTTCAGTTGAATGACAAGGTCAAAAGCCAGATAGCAGAGTCAAAAGAGAATGAAAGAAGAAATGGAGACCCTCATTGTAGACAGTTTTCTTGCTTAATTTAGTGATAAAAGGAAGGAGAGAAAGAAGACAATGGCTAGAGGGAATGCTTGGATTAAATGAGGATTTTTTTAAGGTTGGGGAGATGTGGGCATTTTGTAAGAAACAGGGACCTATGAGGATAATACTAGACCTGTAATTTTGTTGTTTGGAGACTCTTCCACCGAAAGTATTGGCAATTTATCTGTAATTTACCATAGCGTTATAAACGCAAGTGATTCTCCCATAGTCACATAGCTATTGTGCCTCAAAGGTAGAACTTCAATTTGGAGTTCCCTCATTTCATGACCAGCCCTCTATCTATTATACTACCCTGCCACTCAACAATAGAAATAACTTACATTATTTTGTTGTTGTTGTTGAGCCATTTCTGTCTTGTCCAACTATTCAGGATTTTCTTGGCAAAGATACTGGAGTGGTTTACCATTTCCTTCTCCTGCTCATTTTACAGATGAGGAAACTGAGGCAAGCAGAGTGAAGTGACTTGCCCAGAGACACATAGCTAGTTAAGTGTCTGAGGCCAGACTTGAACTCATAAAAATGAGTCTTCCTGACTCCAGGCCTGGCATTCTATCCACTGTGCCACCTAGCTGCCCATCTTATATTCACATTTATGTAGCATTTTAAGATTTACAGCTTTCCTCACAACAACCTTCACAACCAGAAATGAGTACTGTGAGTATTACTATATCCATTGCATACATGAAAAAAAACTGAAGCTTGGAGAGATAGAACAACTTCCCTGGTGGTACATTCTTAGCTGAAATTTAAGCATAAATTATATAATTCCTAATTCAATGTTCTTTCAACATGATATGTTTGTCCATAGGAGTTCAGGTAAAATAACAGCAATGGGTTGGGTGAGGTTGCTTGAGATTAGTCCAATCCTACACTGCCCCACAAACAACCTGTCTTATTGCTTCCAGGATTTGTTTTCTCCTATTGTAACCTAACCATATGAAAGTGATGGATTTAGTCACTTGCCAAGGCCACCTTATAAGAAACTACATCCATTTCTCTTCCATAACTCTTTTGAAACAGGAAAAATAAATTACTAGGGAAGATGAGTAGAAACATATTCTACCCTCTGGTTTTTCAAAGGGAAAAAAATAATTTAACACACTTCTAGAGAGTTCATCAACCTACTAATCACTAGCCCCTCTGCCCTACCACCCCCTAAAAATGTACCATCCAAATTAATTTAATTACCTGGCAAGACTTTACCAAAGCTGTCAGGACATACCTCAATGATGGGAAATAAACGACAAGGAATTTTAAAACAGCTTCTCCAGGAGGGCTGATGTTCACCTGGGATTCTAATTAGCCTTCCTGGTATTTAATCAGCTAAGTTAATGAACCCTAGAGACTCTAAAAGCAAGGAAATGAAATAAGATTTTAACTGGGTTGTATTGTACTTTATTGATAACTGTGTTTGGTCATGGGTTTTCTCATATTTTATTAGTAGTTTATTTAAATTATATTTTAATTAAATAAATAGCCCCTTCTTTATATTATAGCATGCAAATTCAGAACACAAAAGACCTCAAATCTGTTGATGTATTCAAATTTTATTTATAGCAAGCAAAAAGGACCAGAATCACTCTATCATGCCATGATATTTTTATTTGGACATTTTATTTTCAAAAAAAAA
>CM053597.1:63391756-63419749 GCA_028646575.1 Pseudocheirus occidentalis
GAGATTAAGAGAGGCTAAGTGACTTACCCAAGGTCACAGAGCTGGGAAGTATCCAAAGCAAGGTCTGAAATCCAGTCTACCTCATGTCAGGTTCAGGACTCTATCCAGTGACATCCCCTATTTTGTAATTCTTTATTATCCTAACTATCAGCGACAAATAGTCCCAACAACATGTAAGACATCACACTAAATGTCGAGGATACCAAGATAGGAAATCGTATCGTAGTACCAAGGATGTAGTATCTAACTTGCTCCGTCCAGTTGAGCAAGCAAAAGAAATACATGAGAACAAAGTCACCCAAAC
Source organism: Pseudocheirus occidentalis (assembly GCA_028646575.1). Classification (NCBI taxonomy): domain Eukaryota; kingdom Metazoa; phylum Chordata; class Mammalia; order Diprotodontia; family Pseudocheiridae; genus Pseudocheirus; species Pseudocheirus occidentalis. Next base: position 63,392,061 of record CM053597.1, read on the forward strand.
TAACTTCACCACCAGACAGACACACGAACGATACTGGAGATCAGAGAAAGGAGCCATTGCTGTGGTTGGGCCAGTTGAAGATTTCCTAAAGAAAGTGAGATTTTAGGTGGGTCTTGAAGGAAGAGTAAAACTTTATCTTTTTCCCTATAGTATCTTAATCTTCTCTAGTGTCCAAAATACTAACAGATTGTAGGTATTCAATAATTATTTGTGGTGGAAATGAACTTATGTATGTTGTGGTTTTTGTAAGTTCCAATGAGATTAATTCCTTAAAGCCAAAACCATGTCATAGGTCGCCTTTCTATGCGCTTGACGTATAGCAGGTATCCAACAAAACTTGTTGAATTGAATCAAATTGTATAATCTGTGGATGCAGTTATACAAGTAAATTGGCCTGAGCATATACATGATGAAACCCTAATAAAGCTGCCCCAGCCCCAAAATTCTGACTGCGTTATGGGCTCAGCCCCACTGAACAGCAGCCCACTGTACCTACCTATCCCTCCTTCCAATGTCCTAACTTCTTCATGCATGCCTCACTACTCACTGGACAACAGGTGTGTACCTGCACTCTTAGTTCCCACAGAAACAGCAGGTGTGTCCATGTGATGGGAACCTAGCTACTGCCTCTACCTCATCACTGCCCCCAGACCATTTCCACAGAAACAGGTGTGTTGTTGTATTCAGTCACAATCACATCATCCATCTAGACCAGACAGGTCCACAATAGCTAGCCAGTTGGAAGGCAGAATGACCAGAATATTTAATCACTGAGCCACAGATGAGACACCTCCTTCATTACCTAATCCCTTGAATCATGGGCAGAACTCACATAAGCAGCATTAAGTGGGAAGGTTATTTCACTTTAAAGGTTTTAGGGCAGCGATTCTCAATCTGTGGGTTATGTTCAATTTGTAACAACGAAAATACATCCTGCATATCAGATAGATTCATAACTGTAGCAAAATTACAGTTATGAAGTAGCAACAAAAACAATTTTATGGTTGGGGTTCACCACAACAAGAGGAACTGTATTAAAGGGTCACGGCATCAGGAAGGTTGAGAACCACTGCTTTAGGGGAAGTGGGAGGAAAGGGGGATAGTAAAAGCAAATACTTGAGGTCAGATATGAAGATATCATTTAGGGGATAATTAGGAGTCTAACTGGCCAGGAATATTTTGTAATTACTGACCTTGTCATTAGATATAGTGGTACCTGTGTTATATCTCCCAAATGATAATGTTGACCATGGCATGTCAGAGTAGCACCCCCAGATTTCAACTGCTTCCTAGATTTCCTAAGTTTTAAAAAAAACATTCCTGGAAATTATTTTTCCTATCTTTCTTTGTTGTGGTTGAGGGATCTTTTGGGTAGAATATTCTAACAGAACTAAGCAGTAACTGGTTGCTGGCATTCTTTCCCAAGAGAGTTGAAATGCCTTGTGGCCATGAAGAAGGCCCAAATCCAATCATTTACCCTGTTTCTGCATTTCTTCAAATGATTCTATTAGTGGCTAGATGAGACTGAGGTTAATTAGCTCATAATGAGAGCACAGCACCTGGGGAGAGGGGCCAAAAAGGCTCAAAAGGAAGCCAGGCAGGCAGGACTAAACTGGGTTGTAACAGTAGGAGAGTCATGTGATTGTTTTCTATGTAATAATGTGCATCTTCTTCATTCTTAAGTTGACAATGTCAATCTTTTTTTCTAAATAGAGGTCATCACACTTGTACTTCATGAAATGCTCCTTACTTGCACCATCTTGTTAAGAAGAGAGTGTGTCTGTGTGTGTATACAGTCCTTGGGCCTTAGGTTAGCCTTCTCTTCATGTTAGCCTTAAAGTGTAGAAATGACTTCATATACATGGAATTACAGGTCAGAGACCAATTAAAAGATTTTTTTTCACCATACAAAATGAACCCTCAATTCACTGTGACCAACAGGCATCAGTCAGAGGATGTCTGTGCCTTCTCTGAAGCAGGGAAGAGGCCTGCTCCATCAAGCATTGCTTGAAGCAAGCCTACTCCTGGGTTTCCATGTGTTTGACAAGAATGCCTACTGAGCATGCTCCAAGGGTGTCAGCATGCGGTTCATGGGCCACTATATAGAAAACTCAGTTTGGAGGGGTTATTGTATCTACTCACACTGTTACAATAATTGTGTCCTGCTTTCTTAGTTCTGCTTATTTCCCTTTACATAAATTCATATGTTTTCCCATGCTTCTCAGGAATCATCATATTCACTGCCTCTTATAGCACAGTAAATAAATTATTACATTCATGTACCACGATTTGTTTAACCATTTGCTAGGCAATGGGCATCTACTTTGCTGCTAATTTTTTGCTTCTATGAAAAGTAGTGTTATAAATATTTTTATGAAGTCATCCATTATTAAAGTATACATAGTTTAATCTGTAGATTATTACCAAATTATTTGGCAGATTTCTGGACATCTTCACCCTTTGTAACATATACTGACACATAAGCTGTGATTATGGTGGTCTTTTTACAAATGCTATGCCTAGAACTATAATTATATAAATATAATATATAAATATATATAGTATGCCAATTCCTTTGCCTTTCCAAAGAAAAGCTGTAGGGTGGATTTCAATTTACCTGCAATATCTTTATGTCTCCAAATTTCACATATTTAAGAATCTGAAATTCAGAGTTCTCTGGAGGTATCCACTGGTCACTGGACAAAGATTTCATATTTTAAAAACCAATAATGAAAACAAATAGATAGTCTAAAAACTGTAGGACGTTAACTGTCCTCCATCTCCTTTTCTAACATTATGACAGGATCATAAAGGACTGAGGGAGACACTGCATTTTTCATTGATTCATGAGTTGTGATAGATGTAGTTGATTCTTAAGTGGCTAGCCTATTCCTGAGTAGATCTTCCATACTTAGCTAATGTGGTCCCTAAGAAGCAGACACCGTCTGTTGGTTGTACTCTACTTAAAGCTTTTGTAGCATGATAGAAGCTGCTAATGCTGGTTCTCCACTGGTGGACCCTTCAAGAACCCAAGTCACCTCAATGAGACCTTAGAATATTCACATAGGAATGGCTAAAATAGAGAATTTCTATTGTCCTGACTACAATATGAAATTGGATGAAAAGCCCAGGGAGCTGGTCCATCAATTATCTTGTAGAGACTCTGTAGATAAGCAATGAAACAGACCTAGAATTGAAGAAGAGGGGAAAAAAAGCTAGTCCTAAATTCCTCACTCTATCAAAGTCCTTTTTTAATGTTAGTTGTCATTTAGTAATTCCATATGACTGTAGTCTGGAACAGTACTTCTCTGAAGAGTTAAAGTAACTAGTCATCCAAAAGACAAAAGAAATGACACGTGGTGGTAGCATATAACTTGAAGCATATGACCAACAAAGAATGAAGAAAAAGAAACAGAATAAAGGATATTGTCCCCAGATAACATCCTCCAGCAAAGGAGGTGAGCTAGCCATGTGGGGACCACGAAGGATAACCAATGGACATGAACTCCTTGAGGACAAAGACTGTTTGGTTTTTGTCTCTGTATGCCCTGTACTTCTCATGGTGAACAAAATACATACTTAATAAATATCTGTTGAATTGTTGTTGACAGATCTTGGACTCAATTAATATTTTAAAATGAAAAAAAAAATCTAGAGCAAGCCCCAAGCATGTTGGATGGATCCGCTGCAGGGGACTTACAGAAATTCAATGAGTTTCATTAGATGAAAAGATACAGTTGGGTTACAATCTGCATCACCTCTTGAATATAAAAAATCCTTGTTCTAGAATATAGCATATATAAAGCAAATGATTTTACATATATACATAGGTGTGTATATATGTATGTGTATATAGGTATACATATACACAAATACATGCGACATACAAGTATTCTATATTACCTAGACTGGAGTAATAATTTTCAGTAACAAGAATTCAGTAACTCTATGTTGAATTGAATTAAATGACTCTATTTAGTTCAAATAAATTAGCATCAGTTAGTTAGCATTGAGATACCAAAGCTGAGCACTGAGATATCAGAACAAGTTACTATTTGAGAACCATCTAAACAAATTGCAAATGGGGAAAAAAATCTTGACTTCTATTATTTTTAAAATCTTTAATGAATCATATTATACTCAATATGTATACTGCATTTGAGGTAGTTTTATGTCAGAGCTTAAATTTATATATATATATATATATATATATATATATATACATATATATATATATATATATATATATATGCCATATACATGACCTTCATGGTGTAGAAATAAAAAATTTGGGAAATAGTCAATCACATATTCAAACAAAAGTCTGTGACTAGACCCCTTGGGTAGAAGTCAGAAGAAGCAGCAGGCAGGGATCTGACTCAGATGTGAGTTCACTTACAAAAAGTGAAGTCTAGTCACAGATTGATGTGAATGGCCCAACTTAAAAAGCACCTAGTCTCCCCATCCCAAAACACCTCTTCTCACTTCCTATTCTTCGTTTCTGCCTTGTCTGGACTAGAAGTCAGACCAAGCAAATTCAGCTTCCAAATAAATAAGCAAACACACTAACATGGCATAGTACTTCCTAAATAATTACCTTCCTACATACTTGTATATGCCATCCAAGAAATCCAAAGCCATTATCCAAAAGGGGAAACCCATGTTTGGTACACCCACCCAAGGAAAGTCTAATTTGTATGCCATTTATTATTTATGTGGGTTCTCCATATGTATTTACAGAACAATTGTAAAAATAATGAGCATTTGCTATCACAGCCACAACAACATATGGGAAAGGCTGTTAACCTTCTGAGACAGCACTTAGGGAAGAGACACACTTTGCTGTGAGTGTTTTTACAGCCTTTCTTGGTGAGAAAGGGAAGAGAGGAGGCAAAAATATGTTTGGTGAGGTTTTCCTTACAGGAGACAGGCCAGTTTTTGTTTCAACAGTGCCCAAATGATCATCAACTTATTTGACTTTTCAAAGAATGATTTTTTTAACTCTTATAATTAGTTATAGAAAATGAAAGCCAGCATGGTGTTGTGAATAGAGATGGCATTTGAGTCAGATCTGTTGGCTGTGTGACCCAGGCCTGGTCACTTAACTGCTCAGTGCTCTAGGAACATTTCTAAGACTATAGCTTGCACAGAAGTTGTCAACTTATATTAGGCGAGGAAATTTCCTATTCCAATGAAATCACCTAATTTCAAAGGAAAACTTCAATCAAACAAATACATTTACTACAGAGAAAGTTTGCCTGATTTTTCTTCCAAATTGATTGAACTGGCTTGACTGGGTTGTATATAGACTCAGGCATGGAATTTCTCCAGAGATAGAATGCAGCTTAAAAAAATGAAGTCTTATTCTGAGTGCCTCATGTTTGGATGGTCTTTGATGCATCAGCATCCCAGGATGGTCAAGTAGAATGGTGAAGGACCTTGAGATCATGTGATAGGAAGACCAGTTAAAGGAACTGAGAATGTTTCAAATAAGACAGAAGATTTTATAGGGAGTGTGATATCAATCTTTGAGTTTAGAATGGGCTGTCATGTGGAAGAGAGATTAAATTTCTTCCGCTTAGCCTTGGTGGACAGAAACAATGGGTAAAAGTTACAGAAGGGCAGCTTTAAGCTGGAAGCAAGGAAAAACTTCCTAACAACGAGAACTGTCAAAAAATTGAAAAGGCAGCTTCCATGGACAACAGTTTTTCCCTCACTTGAGAATTTAAAAAAAAAACTATCAAACAAGAGTTAGAGAGCATTATGGGATGTAAAATAGATCATTGTGATTATGTTAAATTTATGAGTTTACACAAATAAAACCAATAAAGCCAAGATTATAAGGAAAGGAAAATGAAGAAAGGATTTTACAAGTGTCTCTGATAAAAACCTCATTTCTCAAATACATAGAGAACAGACGCAGATTTATAAGAATACAAGTCATTCCTCAATTGATATCAAAGGATATTAAGAGGTAGATTTCAGAAAAATAAATCAAAGCTATCTATACACACATGAAAAAAGTGCTCTGAATCATTGATTAGAGAAATACTAATTAGAACAACTCCGGCACCACATCACCGAGATCAGTTTAGCTAATGACAGAGAAGAAAAATAACAAATGGCGGAGGGGATGTGGAAAAATTGGGACACTATTGCACTGTTGGTAGAGTTGTGAACCTATCCAATCAGTCTGCAGAGCCATTTGGAACTATGTCCACAGGCCTATAAATTTGTGCATACCCTTTGAGCCAGGTCTTTAACCTAAAGAGATCAAAGAAAAGGGGAAAGTACCTATATTTACAAAAATATTTACAGCAGCTCTTTTTGTGCTGGCAAAGAAATGGAAATTGATGTCCATCAATTGGGGAATAAATAAACAAGTGGCATATGATTGTAATGGAAGACTGTTGTGCTATAAGAAATGACAAGGAAGATGCTTTCAGAAAAACCTGGAAAAGTATATAAACTGATACAAAGTCAAGTATGTAGAACCAGGAAAATATTACACACAGTAATAGCAATATCATACAATGATCAACTGTGATCAATGATCCAAGACAATTTGTAAAGACTTAGGATGAAAAATGCTATTTACCTTCAGAGAAAGAGCTGATAGAGTCTAAATGCAAATTGAAGCATATTTTTTAACTTTATTTTTCTTGGGTTGGTTTTTTTGCAATATGGCTAACATGGAGGTATATTTTGCATAATTTCACATATGCAATTGATATAATATTTCTTACTTTAAAAAGGGGGAGGGGGAAAGGGAAGGAGAGAAGTCAGAATTCATTTTTAATTAAGCTTAAAAATAAATAAATATTAAATGTTTAAAAAAAAGAAAATTGGATAAACATTTGTATATGTTATAGAAGATATTCTTGGCCAGATATAGGATAGGATGGTCACTAAGATCCCTTATACTCCAGAAAGTCTGTGAACCTCAGAACGGGAACTCTGTACTCCCCGGCAACCAACCTTCACACTTAGTAAAAATTGGTACAAACTTAGAATACTAGGCAGCAAATTGGAGCACTGAATAGAGCACAGGGCTTGGGGACAGAAAGCCCTGAGTTTGAATCCTACCTCAAACACTTCTTAGCTGTGTGACCTGGACAAATGACTTGACTTGTCTGACCCTGTTTCCTCACTTAGTTTCCTAAATGAGATAATAATATTATCTACCTCAAAGAGTTGTTTTGAGGATAAAAAAAGATTTCATATATAAGTCAAAAACACATCAACGAGCATTAATTAAGCTCTTACTGTATGCCAGACTCTTTGCTAAATACTGAGGATAAAGAAGAAAGGAGGAAATGGCCCCTGCCCTCAAGGAGCTTGTATTCTAAAGCATTTTGCAGATGTTTCATATGGATGCTAGCTAATGGTGGTGGTGTTTTTGCATGACTATAGTCAGACTGGAAGCAGTCTAAGATATTCTACCTTTATAAGTCTACCCTGGTGTTTATTTTTCACATCCAGAGTGTAATATTAGACATGAGCAGTAGCTGCACGTTAGGTATGTCCTGCATAAAGAAGATCAAGATCCCTGACCAGATAAATTAGGATGGGGAGAAGCTGGCTCAGAAGGATGTGAGGGAGGCATGCTAGCATTTTTAATACTGGGTCATCATATCTAAAAAGTCAGATGGTGAAAAGCAAATAGAAGTAGGCATCCAAGTGTCCTCCAGGTTTGTTCCAGACAAGCTCGACCTAGGAACCAACTTACTACCTGCTGGTCTTCTTTTTATGAGTCTTTCCTCAAATGTTCCTTCTTTTCTCCCTACAACATAGCCAGACATCATGGAGTTCAGTTATGAAATTAAAAACCTTTTAGTTAAGTGTTTTCAGTGTTTGGCTAAGTAACTTATCATGCATTATTAAATGACATGAGCAGCTAGGTGGCACAGTGGATAGACTGCCGGGCCTAGAGTCAAAATGACTCATCCTTCATGAGTTCAAATCTAGCCTCAGATGATTTCTAGCTGTGTGACCCTGGGCAAGTTACTTAACCTTGTTGCCTCTGTTTCCTCATCTGCAAAATGAGCTGCAGAAGGAAATGGCAAACCACTCCAGTATCTTTGCCAAGAAAAACCCAAATGGGGTCATGAAGAGTCAGACCCACCTGAAACAACTGAACAGCAAACAACAATAACAAATTAAATATCACTGCATTCATTCCAAAGAGTTCATAGAATGATTATAGCACAGAGGGAACTTCTCATTCAATTCATTTAATTTACATGGAAGGAAGTTAGGGTCCAAATAGGTCAGTTAAGTTATCCAAGATCACAAAGTGCAAGATCCACTGCCACAAGTCTCTCCTCCAACTCCAGACCCAGTTGTCTTTCTACCATACTGCACTAAATCCAGGGCCATGCCTGGGCGGTGTGAATAGGAATGAATTACAACATGTCTACTCAATACCCATTCCAGTGTAGGATTCTGATCCACTTGAAATAAAGCCAACTTTTGCTAAATGTTACAAAATGTTAGCCTGAAGGCTTCCCCTGTTGTTTGCCTCCTCGGGAAGCATCCAAAGAGATTCACTTTATACTCTTTTCCATCACCAAATCAGGAATGATTTATGTGATCTCTTCTCACTGATATGAACCAATGCTATCCAAAATCAATTCGAGATTTTGGGGGCAAGAAAAAAAAACAATAGTAGGTAGTTCTCAAAATGACATAGGGAAATACACAAAGATGTATTTCACATCCTCAGAGTCTGGACTAAAGTGGTCCTCATAGATGGAACTGAATTTAGGAAGGAGGGTCAATAGTGGAAAACTCCCTGTGCATCTACCATCTACCCTTCTCACCCAAGTTAAAAATGTCGTGGTGTTTATATCTTTCAGGAGTTTGCTGACTCAGTGTACCAGCTGGTCACACAGAAGTTTCAGGAGTTGACAGACAACCTGACTGCCACGCACGCCCGCCACAAATCTCTGGCAGGAATTGTCATGACCAAAGGTATTTCATTTTTTTCCTTTTGTGATGGGAATTTCATCCTGGGTAGGAAATATGATATATTATTTACCTGGTCCATGTCTGTAACATCTTTTCTTTCTGGAAAACAGCCAAAGATAATAGGAGGAATTCAAATAGTCACAAAATTAGGCAGATTTTTCATTTTGGTTAAATAAATGAATCCACAATACTCAGTGGCACTGGAATCATTCAAAAGAGCTGTAGGATCATTGTATTCAGAGTCTTGACGGACTTAGAAAATCTTCTCATCCAACACCTTCGTTTTACAAGTAAGGAAATTAATGGTCCCTGAAAAGTAAAAGAATAAGCAGGAAAGAATGAAGAGGAAAAGCAGCCCCAAAGTTTAAGCAAAATCTCAAAAAAAAATATTGACAGAGACCATAATTAACCCTATTTAAGAAAACTATCATTATGCAAATATATTCCTATAATAAAAGGTAAAACAAATACACAACTGGCTTCCCGCCTTATTACATCGAGGTCCCCCATTCTTTCTAAAGAAAAGTTTAACGGCTGAGATTTTTGTCCTTTTCTTTTTAAGCCTGCAGCATTAAGCTAAGGTTAGACATGGTCACCAAATAGCTGATTTTGGATTGATGGGTAAGAGCAAATCTTTTCTCTCCCACCCACCCGTCCACCCCCAGTGAGCAAGCCCTGACACCTTGAACTCTCATTTCTGTCGATGTCTAAATAAAGAGACCATTCAGCTGCCTAGTTTTTGCCTCAGGAGCTTGGCAGATGGCTGTCATTTCCACAGGTGAATGAAAGACTGGGTGCAAATGACCTTTCTGTGACAGAGGGGGAGGTGTTGACCGTGGTGCTAGGGCAGCTCTCTCTCCTTCCCACCGGCCAAGTGGTATTTGTCTATCTGGCTCAGCAGCAGCTAGGGCACGTAGCCTTCATACAGTGTGAGACAACTGTAGGGGACAGAGCTAGCTTTGGGGGAGGTGAGAAAGGGGAGCAGGGCATGAGCGAGGGCAGCAAAGGGAAGGGGGGAGCAGTGAATGAGAGGAAATAGAATGTCACTCCTTCCAAAGCTTCTCATTCCTTAACCACGCTTCAGAACAGTTGTTTGTGTTTGTCCTTGGCTTTCGAAGAGGATCGTGGCATCAGGGAAATGATGACACAACTTGCAGTTGACTTTAATTTGAGTGAGGGAGGGCTGTGTAAGGTCACCAGCCTCTCTTTCTCCTCCAGAGCTACCTGGATTCAGTGACCATCCAGTCAGGATGACTGGAGATGACCCTGGGATGCAATGGGAGAACCTGGCCCTTTTAGGCTAAGGCCTTCTCAAAGAGGCCTATTCACTGAATGGACTCTAAGAACAGTTGCAGACTTATATGGAATGCCTTTCTGCTTTTGCCTGATCATTCATTATTTTTATATACCATTTCTTTTTCTCTTCTTCTATTCATTTATTTTTTCTTCCTGTCTCTACTTCTTCAGTCATTTTCTTTATGATATGACAACTAGCATAGAAAGATATATATATATGAATATATACACATTATTGTATATATTGTATATGCATATGTATACACGTATATTGCATTATTACATGCACTTATCACTGTGTATATGTTATCTCATTAGGTTGTCACAATAACCTCATGATCTCAGTGCAGTTATCAACACCAGTTTCCGGAGGAAGGAACTGAGACTGAGAGATGTTATTGACTTACTCAGGGTCTCACAGTCAATAAGTACTAGAGGCAGGATTCAAACTCAGGTCTCCACATTTCCAAGTCCAACATTCCATCTACTCTGCCACACTGCTGCATAAACAGCAATAGACTGGAAGTAGAGGCTGTGGGTTCCGTTTTTAGTTCTTTTATCTATTCCTTTGTTTTTAGCTTTGCCTCTTAAAGGTCTGTACCAAGTTTACTTAATAGTCTACTTCCTATGGATTTTCTGTTTTCCAAAGTGTCAGAAAGACATAGTCCATGTTGGCAAGGAAAGGTCAAAATATAATTGTTTCTTTCCTCCCCATGCCCAAATCCTGATATGAGATGATCATTACAGAGGAGACAAAATACACGAAACACGTCTGATAATTTTTTCTGGCTGGTTTTCTTCAGGGCTTGCATTCATCACATTTAGGCTCAACAAGTCTTCCTAGTACAGGATGGCAAGGGAGAAAGTTTCCTCTGGCAGGTGTCTTCCATCACTCCTGCTCCATACCACTCATTATTTCACAGCTGTCTTTCAGTGACAGACACAGGAGGATATTGTAGTCCAGAATATCTCCTTAACTAGAGAAAGGTAAGAGCCCCTTTCATTACAGGCACTGGCCACTGTAAAGGAAGGCAAGTAATTCTACCACTGGGATTTAGGAATGGTTTGAATTGACTTGTAAGTATTCCGGTCTGCTACTACCAGAGTGATTGGTGTTCAGACTCCAAATTAGAGAGGAAAAAACTAGCTGAAAGCTTTCCTTCGCATGACGGCATTCTAGTCTTTGTGCCAGGAGTCATGACATCAGGGAAGAAACAGGGCCAGGCAAGCCATAGATAATTAAAATCATGTATACACATTGTTCCATTTGAGGAAAAAATTAGTATTAAATGGTTGACTTCACGATGACCAGTTATTTCATTGAAAGTTATCATTTTGTTGTTCATTCTAACTCAGTCTCATCTGAGACTTTAAAAGTTCTGAGTCTACCAGATGCACAAACATCTGGATGGAAAATAAAGAATCCAACCAATAATCTTTATGTTTATCCCGTCTGAATACAAGCACCTGAGTATTTGGAGGCAACCACAATGTGCTTATGATGCATTATTGCAATATCTAATGATAATACAAAAGGCAGCTAGGTGATACAGTGGATAGAGTGCCAGGTCTGGAGTCAGCAAGACTCATCTTCCTGGATTCAAATATAGCCTCAGATATTTACTAGCTGTGTGACCCTGGGCAAGTCACTCAACCCTGTTTGTCTCAGTTTCCTCATGTGTAAAATGAGCTGGAGAAGGAAATGGCAAACCACTCCAGTATCTTTGCCAAGAAAACCACAAATACAGTCACAAGGAGTTGAATATGACTGAAAAACAACTGAACAACAACAGCAACAATGGCAGAACAATTTTGCATCCCAGCTGACAGTTCCAAAAATGGTTTGATTATCTATACTTCTCCTACATGCAGAAACCATGTTGCTAACATTCATATGATGCTTCAAAATTTATCAAGAACTTTATACACATTATCATATAAAACTAACAACATCTTTGAGGCAAATAATTTAGGTAGCGTTTTTACATTTAGTTGCTACATTTCATTTTTATATTTTATATTTTCATATTTATATATTTTATATTTTCATTTTATATCACCTCTCCTCCTCCATCTCTGGAGCATACTGCTCTAAATATTTACTCAAAGACATTTTTAAATTTTGAACCTTCCAAAGAGAATCTACCCAAATTCTAGAGGCTTTCCTCTCAATATTTTTAACATGTCATTTTAATATCTTGAACATTTTGAACAATAAACAATTTGAACATATACCATGAACTCAGGGCAGCACTCAGACTGTCTGTTATCCTTTACTCTTGATATATTACTAGCCTACCATATTTTTTGACTATGAATGTTCTAAGTAAGAGCATTTATGTTATTCCAGTCCTTGTGTGAAGGTCGTCATTGGAAATGTGCTGCAGCCTATTCCCGCTCTTTGTTTCTTTGAAGATTGTGACATACAACCACATACCATCACTTAAATAACATGTATTGGAAGGATTTGCATGGAGGATAAACTTATGAACATTCAGAGCAAAGTACAATTTTGGACATACAAATGTGCCACTGTCCACAAGAAAAAAAAAAGCTATTCAATGCTTAACTTCTAGGTAAACAACCAAAAGTAATAATAATGAAGGCAGAAGCCAAAAAGATTTTTGGTCACACTTCCAGGACTGAGTTGAAAGCCTTAGTTTTAACAGTCTCTTTCACAAGCATGTCCTCACCAAGATGGCTTTTCTAAAGGTTAAATCATCCCCTACAATGCCATGCCCTTTCAACTGTCGTATCAAGATTTGACTCCCACAGAGCATCAGAGTCATAACTAAGGAGGGATGACCAGAGCTTTGTCCAAGAACACTGAGTAGGTAGGAATCTTCATCTCCATAAAAATGGTCTACTCTAGACAAAAGGTGGGGAGGAGCTGGAAAAGGCAGGTGCCCCCCTGACTGATTCTTAGATTAGGAGTAGGTAGGAATGTGGTGAGTCAGGAAAATGTTGCTCCATCCAACCAGGCTCAGCTTTGAGTCACAAGTGTATCATAGGAAAAATTGACAAGAGTATGAACCCTAGACCACATACCACATGTGAAGAAAGAGTACTCTAGGGGTCTCTCAGTATCTTCTACCCAAAGAAAGGGGTAATAAAACTCCAACAAAATCCTTGGATAAATGGGGGAGAGGTATTCCCCAAAGCAAGGTCATACACCCCACAAATGAATTTGCTTCAGTCACCAGAATTTCTACTTATGACTGAGTCAGGCAACACATCCAAGGCCTAACCTATTACTACTGTTAAACTTAGCAAAACCTTTCTAAACTAGCTCAAAACTCACATGTCAAAGTAACTTGACCCCAGGATGCTTGTGAGCCAAAGGTCTGCTTTATTGAAGGAAACATGGAGAAAATCTCAGCTTATTTAATGATAGAACACCATGTATTCTTTCTAGTCTTAGCATGTTGAAAGTTGAGTTATGAAGAACAAGAGTACGTTTTTTTCTACAATGAAAATTACCAGACACAGTAAAGATTTCTGTCAATCATTCTGCCCATAGCATGCTCCTGACTTTGGGGGAAAAATCAAGTCATTATGGTGAACAAGAAGAAGCTGGTATTTAAAAATTGTTTTCCCATTTATACTTGATAAATCCTGACAGTTTAAATACAGTCAGAAACATCTTTTTTCATCACCTAAGTAGCATTTGTAAAAGTTCATCTTCACAGGGGCCTGGTGGAGGAAGGTTATTAGTAGATGTTTTTTCTCTCCCAATCCAATTTTCTTGCTTTCTTTCCTGTATAGCTGACAATCACTTTGATCTTAAAATCAAACAGTGAGATCTTTTCATACATCTCCTGTGGGGGTAGAACAAGATATGAGTTGGACAAAAAGCCCCTAAATAGCAATTTCATGCTGTGATAAAAGATGGCAAATTATCATCTGTATCTCAATGAATTGATCTTAATTGCTAAGTAGAATACAGAGAAAATTAAAGTTGATGATACGTCTCCATGGATCTTTCTGGGCATAGTAAGATTCATAAAGTCTGACATCTAAGTACAATAAAGAATATTGACTGGCAATTGATTGTAGGTCCTTTAGATTAAACTATGAAGTTTGAGCTTTATAAAATTCTGGATCTGTATCATACCATACTTACCACTATTACATGCCAGGAAGGATGCTACTGATGCTGTAGCTTCATATACCCGTCCCTTGAGCCAAACAGAAGCCAGGTAGGAAAGGAGTTGGTCCCAGTGCTTTTCACAATATTATTAACTGGCTAACTAGCAAATGTAAGAATAAGATAAATCCATATGGTAATTTTGCTTAATCCCTCCTTTATAACTGCAATTTATATTGGGAATTGATTGAGTGCATAAAAAAAGAAGGGAAATAATTTTCCCTTGATGACCCAGAAAGAGTACTAGATCTGAGTCAGTTGACATGGGTTCGAATCCTCACACTGTCGCTTAAAAACCTCTTGGCCTGTGGAAATGTGCTTCATCAACTTGGTCCTCAGTTTCACCAGGAAAATGAGAAAGTTGGACAAGATCCTCTTTGAAGAGCCTTTCCAACTCTAAATGCTTTTATATTAGGCCTCCCATTCCCCAGCCTTGGGGTACACCAGAGTCCCCAAAGTACTCTGCATTGCTATATTATTAAAGAAAACAAACGGCCTTTACAGTGACTAATCTCAAGCACTCTAATTGTCTGAAGTACTTCAATTAAAAGAAAAGAAACGGAAAACATACTAATAACATTGTTATTTTGATTTCTTGAAATACCATTCTTCACTCTTCCATAAAAGCATTTACCACATCTATGGTTGTGGCTGAAATGGGGTGAATGTTTTACATGAGCCACTCTTGAATCTCCTTTAACCAGGAGAATGGCAGAGTCTCAGAGTTGGAAGAGACCTCAGAGGTCATTTAGTCCAGGCCCTATTTGAAGCATCTCTAGAGTCTATGACAAATGGCCATCTGTCTTCTGTTTGAACACCTCCTGTACTCAAACACTTGCCAGTTCATGAGATAGCCTAACTAGCAAATGTTAGGAGTAGTAGTTTTAGGAAATTCTACATCATATTGAATCAGAATCTGTCTCTCAGTGGTTTCCACTTGTATTTTACACACACACACACACACACACACACACACACACACACACGGAGTCATTAATAAATATTAATTTTTCCTGCGGAGATCCATAGAACTAAGAACCCCTCTTCCATTGATAGCCCTTCAAGTATCTGAAGTCTTCCCCTCTCTTAAAGATCCCCAATTAGATTCTTCCATTCATCCTCATGTGACAGAGTGTTAAAGACCCTCACCATCCCCGTAGAAGACATGGGTCTCCTAAATGAGCTTCATTTTGACGGTCTCTGCTAAAAATGCAAAACCGCAAACTGAACACAGGACTGATGTGTTATCCATATTTTGTGTATCAGAAAAACATCATATTACTGAATGCCAAAGCCAAGGTCCCCTAACTTCTAATCCAATATGGGATAGTTTCAGCTGTCTTGGTCTCCCTAGGGTCTATTTCAGAGCTTAATGTAGAGAATTTCCTTTTGTTGACATACTGTTGGTATCTATAACAACAATAATTATTTCTGTTATTTTTATAACCATCCTTAGATGAGACTCAGGTGGCAGAAGGAGTTAAAGTGTGGGAGGGGCTGAGACAAGGCCTCCAAAAGAGTGCTAAGGAGTGGGATCAAGGAGTAGAGTCCCAGTTGCAAGTACAGAAGGGAGCTCTGACAGGGAAAGAAGGAATGGAAAACGGGAACAAAGGGATCTTCCAATAGGATTCTCAGTTCAGAGAAGTATAGACAATGGTAACAGTAATTTCCAGTAATGGGTAAAAGGTAGGAATAAAGTCCTTGGAAGGGGTAAGGAGTGGCAGTTCCCAGCTGTCTTTGGGGGACTCATCAGACCCAGTAAGAGGTTTATAATGTCGGTGAGCATCACGAAGGGTGGCAAAAAGGTCCTCAGCAGTGCAACATGAGGGGTGAGAGGAAATCCCTTCTAGTGACAGGCTCCATTTAAATGAGGAAGAGAGATCAAACTCACTCACGAAAGGGGACATTTTTGACTGAAGCATTGGTAAATCGGAGACCATGGGTATTACTGAGCCATTCCTCAGTGAAACAAATTTCTGTTAGACCACCAATGTCCCTACAGGCCAGAAGATCCAAAAGAACCATAGGCAAAATTTACATCTATCCTCAAAAGAGCAGAAGACGAGGTGGTTAGACTCAGACTGAAGTTGTCCCCACCCCCCCTCCAACTTTGACCATTTGAAAAATAAGACTCCCCTACCTACTCCAGGAGAACAATAGCACTAAGAACAAATGCAAAGGAATCAGGTTGGCGCTTACCAAAGAAGAAAACTGTTCCATTTAAAGTCTTCGGCCCTTTGAATTATTCATGAGTGCTGGCTTTATATTCTCATTATTCCTGGCTTTGTTGGTTGTGAGAAGTCCTTCATGTCAGACACTTCCAGCGAAAGAATAGGGCCTGCTTAGCAATCAAATGCAGTTCCTCATATTTTTTTCTTTGATGTGGGAGACTGAGTTGCTAATGGAGCAAGGTGCCTGTCCATCCCCAAATGGAGAGACAAACAGCTTTCTCAAACTCTTAATTGCCCATCATTTCTTGTCATTCTTGTTTTTCTTAAGGGGGTATGACTATAACATTTAATATCTGTACTAAACAAATACAGATGATGTACAGTGGAAGCCCTTTAAAACTACACTGTGAGGGGACATAGGAGTCAGGATTTTTTAGGTTTGTGATTTCACTGGGAGACACAACTCTCTCTAACAAGGATGATTAGCAACCCCTCTGCATTGACAATCTTAAAGAGTTGCCTGGCATAATGAAAGGTTAGGTGACTTGCCCAGAATTGAACAGACATTAGGAGAATTTGAACCCAAGTGTTCTTGATTTGGGGGCTATTCTGTGCCCCCATTATGCTATACTTCTGAGGTTATATTAGGTTTTTATTAATAATAATACTACCTTATATGTAGGGCTTTTCAACACTTTCTTATTAATCTTAATCTTTGAGAACATTTCTTACCTCATATCACCTGAATCTATGTAAGAATGAGTCAGGTTATAAGAGAATTCTACTTTACAATTCCTCAAAAATAATTTTACACCAGGGGATTCTTACTGTGATGTCCACAGACCATCAAATGACCCATGGATAAATTTCAGGAGGCCAGTGAACCGGACAGGAATGTAATATGAATCTTCACTAACTTATAACTGAAGTTTAGTATTTCCTTCAACTGTGAATTTTTGAAAAAACAACATATTATTCTGAGAAGAGCTTCACAAGGCTCGCTAGACTGCCAAAGGAGATTATGACACGTAAAATGTTAAAAATCCATATTGACCATTCCTAGGAAGATGCTTGGGAATCCAATGATTGTTCCAAGCTCTTAATTTTTCTTTTCTTTTTATTGTTTTGCTTTTGGGAGGAAGAAGGGTAGGGCAATTGGTGTTAAGTGACTTACCCAAGGTTACGTGGCTAGTTTTGTGTGTGTGTGTGTGTGTGTGTGTATGAAGTGTCTGAGGCTAAATTTGAACTCAGGTCCTCCCAACTCCAGGGCCAGTGCTCAATTCACTGTGCCACCCAGCCACCCCCAAGCTCTTAATTTTTCAAAGGTAGAATCAGAGAATGTCAAAACCAAAATGAAACTTAGGATCATCCATTCCATCCCTCTTATTTTAAGACAGAGGGAACAAGCACTTATTAAGCATTACTATGTGCCAGTCACTACACTGAGCATTTAGGTATCATTATTTTCCCTGTTTTGCAGTTGAGGAAACTGAGGCATATAAAGGTTAAATCATTTGTTCAGAATCACAAAGCTAGTAATGTCCAAGGCCAGACTTAGGTCTTCCTGAATCCAAGCCCACCTCTCTACCTATTGCACCTCTGAGCCTCCTCTGGGTCTGAAGAGATTGCACAGGGGGCTTCAAACCCAAGTCTTCTAAAACTGAACCCTGTGCTCTTTACATTATATCTAATCACCACCAGTATCCCATCACTATTGCAGTCTCCTCCCTATCCTGACATCATATCAGAGCTTACTTGTGGCAGAGAAGGTAGAAATCCGTGACTGCTTTTGCCCAGCTCCAAGCCCCACCATCCAAAAGACTGTTCAGTTCAGTAGGGAAAATCAATCAAATGGTGATTTGGTCTCATTTGGCCCAAACAAGCTGGTGAGGGGAATGAATGCTTCACTTTTCTCCTTCTTCTCATCCTGTAGACCTAGCTAATATTAAATTTCATCAAATCATGAACAGTGAAGGGATATACCTATAGAGGTACTCTGGAATATGGTAAAGAATGATAGGACCTAGAACCATGCTTGGAGTTCCAGTCTATCAATCAACAAGCATTGATTAAGGGCCTACTATGCACATGCACTATGCTAGACACAGATAGAAAAACAAAAAACGAAACAATCCCTCCTCTGAAGGATCTTCCTTTCTGTCAAGTTAGACAACATGCATATACAGATAAATATAAAATAAATACAAGGTGGTTAACTATCAGGCTTTTACTGCCCCAAATGCCCATTTCATCATTCTGTGATCCTTTGATACATTGGGAAGTCATCAAGAAAGTATGGAACCATGGGAGTGTTACCTCCAGGACCACAGAATCATAGGAGCACAGAACCGGAGATGGAAGGTCCTTGGGGCCATCCCCTCCAAACCACTTCATTTTACAGATAAGGGAGTCGGGGTGGGGGGGGGGGTGGGGGGGAGGAGTTAAATGATTTGTTGACACACAGCTAATAGCAGAAGAATGTAGATCCAGGCCTCCCTGACTCCATGACTAACAGTGTATAGAGGCAGGTAAGAATCCTCCTCAATGGGGCCCTGATTAGTGAGGGAGTAATATCAGAGCAGTGAGGGCCTGCAGGCCAGGGACTCTGAAAAGCAGGAGTAATGTGCAAAAAAAAAAAAAAAACTCTAAAGGAGACACACACACACACCCACACTCACATTACCACCTCTGGAATGGTTGGATCATTGTTTCCTCTATTCAACCATAGGAAAGGGAAGACCAAAGTAGGCCTACATCATTCCATACTCCTACCGCCTACCTCCTCCTCTTTTAGTAGAAGGGGATAATAAAACATATTGTGACAGCTGAGTGGCACAGCAGATAGAGTGCCAGGCCTGCAGTCAGGATGACTCATTTTCCTCAGATGTTCTCAGATGTTTGCTGTGTGACCCTGGGCAAGTCACTTAACCCTGTTTGCCTCAGTTTTCTCATCTGTAAAATGAACTGGAGAAGGAAATGACAAACTACTCCTATATCTTTGCCAAGAAAACCCCAAATGGGGCCACAAAAAGTCAGACATGACTGAACAACAACAACAATCATAGCTTTAAATTTCTTACAAACAGATGACTAACACCCATAAAGGAACACAGGGCCAGAATTAACAGCGGTTTGCATCATTTCATTTTTGGACACAGTATAATTAATAGGCAGTTTTTTCTGACATGTTTCCACATATTTTTTATATCATCTACTCATCCCATGACCTCCACTACTATGAATAGTAATGTAACCAATTCTAAAAGGTACCAACATTAGAGCTGTAAATATCTTGACAAATGGTGGGGTGTTGTTATTTTGTGGGGAGGGGAACTGAGAAACTTTGAATGTTAAAAAAAAGTGTGTGTGTGTGTGTGTGTGTGTGTGTGTATAAACATATTTGACTACTCAAAGTTGACTGCTCTTGTCCCTTTATTGTTTGGGAATATAAATATTCAATATGCAAGTCTTAGTTTGCTCATAAAATTAGTATTTGGTGTATTTTAAGATGTGAAGGCCCCTCAAGGATGGGGAGGCAGGATTATACAAAGCAACATAAGAGAGTTTGGGTTTGCTTCGGTTTTTTTTGTTTGGTTCTGTTTTGTTTTTTCATTTGGAGTGAGAGCTAAAAAAGATCCCCAGAAAACCTCTCCTCTAACCTTCTCACTGTGCTCGCTTTCTTTTTTCCTGACCTTTATATTTCTAACTTAGCCCCTGGTCCAAGTCAGGCATACTTAAATGAACTTGATTGTTATTGAATTAGAGAAAAATTCAGGGAAGGGAAACAGAAATTGTTAAGGAGGGGGACAGATTGAATCACAGGGAAAGATTAAAAGCACATAATGTTGACTTTGGATAAACAATGACTAAGGGATGGGGCTGTAGGCAGATTATAATAGTCTCTGCAAATATTCAAAGGATGTAAACACCAACGAGGGATAGGAATTGCCAAAGACATGATGGGAGTAATGGAATGAAATTGAGCAGAAGATCATTTAGGCTGAATATCAAGAAAAGTTTGCTAATGGTGAGGGCTATTAAACTGTGGAATAGTCTCTCCCAAGGGAAGTGGTAGAAGCCCCATTACTTGAATCATTAAACTAGAATGGACAAAGTACTAGAAAATAGATGGTTGGAAATGATTCTGTACAAGACCCCTAGGGATAGTATAGTGTATATCTATATAGCTATATATAAAATGCATAATGATATAATCATTCAATCCTCATTCTAATTTATGTAATTTTGTGATTTCATTCTTTAATGAGTATTGCCTTCCTTTATCCCTCCATTTCTTTCTTGGAGATGTATTTTTTCACACATACACACACAAATCAGGTTATAGGGAAAAGGGAACTGGAGGAGACAAGAGTTCTATTAGTTCTATCAACTCATTGTGTGACTGTGAGCAAGTGTTTTCTCTCTCTGAACCTCAGTTTCTTCATCTTGGGACTTGGGTCGAAGTTCCCCTCCAACTCAGAGTGGTAGGTGACTCTGGATAGAATTCCTATGAAACTATTTTTTAAAGAGCTAAAAAGTGCTGTTTCTGTATTGGATTTATACAATCAGTGCTTCCTGGTTTAGCAGAGAGATTCTTTCCATAAAACCAGTATTCTGGTGCTATCTACCTTTTGGGAGCTATGTTAACAAATTGACAGTGGTGGTGTTCCTAGATATCTCGGACACCTTTCACATTCATGTTAACCCAGTCTGCCCATTTCAGGGAATGGGAACTAAGTGAAGTGGTTCATCAATATTCTATAAGTAATCATTTTTTAATCAAACCAGAATATCATTAAAGAAATCCAAGAAGATTACTTTCTCATAAAATGATGCATAACATTCTCCTAGGAAGGATAAGGGCACAAAAGCCTCGTGCCTTTGAGTCTGACTCTATCCTTTAATCTTTTTGTCTATAATTTTAGGGTTATAGGTTTTAAAAGACCTTATAGATCATCTAGTCAAATATCATTGTAGAGATAAGAAAACTGAGTTCCAAAAAGCCAAGTGATTCATCCAAGCTTCAACTCCCAAGAGATCTTCCTTTTGCAAATAGTTATTTATGTAGTTAGATAGATAGACAGACAGACAGACAGACAGACAGATAGGATAAGAAAATATATTAGATAGGACTGATAAAATCAATTAGATAAATTAAATAGGATAGGTAAGATATATTAGATAGATAGTAGGTAAAATAGATGACAGACAGAAAGGCTGATAACCATAGGACAGGCAGGTAACCATTAGGTTTTACTTTTCTTGTTGGACTTTTTCACAGAATTCTAAGTGAGGGAATTGCCCATCCTTTTGGTGTCTAAACGCAGCTTCTTATATTAAAAGAGACCTATGCATAATAGCTAGTATTTATATAGTATGGTAAGGTTTGAAAAATGTTTTAACTAATTTATTTCAGAAATTGAGGGGATACCCATCAATTGGGGAATGGCTGAACGAGTTATGGTATATGAATGGAATGGAATACTATGGTTCCATAACAAATGGTGAGCAGGCAGATTTCAGAAAAACCCGGAAAGACTTCTATAAACTGATGCTGAGTGAAGAGAGCAGCACAAGGAGAACATCATGCATAGTAACAGCAATATTGTGCAATGGCTGACTTTGTTAGGCTTAACTCTTCTGAGAAATTCTGTGATCTAAGACAATTCCAAGAGACTCATGATGGAAAATGCTACCCACATCCAGAGAAAGAACTATAGAGTCTGAATGAAGATTGAAGCAGACTGTTTTCTCTTTTTTGTTTTGTTTTGTTTTGTTTTTTCTTTCTTATGGCTTTTACCTTTTGTTCTGCATCTTCTTTCACAACATGATTAATGTGGAAATCTGCTTACCTATCAGGTTGTATACTGCCTTGGGGAAAAGGAAGGGGAGGGAGGAGAAAAAAATTAGAACTCAAAATATTATAAAAGTGAGTGTTGACAATTAAAAATAATTTAAAAATTTTAAAGTGGGTGGGGAGGCTAGATGGTGCAGTGAATAAAACAACAGCTCTTGAGTCAGGAGGACCTGAGTTCAAATCCAGCCTCAGACACTTAACACTTACTAGCTGTGTGACCTTGAGAAAGTCATGTATTCCCCAATTGCCCTGCCCTTTCCCCTCCAAAAAGAAAAAAAAATGAGAAAGAGCAAAATATTTTAAAGTATTTTTTATTACATTTAATGCTCACAACAGTGTTGTAAAATAGGTACTATCATTATCCCTCTGGACAATGAGGTAATGGATGCTAAAGACTTACCAAAGGTCATAAAATTACTTAAGTATCTGTGGCAGAATTCAAAGTCTGGTCTTTCTGCTTCCAAATCCAGATCCTTATCCATAATACCATTTAGCTGCCATTACAGAGTTCTGTACACAGTAGGTGTGTGCTTGCTGAAACTCAAGGTATTGACAGTTATCAGTGACCAACAGAATGCTTAGGAGATAATTCCTAAGACCTTAGTTTAGGGGGTAGAACCTGGAGAGGAAATAGAAAAAGACAGAAAAGTATCCAGTCTACCACTGCCTTCCATAATACTACTTCAAAAGGCAAAGTACTTAAATTCTTCTTAGATCTACACAAAATTTTTGCCTGTAGCACTTTTGTCTGTAATTAAGTTCATAAACCTGAAAAGTTCCTGTATATTAGAATTTGATCATATTATTGAAGCAACTTAAACCAAAATGTCTCATTCTCTTCTATGCCTCAAGTAAGTTTTTAGTGGGATGTTTCCAAAAAGTACTGTAAAATTTAGAGGGGCGCCACCTACTTCTCATAGTTCTGGATTTGGGAAATGAGCCTGTTTTCACTTTATATATATTCTTCATAATTTGTTTATACCTTGGGCATTAACTTGAATTAACTTTTACCTGGCCTGTGGTGTTTGTATATCTAGATTCAATCATATATCACTTTGCAAAGCCCTAGATTCGGGTGGGGATTGAAACCTGTGGTTTAATCAGTGGAAGATGTGGTATGGAAATTCCTTCCACTCTTGCACGCTCTCTGCTTTAGCAGAAATAATTGCATAATTACCCATAGTGGTAGGTTCACAAACTGTACCTCAAACTCAAATCTGATTTCTAATATTATCTTTTTACATTATATACCTAAATACATTACACTTTTGGGGTATGTGAATGTGTGTGTTCACCCCTTTAAAAAGATTGCACTTCAATTTATATTTGGATCAGTATTATCCAACCACTATACAATTAAAGTCTGGTTTGCCATTTTAATCAAGTATTATAATCACCTAACTCTTACTAGTGTGTCCTATGGAAACAATAACATGAAGTTGCTGGTATAGAGTATGTCTAACTTAAATCATTGCTATTCAATCCTGATTTTCAAAGGAATTCATCCTTGAACATGGTTTTTTTTTTAATGGGCATAAGAACAAGGAAGAATGGAAAGACTTTTTTTGAGCTTTCGGGTTCTTAAACTTTTCTTGTATCATGGACCCCACTGGCTGGCTGTCAAAACCGATGAACCCCTTCTAAGAATAATACTTAAAATAACAGTAATAAGTGGAAGGAATGCTAAAGTTAGTGAAAATAAAGATATATTTTTCCCACCCAAGTTCACAGATACTTTCTCCACTCTTACCCTCAGTTAAGAACTGCTATTTTTGAGTAACTTTGCAAATAGTGACTGGCCAGTGCATACATTTCTCCATCTCTCTGTCTGTCTCTGTCTCTGTCTCTCTCTGTCTCTCTGTCTCTCTCTGTCTCTGTCTCTCTCTCTGTCTCTCTCTCTCTCTGTCTCTCTCTCTCTGTCTCTCTCTCTCTCTCTCTGTCTCTCTCTCTCTCTCTCTCTTTCCCACCCCCCCCTTAATTTTATATGTCTCCTGTTTCATCTCAATAAAAAAATACCCTTTCTGTGAGGAACACCACAGAACTAGGCCCTACAAATGCCCCCAGCACCATTTAAACACCTCTGTATTGACCTTATCTTGCATTAAAATTCCCAAGGTTGCCATTTACTTCAGTTTTTCCTCAGGAATGAGCAACATACAATCTACGGTGGCCCAGAGAAGTTCCTTTTCTGTACTCATGGCAGAAAGTCTCATTTTCAAACTTAAACCCTCCTTATTCATCAAAGGCTATTTAGCAGACACACAACTACATGTTATTTTTATGTAATTCATTATGATGCCTCACTTTATCCTTCGTATTCAGATACAATAGCCAAAGAAACATTTCGAGTCTTCCTTAAAGGAAATCTGCTATTGCTATTAGCATTACTAAGGGATAAGGACTTAGTCCTTTAACTTCAATGGTATGAGGAAATATTGGGTGAGGACTCACTCCACTCTGTCAATTCAGGCCAGCACCTATCCTACAACCTATTGTCTTAGAGCAGTGATTCTCAGCCTTCCTAATGCGACAACTCTTTAATACATATGTGGGCGTATCTGCATGTAGGCAGAGCCACCTGGAGACAGATAGAAGAGCGGTGTCTCAGTTCCCAAGACCATTGAAAATATGTGGGGTTTTTTTGGGGGGGTGCATCCCACAGGTTGAGAACTGCTGTCTTAGAGAGATGCCTAGAACACCAAGAAATTAAGTGACTTGACCAGGGTCATGCAGCTAGTATTTGTGAGAGACAGTACTTGAACTCTGGTTTCCCCCATTTCAAGGTCAGTTCTTTGTTACACCACACTGCCTCTAAATCTTCTATTATCTAGCACATACACAGCAGAGCAGCACCATGCATCCTTTCATAGTTTGAAAAAAATATCACGGCTTTTAACTGACTGGACAGTGACATAGAATTTGATCACAGTTCTGTGTGATTCCAATCTAGGATTTCCCATAAATCCTTCATAAAGAATTCAACCACTGCATTGGAATTTAAACAATAGTTTATTTTTAGTACTTGTTCAGTTATGTTATTCTTCATGTTATACTCTTCTTTTAGGAGCTGAAGGGTACCAATAGACCATTTGAGCTTTCCCATCTCTTGTCCTCCATTTTTACTAAAAGATTAGCTAACCATATCAAATCATTGATTTGGATCTGGGGAAGGAGAAAGGGAAAGAGAAGGCAACATCATCCAGTTCAGTCCTCTCTTTATACAGATGTAGAAACTGAGGCCCAGAAAGGTCAGATAAGAGCACAAGGAGGGATGTGAACTTGGGTGCCTTCGTTCCATTTCAGCACTCTATGCTGCTGTCCCTTTTTCTGATTATACATATGGTCATTAAGGTCTTTCATGGAACTTTTTTTTTTGGAGTGTGGAAGGCAAGGCAATTGAGATTAAGTGACTTGCCAAGGTCACACAGCTAGTTAAGTGTCAAGTGTCTAAGGCTGGATTTAAACTCAGGTCTGACTCCAGAGCTGGTGCTCTATTCACTGTACCACCTAGCTGCCCCTCATGACACTTTTAGTACATAAAATGTTAATATTATGTATATCAAATATGAGCAATCAATGTTCATAGAAATAGAGTACAGTAAAAGCAACTACACTTTGATGAAAACATTTTAGTCCATTTGATGATTCAGGCATTTCATGATAGAGCTAGAATTGAGAAGACATTCTAGGCAGAAGGAAGGGCATGAAAAAAAGGGATGGAGGTAGGGAACTATGAGGTATGTTTAGGGGATGGTTAAGTTGACCAATTTGAATGGGTCAGAGAATCTTAGTAAAGCTCTATCACCTTGGACAAATCCCCCAATCTCCAACTGGTTTGTCCCATGTAAAATTATTCCTAACAGGGGGCGGCTAGGTGGCGCAGTGAATAGAGCACTGGCCCTGGAGTCAGGAGTACCTGAGTTCAAATCTGGCCTCAGACACTTAACACACACACACACACAAAAACTAGCCGTGTGACCTTGGGCAAGTCACTTAACCCCAACTGCCCTCCAAAAAAAATATTATTCCTAACTACAACTCTCATAAAATGCATAACTATTTATTTATAATTTAAAAGACACACACATAAAATTTAGATACTGATAACATTTTCAAGAAAGATATCCCATTACTCTCAATTCCTAGGCTCACTGTAAGCCATTTTCTGTAAAGTCCTTTTAGGGTGAAAATAGCTCCCTCGTTATTTCTGAACAACCAGCATTTTGTTTGATCAGCTGCCCCTTTGCAGCAATGCCATGGTTCCCCAGTCCTCCAACAAGAGTTAATAGGTAAGCAGCTTACTTAACCCTCAGTCCCTACAGAATCAGGTTCTGTTTATAAATGATTATCAGTTCAGCCTACTAAACTCTTCCTATGTGAAGAGCCATGGGCTCAACATGGATGATGGGAAATGAAACTTTGTGAAGTAGACGTCTAAATTAAAACCACTATGTAGAAATCTGGTCGAGATGCTAGACTAATATTAAAAAAGGAAATAAACCTGGTTTTCACCTGTTTCTAAAACCTCCCTTTTAGATCTACTTGGGAAAATAAAAGGTTCAAGGTAGGGAGAAGAGGCAGGGGGTGATTGAAGTCCTATTTATTTTGTTTTGCTTTTAAACCAAAATTAACAACTTAAAGTGTTCAGATGAGACAAATTAAGTTGTCCTGATCTATCTCCAGCCCTATCCCACATTCAATAATTTCTTTGGGCCTTGATTTCTTTGTAAAATGAGGTGAGAATGGGGAATAGATCCAAAAATATACTTCCATTAAGCAAATATTTCAAAGTTGGTCTTCCATTTAAGGCACTGTGCTAGGTTCTGGGAATGTGTGGACAAAAACATTAACAATTCCTGCCTTCAAGGAGTTTCCATTCTGCTAGGAGTTGGGAGTGGGTTAATAAAACATATATACATATGTGAATAATAGAAGTTAATTCAAGGAAGGAGAGAGCTCTAAGGCTGGACCCAAGGAGGTGGCCCCTGAGCTGAGCCTTTAAGGAAGATAAGGGATTATGAGAGACTGAAATGAAGACAGGTTGCATACTAGGCTTGAGAAACTGATGTGGGCCAACTCACAGAGGCAGGAGATCAGGAGATGGAATGCGACATTCGAGGAACAAGAAGGAAGGAAGGAAGGAAGGAAGGAAGGAAGGAAGGAAGGAAGGAAGGGAAGGAGGGAAGGAGGGAAGGAAGGAGGAAAGAAGGGAAGGAAGGAAGGAAGGAGGGAAGGAAGGAAGTTGGGC
>CM053597.1:63420249-63452269 GCA_028646575.1 Pseudocheirus occidentalis
GAAGGAAGGAGGGAAGGAAGGAGGGAAAGAAGTTTGAATCTGGTCTCAGACACTTACGAGCTATGTGCCCCTGGGCATGTCACTTAACCCTGTTTGCCTCAGTTTCCTCATCTGTAAAATAAGCTAGAAAAGGAAATGGAAAACCACTCCAGTATCTTTACCAAGAAAACCCCCCAAAACACACAAAGACTCAGACATTACTGAAAAACAACTGACCAACAACAAAAATTCAAGAGGCAAAAGGAACCACTGGAGTTCATTGAAAAGAGGAATCTACATGGTCAAATCTACAAATAGGAAAATCTCTTTCGTAGCTGCATGGAAGATGGATTAGAGTGGGGAAAGACTTGTGTCAGGTAGATAAAGGAAGAGTCCATAGTCCAGTTGAGAGATAATGAGATAATCAATTAATCAACAATTATTAAGCACCTATTATGTGCCAGACAGTGCAGGAGATTCCCCCCCCCCCCGCAAAAAAAGAGGCAAAAGACAATCTCTGCCGTCAAGGAGCTCACAATCTAACAGGGGAAATGACGTGCAAATATATATCAAGCAAGCTATAAACAGTACAAATGCACAGACTTGAGATGGTGTGTCTTGTTCACGGAACCACCAGAAAGCCACTATCACTAGATCAAAGAGCACTTGTCAAGAGCAAGGTGTAAGAAAGGTAGAAAGGGGTTAGGTTGTAAAGGATTTTGAATGACAGAGGATTTTGTATTTTCCTCTGGAGGCAATAGGGAGTCCTTGGAGATTATAGAGGAGGGGGGTGACATGGTTAGCCCTGAGCTTTAGGAAAATCACTTTAGTGGCTGAATCGAGAACAGACTGGAGTCTGGGGAGACCTGAGGCAGACAGACCTGCCAGCAGGTTATTAAAAAGAATCCAGCAGAGAAGTGATAATAATATTTGTGTTCACCACCTCACAGGGTTGTTATGAAGAAAGTACTATATAAATACGTTAATAACAGCAGCTGTATAAGTGAATAAAAGCTAACTGTGTTTGTGTGATCACCTTTTAACTGTTACATCATTAACTGAGTATTTTGGTCACAACAACAACTGAAGAGACTATGATAACAGCCTTATAAGTAACATCGCTAAATGGATAGATCCATCTATACCAGTGGTTCTCAACCTTCCTAATGCCGTGACCCTTTAATATTCATTTGTGGGTGCATCTGCATGTAGGCAGACCCGCCTGGAGATGGATAGAGGAGTTGTGTCTTGGTTCCTAAGACCATCAGAAATATGTGTTTTCCGATGGTCTTAGGCGACCCCTGTGAAAAGGTCCTTCAACCCCAAAGGGGTCACGACCCACAGGTTGAGAACCATTGATCTATACCATCACATTCATATCTACCTCCAAGAGGGGTGATTTATCTTTTTCTTTTGTGGTTTTTGGAAGCAATCAAGGTTAAGTGACTTGCCTAAGGTCACATAGTTAGGAAGTGCCTGAGGTCAGATTTTACCTCAGATACTCCTGACTTTAGGGATGCTGTTCTATTCACTGTGTCACCTAGCTGCCTCAGGAGGGAGGTAAGGATGATTTCTCAACTAAGATATCTACCCAACAGAGCTTTCATGTCTGGAAACATACTAGCCTCCTCACTGACAGACAATGACGCAAATTGCTTCCATGTATGTAACATGCACATTCCTAAAACAAGGACAGGGATGGTGGCTAGACTAGTGATTTCTTTGGTAGAATGAATTCCCAAGTGAGGAGATTCCCTCTACCAGTGTAAATTGGCACCTTCTCAACAACTTATAGTCTCAAAGCATTGTCTAGAGCACAGGGAGGGAAAACAATTTCTCCTAAGGTCACATATCCAGTAGATGGCAGGAGGATTTTGACCCAGGTCTTTTTTTTTTCTTGGTTCTATTTGGAGGAGGGAAGGCAGAGCAATTGGGGTTAAGTGACTTGCCCAAGGTCACACAGCTAGTAAGTGTTAAGTGTCTGAGGCCAGATTTGAACTGAGATCCTCCCGACTCCAGGACTAGTGCTCTATTCACTGCACCACCTAGCTGCCCCAAGCCAGGGCTTTTTAACATCAAGGCAAGCTCACTGTCCTCTGCACCATGCTGTCTCTCAGGATGAGATGTGTCATATAAATTGAATTTTGGCAAATTAGACTGCATTTTAAATACACAAGGAAACTCATAAGTAAAAGAAATTTATGGTGAATCTTTTTCAATAAACCACTTAGCAATAGAAATTATCATTACCAAGTGATTTAGTTCCTTTCGTAATTGTATTTTTATAGACTGGGGTTCTTCCTAAAGATAACCCAATACAATAGCCATTTAATATGTATTCTCTTCATGTTGAAAAGGGATACTCTAAAGAAGGGTGCATTCCTGTTTATCTGTCTACAAAGCCATCAGTCAGTGTCATGATGTAGAACTTATCCAATGATGAGTGCTTTTCACGAGTGGTCTGTGGAATTCATCTCCACACTTTAATGTTTCATTTTGTCAAATCTTCAAGTTAGAAAAGACCCGTAATCCCACCCTCCATCTCACTGGTTGTCTGGCCTCCTAAGCATGACTAGACAGGTTGACTTCCTTGAATTTCACCAATTTGGAACCATTTTCCTGGTTCCCAACTATGGTGAAAAGGGTTCAGAGCCATGTGGCCAAGACAAGACAGGGCTATCCCGGGGTATGTGCCCAAGAGTAACTCACACATTTTTGTAGCACGTCCCAATGCTTTCATATAGTGTCTCATTCAAACCTCCCAACATCCAATGAAGTAAACAGAGCAATAGTGTTAGTAGCATGGCCAAGATCACAGCGCACCTTGGTGTCTTCGTAAGAACTAGGCCGAGTTTCAGACCCAAGTTCAGTGATTTTTTTCCTGCAAACTTAAGTGCCTGATTAAGTCATTGAAGACTAGAGAGAAACTCCACAGTCCTAAGGCCCTAATCAAGTATTTGTAATTCTATTTCATACATAAAATAATTACTTATAGAACACTGCTTGGAAATCAACCCAACACATACATCTTGTTGATTGATTTTTTGTATAGCCTTATATGTTTGTTGATATAGCAGCCTTTTAATAAATGGGATTGAATGAATTCATAAATGTGTTTCTCTATAAATGAATGAAAAGTATTTATTAAGTGCCTACTATGAGCTAGGTACTATGCTAAGTATTTTACAAATATTATTACATGTTGTCCTCACCACAACCCTATTACTCCCATTTTACAAGGCAGGAAACTAAGGTTAAATAATTTGCCCAGAGTCATATAGTCAGTAATGTCTAAGGCCAGATTTGAACTCAGATTTTTCTAGATCCAGGTCCAATACTCTATCCACTGCTCTGTTGCACTGCTGAGATTTCACAATTTTCTCCAGCTCTGTTCAGCAGACTAGAGGGGACAGTGTAGAGAAGAAATGATTTGCTAGGGGATCAAGATGGGAAAGGAAAGAGATTCAGCCAGTGCATTTTCCCATGACCACCAGGGAAAAAATTGAGGTGTGAGAGATTATAGGTCTCACTAAAGACAAAGAACAAGGTTTAGAGTTGCCAGACAGAGGGAAGGATGGAATAACAACAGATTGTGATCAAATAAGAGAATTTTAGAGTTTTTTAACTTGAGGGTAATAGCAAGATCAAAGGCATGACCATCTTTGTGTGTAATTATGATGGGGTGGAGGAATGGGTCATGGGAAATGAGCAAGCTAGGGAGCTGGGACATAAATGTATTTGAGGAAAGATCAACATCTATATTGAAGTCCTTCTCTATGAGAGAAGAAACTGTGGAGGAAAGAATGACCATAAGTTGGAACAGAGCTCATTAAAAGGGAGGAAAGAGAACACCCTGGAGGTCAGTAGATAATAACCACATGAATCTTGATTGGGTAATAAATATGTATTGAATGAGCCTCAGAAGAGAAGAAGTTACTGAGTAATGGTGGCAAGGGAGAGTCTAGAAGTGGCAATGGTGATGAAGGAATACCATCATGATAAGTCTACATTTGACTGAAAGTATAACCACAAAGGGAAGTGATGCCATTAGGAGGGAGTCAGGTCTCAGCGCATGCACAAAGACTGAGGGAGTGAAAGTGGCAGAGAAGCTGTTCCAGAGGTAATAACAGAAAGGTTGGATCATTTCCTAGTGGGAGGTTGGTGGGTGGTGGTTTTAAGAGAATGGTCAGTGGAGGATGGTGAACAGGGTTTCAACAATGGTGACTGGATGTTCAGAATCTTAGGGATGGGTTGGAAGTATGTTACCCATGGAAGAATGAGGTTAGGCAGTTTTTTTTTGTCCACAGGGCATCATCCTTGGGTAGTTTTCCCACAGCCTGGAGGGGAGGGAGGGCCAAGTTGGGAAGAAATTGCAAAGTGAGTACTCAGGAAACAATAACATAAATAGTTATGAAACTGTATGTGACCAGACAGAATGTTATATAATATCTGTGATTCATATAAGTAATTCACAATATGTGTGTACAGCCTTTAGTTCCTGGGATCCCTGAGCAATAGCTCACAAATCTGTAGCACCTTAAAATTTACAAAACATTTTCCTCAAAGCAAGTAATCCAAGTAATAGCCTGATTTAACTTGAGAAAACTGAGTTTTTGAGAGAATGAGTAGTTTGCCCAAGGTCCCACAGATAGAAAGTTTTGAGACTCAAACCCAGGACTCCTAATACCCATCCCAGTGCTCTGTTAGGGCACCCTAAAGAACAAAGCAGCATTCAAGCAAAGGAGAAAGTCCTGTCGTGTTAGCCAAAAGAATGCTTGCCATGCCCCTACTCTCCTACTGTTTGGCATTTCTTTCATTGTCCTGCTTGCCATACTTTCAAGATCCCTGTCTTTCCCCCCTCCCCACCCTTCGATTATTCTGCAAGCACATGGGGCCAAGGACCTGACAGTTGGAAGCAGAGAGGCGCTGCTTTTTGGAAAAGAACTCTCCATCAAAGGAGCAGCTGGACCCCTTCCCAGTGGCACAGAGAGAGAGGCATGATCCAGAGCCACAGTGATTTCATTCAGTGGTGCCATGGAAAAAGGGGGGGGGGAGTGAGAAGGAGGAAGGGAAGAAGGCAGGGATTTGCAAGAACATGGAGAAGGACTGCATTTGACCCCAGAGAATCCAAGCTTTTCTTTTCTTTTTTCAGTCCAGAATGAGCAACCCAATTAAGGGACCCAGATGGCACAGCCAGGCTCTGTGAACCATTGCTCTGGCCTGATCCCTACAGGGGTAAGCAGAGTAGGGGGTGGGGAGGGGTCTGGTCATGTCTCTTGGCCCCTGCCTCTCCTGGCTGCAATTCAGAGTTGCTTCTCAGTATACCTAGTCATCCTTGACCTCGGGGATTGGCTCCTCTTGACAAAGCAGCTCTTGCCCAGTAGAACAGTCAGCAGCTGCCAAGGTGCCAGATCGGCTTCTCTTCCTCAGCTCCAAGTGCTTACTAGCTGCCACATTAAATCAGTTCCAGAAGAAGAAAAGTAGTCCACAGAAATAATAGCAGCCTAGGTCTGTTTTCTCAGGTCAATGACCCATGGAAGGGCATCCTGCAAATTTTCAGCTCAGGTGCCAGGCCAAGATTCAGAAATAAAGGACTCAGTACTGGGGCAAGCAACATGACAAAGAGCCTGGGCAGATGAGGATAGGCCTAAATCCTACCCAAGAAGGCCCTGTGATGGCGATGTGACACAGCAAAAACCGCAAATGGAGGCAGAAGACCTGGATCTGAATACTAGCACTACAACCAACGAGATATGTGACCCAGCACGTGATTTAACCTGGAGGTCAAACATATGACTGAACGGAAAGAGCCCCGGATTTGTTTAGAATCAAAAGGCCTAGGTTCAAATCCTGACTTCGTCACCAGCTAGCTACAAGACCTTGGGCAAATTACTTTTCTGCCCTGTGTGTCACTTTTCTCATTCTTTAAAAAAAAAAAAAAAGCTTGGGGGAGGGGGAAGATAGACCATAGATTTTTAAGGTCCCCAAAGTTCCATCATATTCTCTGTGACACTGTAAATATCTTCTCCCCTATGTTGAAGCTAATTTATGCCTACTGTAGCCCCCTAAAAATGAGGCGCTTTGAGGAAGGGGACAGAAGTCTGACATCACACAACATGAAGGAAGATGGCAGCCTGAAAGCATCAGAATCCTGGTCATCTGGGAAACCCCTCCTTACTTCCTAAATGCTGCCAGATCTTCTTTCCTGCTCTTCTTCCCACTTACGTCCTTCCCTCTGAAAGTTACAAAGGCTGTGCCCATTCCGGCATCAAACTAACAAATTTTCCTTTAGGGGAAGGACAGCTTGCACCCCAGCCTGAGGCAGACTGGAGCAACGCAATGCAAGCACTGTGTGGGGTAGACATGAGAAGAATTAGGACTATGTGAGTCCAAGTCAGGATTCTAGGCTGCTTCAGAAGCCCCATATTAGGACACATAAAATCACCAGATGGGTGCAACTTGGGACTCTCAGAAACAGATGCCAGGGGTCTAAACTAGTTCACTTCCTCTCCTTTACAGTCAGCGCACCAGAACCTACAATTATTTGATTGCCTTTCCAACAATGCTGACAGTACTTTCACCCAGCATTCTATGTTATTATTTACCAATTTAAATTATTGACAAATTGTGTTTGCCTTGTCACTGGAGATAAACTAGAAGTTTCTTCAGTGCAAGAACTCTGTCTTCTGCTTATCTTATATGCCCCTCCCAGCCCCCTCTCCTCAGAGTACTTCAGACAATAAGGAGACCAAAGGAGACACTCATGATATCTGCAGAAAGTAATGGTGGCACGATGGAAGAAACACTCAATCTGGACCCAGAGAAGCTGGGTTCAAGCCCTGGCAATGCTTTTTACTACTTTGTGACCTTGGACAATTCAATGAACTTGAGCCTCAGTTTTGCCACGTGTAAAATGAATGGGTTGGACTAGACCACTCTCCCATTCGAAATCCTTGAGCTAATGATTGATGGACATAGTTTTGGATCACATTTCTATACAAAGCTTCCTGAAATTGCTTTCAACTTTCTTTAGCATGAGGCTGTCCTCACATTACTAACCATAAGAAGAATTCATCCCTTTTAAAATAATGTCTCTACTATGATGGCTCATCTTTGCATGGAGATAATCCTCGTATCCTAGAAGTTTTGACGACTGGAACTCAATCTCTAAAAAGGCTTTAGAGGCTTGATGACAGACTCTGTGTTCATTTCCTAAGGACTGGCCTAGCTGAGTTCAGAAACTCATCACTAGATTGGCTGCAACCAATCTGGAAGAGCAGCCATTAAATGATACAGAGGGTGGAAGCTGTCTCAGTGGAAGGAGCATACACATTAACAAAAACCAATAATTATTAATTAAATTCCATATACCAAGTACATTATAACTTCTTGATGTATAACATATAAGGCTACATTATATAATAATTAATATGATCATATTGAATATAAATTAATGTTGCTATAGTTTAAATAATTTTAATAAATGATAGCAAATGTCGATAAGTACTTTCTGCTGTTGCTATCAGTACCTTCCGGATGTCCTCCAGGGTAAAATACAAATTTCTCATCTAGGCACTTAAAGTCCCTCAGGGTCTGGCTCCTATGTTTCCCAGACTTATTTTACATTGTCTTCTTCCAATTACTCTTTTTCTGAGCCAAACTGCACTACTTACTATTCCCCAAACTCAGTATTACCATCTCCCACCCTCACGCCATTGGACAGGTTGGGACCCATGCCTGGAACACATCTTCTCCCTACTTCTGCCTCTGAGAATCTCTAATTTGCTTCAAGATACAGCTCATCCACCATCCCCTATAGGAAGCCTTTCATGATCCCCTTAATTTTTAGTGTTCCTATGCCCCTCCTACTCTTCCTCCAATTATTATCTTAGACTTATGGTTTTACATGATGCTCACCTTCCCGCCCCCCTTTGAATTTAAGTCTCTTTGTATGCCTGGACTTTTCTCCATTCCATGCCTTCCATGCCTCAACTCCCAGGGCATCTATAGTAGGTATCTAATAAATATTTGTTGCATAGGAGATGGTTTCCCTGTCTTAACTGGTAAAACAATGATCTAAACATGTAAGAAGTTGTAAATACAAGGAATAAGGACTATGTATCATTTCAAGATTTTAGAGCTGTTAATCCCAGAACTATAAATGAGCACAGAAGGCACCTAATTCAGTCCCTTCATTTTATAAATGCAGAAACTAAGACTCAAGAGTGATTTGCGGCATAATTATCAAAATCAGGATTTGAACTCAGATCCTTTGAATCTAGAGTGGGGGGTCTTTGCATTGTACCACTGTTGTTGTTATTCAGTCTCCTTCAGTCATCTTTGTGACCTTACAGGCCGTACTGTTCATGGGGTTTTTGTGGTTTGCCATTTCCTTCTCTAGTGGATTAAAGCAAACAGAGGTTAAGTGACTTGCCCAGGGTCACACACCTAGTATCCAAGGTCGCATTTGAACCCAGGTCTTCTGACTCCAGGCCCAGCACGTTCTATCCAATGAGCCATCTGGCTGCCCTACTGAACCATACCACCCCCAATATACCACCACGCATTTATTATTTCCTACTTGTTATGTTCTTAGGAGCCCTTTTCAGGCCAGGGATATGTTCTTATGCCTCTTGTTCTCTTTTGACAGGAGTGAGTAATGCTGAGCTGCGCCAGCCAGGAAAATCTCCCCAATTCAGCGTGAACTGGATTATGGGTAATGCAGACCTAGAGGTTATTAATGCCACCACGGGGAAGAGAAATTGTGGAAGCTCATCCAGGCTCTGCAAACACGTGCTCTCTGCCCGATGGGCAAAACTTTATGGAAAGGTAGGCCATGCATTTGCCTTTTTGTAGGCAAACTTGGTATCCTTAGACCCAATGTCATACTCCGAATGTGAGTCCCAATATTCCTGCTTAGGTGACAATGAGAGCTACTGTTCTATGTAATCTGGTCTAGTTTTCATTTCCTTTCTCCCCAGTGGCCTAAACCAATATGCATTCCACATCCTCCCCCTGCTTCAGAATTGGATATGATGCTCCAAGAAGGGAATGTTCCATTTTAGAGCCTTAAGACTGTATTAACTGGGATTCCAAGCATACAAACAACTACCAATTT
The DNA here is from genome assembly GCA_028646575.1 of Pseudocheirus occidentalis. Taxonomy (NCBI): domain Eukaryota; kingdom Metazoa; phylum Chordata; class Mammalia; order Diprotodontia; family Pseudocheiridae; genus Pseudocheirus; species Pseudocheirus occidentalis. Next base: position 63,429,347 of record CM053597.1, read on the forward strand.
CCCCGAGAACCCTCAAACTGTCCTTTTGTGTTTCATCCAACAACCAGACTAAACTATCCGCCATACTTGCTACCCACAGACCAGGGCAACAGAAAGCAAGGCAACTGCCCCAAAGCTCCCACGTCCAGAAGTTGAGGTGAAGGAGACCGGAGAATTAACTCATGAGGTCACATCATTTTCCTCACCCAAGCACTGAATTTGAATGACAGAAGAAGAAAAACTTTTTGTCTCTTCCTCATCTCCCAGAGAGCATATTTAAGGATAACAGCTATCTCCTTTTTCTCTTTTCAAAGAGCTTACATCAATGTGTTGGAGAAAGAATATGTGCTGATAGACAAATTCCCTAACTTTGCACTCAAGTAGAAATTGGGACCATTAAACCATCCATACAGATCCATATGAGCCATTTATTGACTTGAAAATTGCACATTTTTAAAATTAATACATCATATTTTAAATTAATACATAAACATATTTTAATTAAGACATCAACACATTAAAATCAGAGAGGAGTCATGTTTTCATATAGTTTGGGTTGCACTCAGGAGTTTTGTGGGCCACAGGTGGCCTGCACAGGCCTCTGCTCTAGAACAGAGAAGGTGAGAGTCTGTTATGAACATCACACTCCTTCCCATTAGAGATTCTACAAGACTGGTGAGGGGTGAGAGTAGCTCAGACATCTGATAATTGAAACCTCAAGGATTCTCCCTATTCTGACCTACTACTTGGGTACCTGATAGAAGAAAAAGCTAACAAGAAATACTTCAAACTCAGGGGGAAATCAGGTTCATTAAACCTAGAACTCAGCAGGTAGCACCTTCAAAAATCAAACTTTTTCATAACAACTATTTTTATAATAGATTTTTTTCAATAACCTTTCCCTTGGTCAGTTATAACTATTAGGATGAATTATATAGACATTATTTTTGAAGCAGTATCAGAACCCCATATTCATAAGCATTTTGATAAGAAAAATTAGGGCCAAAATAGATTAAATGCATATTCCTTTGGCCACTTACAAAATAATATTACCTCTAAGGCCTATATTCCTTTATAAGGAAGGCACAGTATAAGAGACAGAGCACTGGAATTTTGGTTGGTAGGACTGAAGAGGATTACCAGTTCTGCCACTAACACAATCACTTCAATTCTGAGTCTCATCTTCTTTATATTTTAAAACAAGGGATGGGACTGAATCAGAGACTTCAAACCCAACTATCCAAAATAGGACTGCTTGTAGATTTATACAGAGACGGAGCAAAGAAAAGAGTATTACAAACTTCCAGATCAGTACGTAACCTGAACCTGAGACCAGAGGATTACATCGTTTTTATGTTTCTTTTTCAGCTCTAAAATCAAGGCCTTTGGGTCTGTGTTGGATTTATCTGTTCGCAGGTTTTCCTGTAAGTTATGAGATTTAAGTTGTTAGCAATGATTAACGTGTACCTGCTTTTAGGGCCTTTTAGGGTTTGGATTTTTTTTTCCTTTTCATATTATGTCAAAGATGAACCATTGGATTGACTAAGTTAAGACTTTGGTAGGTCAGAAGGAGACATTGATTTTTGTCCTCCTTCAAAACAAAAGATGCTTTCTTCCCCCTGCACATGCTTGGGGTAATATTGGACTGTGAACATGTCTCTGTCTCCAAAGATTGTTTCTGGCATATACCTTGGTTTGACTTTCTAATGAGCATTTGCCCAAAACTAACCCATGGTCCTTCCCATTCCTTACTTTCCCTCCCCCTTCATGCCTCCAACCTCCCAGCACTGGATGCTGGCATGAAGCCCTGCTGTTTGAATCCCTGGCCTGTGCTGATTTCATAGTTCTGGCCATTATACCTTGAAACTCAAAGAAGAAAAAATCCTGTTCTCAAATGTCTGAATTCCTTATGTCACTTTATTAATAGGAAACTCTTATTTTACTTTTAAGGCTCTATTTTTAAAAAAATCCTTCCCACCTTTTCTTTTTTCCATCCATCCCTACCTCATTCCCATCATCAAAAACCTGCCACCCTAGCAGGAAAGCCATTTGTTTTAGCCTTTCATCGCACTAATGTCTGCTTGAACAAAGGCTCCTTGAACCAGTGGGCTTGCCAAAAAGGTGCCTGCCAGGCACAGCTCTCTTGTACAGTTATCTCTTTAATATTTTACAATGTTTTTTTTTTCAAAAGGGCAAACACCCAGAGATTCCTGTTAGTTTGTTGCCTATGAAATTCATAGGGAAGATTACTCAGCTGTTAAGAGCCCCACACCCCTACCCCAGCTCCATTCTGTTGGCTTATTTGTTTGTTCTCTCTGATTTCTGTTTCACAGCTGAGCACACGGATACCAAGCCATGGAGATGCGCCATCAGTGTACTGCGAGGCAAAGCTGGTGGCCCAGACTTACCAGTCTGTTAAACAGCAGCTGTTTAAAGCATTTCAGAAAGCAGGTCTGGGCACCTGGGTGAGGAAACCCCCAGAGCAAGACCAATTTCTACTAACTGTATAAATCATTAGACTCCTTTGCTACTCAACCAGATTGAAACAAGTGGAGAAGGCCAGGGCAGGATGAGTGAGCTAAACAAAGGGATTGTGCTGATCAGTTTTCCCTTTTAGGTCCCAGAAAGACGTACAAGCAAAGAGTACTGTATTTGAATGAGGCACAAAAATATGGCTTTGGAAACCATCGCTTCTCATTGCCAACACACTTCCATGGCTGGGAATGCCAAGATTCCTGTCTGGCATATGTAACAGTGCCACTGAGTGATGCCATGTTCCTTCCATTTCTTCCCCAGGATATGATGCTGGGTGTGATTCCTACCTAGGATTCTGGGGTAATAGTCACAGTTTAAAAAAAGAGGTACAAAACTAACCCCAACTTAAAATGAACTCAGGTACTACCACCATCCCCAACCTTACCCCAACTTTCCAAATAAGCCAAAAGTGGAGAAGAAATACCCTTTCTAGCTAGTACCACCTCTATAAGGGTGGAGATACACAAAGCCAAAAGCAAATTTCTCTATTACAGTGCACAAGCTCTCCATGGACCCTCTTTCAAGACAAGATTTTGAGTGACTTGTAAAGGTAAATCTAGCATATAATTTCACCTCTATTTGGCCTGCTCAGATGCCTGAAATTCTACCTTTAGAGAGTCACTTCACTAAATGGATGCATCTTCATTATGTCTGCACTAAAATAAAGATCCCTCTGAAAAGAGTAACATATTAATCTAACATCTTTTAGCATCCTCACTGTGATTAGTTTATCAGAAAACTAGCCGTCACCTTATAAAAGGCAGAGATTTTTTTCTCTCTAGAGAGAACCAGAGAAAAGATGGGCACATTTTAAGTACTGAAGAAAGGTTCAGAAAAGATTAAGAACTTGGATATTTTCTTCAAGATGCAACAATTCGGTAGGGAGGTTCTATGCCAGGAAGGGGCATAGGTTTGGGGGCCATGAGCTGCTGCTTATGTTACTGCTGCCTAAGGTTTACTCTATGGATAAAATGTCTCAGCTCTGACCTTAGGCAAGTCATTTCACCTCTCCAGGTATCAGCTGCCTGAAATCTATAAAATGAGAAACTAAAAGATCTCTGAGGTCCCTTTAGTCCAAGGGGCAGCACAAGGGCAGCAAGCACTTCACAAAAGGATGGATACTGAAAGGAGAGAGAGGGGACATCTGAAGATGGCAGTTTCTCAAGAAACCACCCACTTCACAGTTTTCTGCTTGGCTGACCCTGGACCTCAGTTCACTCAATCAACCATCATTTATACTAAGTACCTCCTATATACCAAGCCCAGTGACAGTTGCCGGAAATGCAAAAGCAAAGTGGTCTCTATCTTCAAGATACATTCCTTGAGAGAATACATGTACAACAGAGAAGTGAACATAAAAAATATGCAAAGTAAAAACAAAAGTAATGGGAATGGGGTATAGCACCTGGAGAATTAGGATAAGCCTTGAAATAGAGGGAAATAGGGAATGGGAAGAGTAACCCAAACTGGAGCTACATACCACAATAATTGCCTCATCATAAAGAACTGCCCCAAACCCAACAAGAATCCACCCTATCCCTGTGTCCCAATGTTCTCCTAAGAGGCTAGAGATCCAGCTATATCCATTCGCTTAATAAACATTTACAAAGTATCTAGTCTTTGCCAGGCACAAGGCACTGAGGGGCTACAAAGATAAGTAAGAAATGGTGTCTGGCCTCAGGGAGCTTATAATCTAATAGGAAGGATAAAATATGAAGGCAAATAACTATAATACATGATAAGATTTAGCAATGCAATAAGAGAAGTGTAGCATGCAAATAGAATTCAGATGAGTGAATGATCCCTTCTGAAAGGGAAGACTTCATGGAGAAGTTTGGATCTGAATTGTGTCTAAAGGCACTAATGTCCCATAGACTCAGGGTCACAGGGTTAGATCACTGTATCCCACAGTCACAGGCAATTGCCTACCTTGCTGATGCCTATGACTCTCTATTTGTCTCCAAAGGCCTATGTGTACCACTAACTCACAGTATGACCTTGATGAAATGACTTCGTCTCTCTGGGCTCCAGATTTCTCACCTACAAAATGAGAAATTTGGCCTAGATTATCTCTGAGGTCCCTTCAAGGTCTAAAAGTCCATGGTTCTAAGTAGCTTAGAGATTTCATGCCAGTACAAACGAGGCAAGGTCTATATGTTACAAAAGGATATGAAGGATTTATAATTATGTGATAAATTCAGGTAGCATAGATTGTCACCAAGGATAATTCCACTCCCTCTGGTGTTCCTCCCAATCCCCCAAATCTGCAGCTTTAAGGAATCGAGCAGGTAGCCCTGAGAATGAGAAGGCAAAATTAGTTGCATCAGATTTTGAATAATTCATCCTTCCATAATAGAAAGGGAAACAAAACAAAAAGTTGGGAGTGGGGCAATAAAGCCAAAAGATCTGCATTACCCAGACTGCCTTTCTTCTTCAACTGAATTTACCACCTAATTACATATCTCTTTGTGCTAAGAATGCCCTGCCAATGACAATGACTCCAAGTTACATGTTTTTGAGGAACATGGAAAATAAAGGTCTTAGTTTCTAGGGCAGAAGCATTCCTCCTCAAATCTATGTGACCTGTTGCTGAAGTCTCCATAGCATACTGGCATTTTCCACCTCATAAGATGCATTGCTTTCTTGTTACCAAGGAAAACATCCCTCACATACTGTTCCTTGCCAGATCCAAAAGTCGCTAAGCCAGAGAGAACCATTTCACTGACAAAACGGCACCCCTCATCTCAGCTTTGTTTGTCCACTCCCAGAACCATTCTTCATGACCAATGTATATTACCAAGTCTTTTGATTTCAGTTTTCCCTTTTTCTCATTGAAAGGATTTTGAGATCTCAAACTTCTGTTTCCTTTTTAATTGTAATGCTTCTCTTCAAATCTGTATATACACATATATATATGTCATGCTGCTACTGATTTGTGATGAGTGTCCTGTTGTTCCCTCAAAATGTCAAGCTGAATTACTTTTCAAACACATAGTTCGTGGGATTTTTTCCATATAATTTGCTTTTTATGAGGAAATGTTCTTATCAATAAAGTTAAATGCTTTTTAAAAATATATATTATATATATATATATATATATAGCATTTCCCATGTCTGGAGAGCCATATGGAGTAAAGACATAGTATACTAATGCCCAGAATAGAATAGTTACAGTATTTTGGCGAGCTCCTATTTTTAGATTACAAATTTCAAGCTGTGTCTATAGTATTTGTTTTCTAAGAAAAAAAATTAAAGTTGTTTGAATTTTATTGTAATAAAGAAAATTAGATGTTTTTAATTTAGGGTAATAGAGATTCCCCTTGAAGAAATCTTGCCAATGACGTCCTGTCCGAACTGCCCAAAATATAAAAATAACACTTTCTAACCAAAACTAATGAGAAGTTGGGAAACGCTCATGGGGCAGGGGGGCGGGGGGAGGAGGAGGAGTCATCCAATTGCTCTGATCATCTCCTTTGGGTTCACATTATGTACATTTGGTGAGTTCTCTACCTTGTTTCTCCAGTAGTATCAATGTCTACATCCCGGCTTACGCTCAGGATAATCCATTGGTCAATACATTTCTTCAGGGAATCCCTAAGACAGGAGCGTGACACTCTGTAGAAAAAACTACATTAAGAGCAAAGAGAGACTCCCTAGAGGCCTCTGGGAAATTGTTAGCTTTCTACTACTGCCACCACTTGTATCCCTCTCTTTTTCTCTCTTTATCCTTTCGGTCCATGACACAACTTAATAGAAAGAATGCTGGTTCTGGAGTCTGAAGACAGGAGTTTTTAGTCCCAGCTCTCCTAATTTACTAGATGTGTGACCTGAACCTTTCTGATGCTTAGTTTACTCATCTGTAAAATAGGACAATAAAAACGTACTGCCTACCTCACAGGGTTGTTGTGAGGATCAAATGAGAGAATTTAAACTGTAAAGCACCATATCAACGTGCCCTTCCATTTCTTTATTTTCCTTCTCCTTTCTTTCCCTCCCCCCACCTTGAACTCGTTTTTTTTCCCTATAATCCCTGATAGGTGTACCCACAGAAGTTCATTAATTCAGGACTAGAAAGAATTCTGCTCCTGGTCCTGTGTACCTAGCCAGCCTGAAAATCTGGAGTTAACTGGTTCTGCCTGATCAGAAGACTCTTGTTTGCAATGGGACCTTTACAAGGAAATGTAGACTGCAGGCATGAGACTGAGTGTCCAATATAACATCTTAAGGGATCTCCTCATTGTAAAGTGTGGGGTACTGAATGATCCTTCGTCTAATAAAAAGACTTGATGACAATCCCAATTCCTTCACCTCATCTCACATAGGCACTAGGTCTCTCTTGTTCCTTAGAATAAAGCAGCCACCCCAAACCCAGGTGACCACACCCCAGCAGTTAACTGTAAACATTCAACATCTTCTGAAGCAAAAGGACTTTACCCAATAGTCATTCTTAAACAAAGGTATGTACATAAAAGCATGGCTGAATGGCAATACTGTACCAATGGGTGTACATTTGTAATATTTGTAAAAAAAAAAAAAAGAAAAAGAAAAAGAAAAAAGAAAACCAACAAAACCACAAAGAAATATGAATTTACATATGTGGATTTGCCGCTAAGTTCTGTAAATTGCACTTCAGTGATAACCTGATAAGTGAATGTTTCTGTTAAGTGAATAAAAATCCCAAGTAAAATTGTTCTCTCCTGGATTGCTGGGCCTTCTTCATCTTAGTTGTGTTCTACTACTACTTGAAATCTGAGTTCTGTAACTTCAGGACTCAACAAGATTCCTCGAACCCTGTGAGTACGGCAGCCAGGCCAGAGGTCCCAAGGTCAAATATCACCCCTACCTCTCACCAGCTATCTGATTTGAGCCAAGTCAGCTCACTTTCAGACTTTGTTTCCTCACCCTCAAAATGGTGAAGTTGGACTTGGTCACCTCCAAAATCCCTTAACACCTCTACATCTATGACAGCATGACCTTTATCTATAAAAAGCACATATACTTGAAAAGAATTCATCTGCATATGTTTCCCAATGTCATTCACCTTTGCCAGTTTAGCATCTCATGATAAGTTTATGGGACAAGAGGTCACGAGTCATGGATTCTAGCCCTGGCTTGGAGTCTTGGTTTCATCATCTGTAAAATGGGGATAATCCTCTCTCTTCCTCCCACAGTGTTATACTGAGTGGTTTGATCCTTATGATAAAACCTTCTGAAAAGCGCTATACAGATGCTATGCAGCACCCTGGAAAGAAAAGCAGCACACAGATATTAGTTATTTTCATTCTAAGACAAAATTGTATTTCCCAGAATTGATGCCTTCTTCTCAGGCTGTATATGAAAGTATGTTCTCTGTCAGCTCTCACCTCACTTATACCTTGTCCATTTGCAGCTCAGCTCTGAAACACAAGCCAAGTTGTATGTTTAGTTATAGGGAATATCTCTCTATTCTTCCCAAAAAAAATGAAAATAAAAAAATCACTCAGTTGGATTTGCACCTCACAATCCTGCATCATTTGAACTGCAGTTGGATGCCCAGCGGGATAACCTAGACTTCTGATAGGCTTTAAAGACTGAGGGAAGGGGCAGCTAGTTGGTACAGTGAATAGAGTATCAGCCCTGTAGCCAGGGGGACTTAAGTTCAAATCCAACCTCAGACACTTAGTAGCTTTGTGACCCTGGACAAGTCACCTAATTAAGAGAAAGGTCTTAATTTCCCAGTTAACAGAGAGTTATCCCATACAAATATTTTCAAGTAGGCAGATTAGGGAACTGCTTATAAAAAGTGATTTTAAGGCTACTGAGTGATTTCCCCTACACAAAATTATGTTCTTTCTCTGTTATGATGTTTAGAATTATATTATTAAGGATTCATTTTAAGGACTTAACTTAAATATCCACTATTAAGATGCAAACAGAGCCGGATGTGGCCCTGGAGATCAACATAAATATCTTACTTTATAAATGAGGAAACTGAGTCTCAGTCAATTTAAACCAATTAGGTTAAGTGACTTTGCCAATGCCAGAAAGGTACTAATATCAGAGGTGGGAACTGAACCCTTGAGAAGGATTGTAAAGAAAATAACACAAGCAAGAAGAGAACCAGACAGAATTCAAGGCTGTCCTGCGGACAAAGGGTGATGGGAAACTTTCTTAGCATGGTATAGTAAGAGAGAATTTAATTGAAAAACAAGAGAAGCACATTCTAATTCTAGTTCTGTCTGTAAGGATCCTCTCTGTCTCTGGGCAATTACTAACCTTTCCAGGCCTCAGTTTTGTTACCTGTATAATGATGGTGTCAGGTCCACTGATATCTAAGCTTCCATGGTGTGTCCCCTCCATAATACATGTCATACTTCAGACTTTGGGGGAGAGCAAAACTTCTCCAGCTGCAGCCACCCATCTTCACCTGGCCTTGAAGAATAGCACATTCTCAGCTAGCAGCACCCCATCTTAGTCCAGGGAGAGATGCCCTCCTTATGCCTCTCTGCTTAACCAAGATAGAAGTCAGAGGTTTCTCAGTGAATTCAACTAAACTGTGAAGAAGGGAACATAAAATACATTGAACTGACAGAGACAGATCTAACGAATCATAGAAACCAGGAATCTTCAAGTAGGAAGCAGCATGGTACGGGGGAAGGAGCGCTTCCTCTGGATTTGGATGTTCTGAGTTCAAATTGAATCTTAGTGTTTTTTTTAACAAGGCACTAAACTTCCCTAGAGCCTCATTGGTAAAATGAGAGGTTTGAACTACATGGTATCTGAGGTCCTTTCCAACTCTGGATTCATTATCCTGGGACTGTTGATAGTCTTAGCTGGCAGATCAACTAAAAGGCTTCTGGCTCTGACTCAACCAGAGCATCTAGGCAGCCTAGTGGAGAGAGTGCAGCACCTGGAGTCAGAAAGTCTTGAGGCTCATCTTCCTGAGTTCAAATCTGGTCTCAGATACTTATTAGCTGTGTGACCCTGGACAAGTCACTTAACCCTCTTTGCCTCGGTTTCCTCATCTGTAAAATGAGCTAGAGAATTAAATGATCAACAACTCCAGCATCTTTGCCTAAAAAACCTCAAATGAAGTCACAGAAAGTCAGATACAAATGAAAATGCCTGAACAGCAACTGACTCAACCACATTTTCTTCCAAATGGGACCTGGTACATGACTAGCTCTCCTAACATCAACCACTGCCTCCTCCTTTCACCTCAAAAATGTGTCTCCTAATTTCGCTGAGAAAGTCACCAATTCATGACAGATGATAAATTATATTCTCTCCAGGGAAGCACCCAACCCAAGCCCTCTACAACTTTGTACAAACAATTGTAACAACATCTAATTTCTACCCATAAGAGAATGGTTAGGAGAAGTATGACCCAGTGAATAGAGGGTTAGCTTGGACACAAGAAGGCCTGGATTCGAGTGTTGCCTCTCTCATTCACTAGATATGTTGCAAAAGGAAAGTCACTTAACTTTTCCACATCCTAGGTAACTCTAAGACTATAAGTAATGATGAGATGCCAAGATGCATCAATGTAGGAGAGCTCCCCACATGAGTGCAATCGCAAGTCTGAACCCACACACAGCCCCGCCTCAAAAAAGGAGAGAGAAGAAGGGTCTATTGTCATAGCCATGCATGACCGGCCTTGATCTTGCCAAAAACAAGATATGCACCTGAGGGTGAGGAGTACAAGGGTACCGTTGTCAGGGAGCTATTAATCAGCCACACATTCTGCATGCCCACTTAAGTCAAGTGGGCACCCTGTACCACCTTGGACAACTTCTTTGCAAACAGACCAGAAAAGACACAGAAATAGTGATTAGCAGTTCCTCGTTCCTGCTGACCTTAAGCAAGTCCCATAACCTCCATAGGCCCCAGTTCCCTCCCTCTGTAAAATGAAAAGGCTTAGACTTGAAAGTTCAGTTCTGGTTCTGAATCTATGCACAATTGGAATATGCTGCCTGGGGGAGCACTTGGACTCCACATACTTCTTTTCTAAATAGGGCTCGGTGCACAAGCTGAGATACATCAGCTCTTCTTTCAAACAAGCATTCACTCAGTTCTCTCCTATCTCATTTCCATACCACTCACAGAATAACATCCCTCCACATGGACTCATACCAAAGTTCTTCTCTATAACAACTCTCAGACCTCCAAACACAAATTTCAACTCCCCAGCAGCAGGTGGTGGTACAATGAATAGACCACTGGACTTAAGGTCAGGAAGAATTCAAATCAGGCCTCAAACACAGCCCAGTTGTGTGATCTTGGGCAAGTCACTTAACTCTTGTTTGCCTCAGTTTCCTCAACTGTAAAATGAAAATAATGATAGCACTGCCTCAATTGTGAACTGAAGATAATAACATGGGGTCGTTGGGGGGATTAAATGAAATAATTTTTGTATAAAGTGCTTAGCACAAGGGCCAGCACACAGTAAGCATTATATGACTACATGTTTTCTTCCCTTCTCTTACCAGCCATTCTCAACTCTTTCCTGCAATAGCAAAAAAAAAATCTATAAAACAATCAAATTCTAGACTTGAGATACTTCTTACTGTTCTTAAATAAGCCTCAGCTAACTGGGAGTCATCTTTTCGCTCCCACCATTGCCATGTTGAGGGGCTTATTCATATATACACAATCACAGTGTGTAGCTGCTCCTGCCTTGTCATTTGGACCCCAAAGCTTATCCAACATTACGACAAATGTGAACAGAGAAAAGGGGCACAGAAAGAAACATTTGCATGCCAGAGACAGAAGTTAAAATACTTTCCCTTGCCATGTCTGTGTGTATACATATTACACCCTTACTCAGGAAACTGTGAAGTCTGTGGAGGATTATGGGACCTGTCCAAAATCAACCCAGGTACTAAAGAGCAAAGTCAAGGCAACTCGTATTCCATGATTAACAATCAATTCCATCCAGTAGGCATCTATTAAGTATTTATTAAGGCATAAGTATATATGAGTATACACTGCCTTAGTGTTGGTTGGTCTGAACATTAGCCAGGACCAAGATATGTAAATAGTAGTACAGGTGATAACCAGAGCACCATGGTCAGAGAACCGTCATTCACTACCACACATTATCCATCCTCTCCCTGCTTTGGACACCTTCTTTCCAAACATGATTAAAAAAAGGCACAGAAATAATGACTAACATGTTTTCATTTCTCATCTCCCACTGACCTTAAGGAAGTCTCCTAGCTCCCTTGGGCCTCAGCTTCCTCATCCATAAAATGAGAGGAATTGTACTAGGCACAAGAGAGACAAAAACCAAAACAACCCTAATCCTCCAGTATTTGACAATGACAGTTATTTTCATTTTATTGGAGAAGTGAGTCCTCCCCAAAATTACTCATGAAGAGAGTGATTCTAAGGAATCACACCCAACTACCTCCTTGAACCCACCCCAAATCCCTGACGACATGGAGAAGGCAATGATTCAGTAAGTTACAAAAGAGATTCTTCATAACCTCCTTAGGGTTCATGCTTCCACACATGGCCCCAAAATGTCTTCTACTTCAACAGTTCCATCCCATGAAAGTTGGTTAAGCGTCTACTCTATGCAAACCACAGTGCTAGGAGCTGGAGGAGATACAGAGCTCAGACAATAATGAGTTTCTGCTGCTGCATGGAGCTTTCATTTGGTCTAAGACGAGAGTAAAACCTTAGAATAGATAGCTTTAATAACTGTATCCAAAAGACATAAAATAACCACTCTGTGACAGGAAAAACTCAAAGCCCAGAAAGGCCCAGTTGATTGTAGGCTCAAACCCATCCTCATTTTTTTGTCCTTTTTCCAACATTTAGAAGCTGAAAACTCCATTATGAAACATAGACTGCATGATATATTGTGTAGGACAAAGGGCCAGCCAACCTCATGTTTCCCTTGCAGAGTAACTCGGACATTCTCTTGCTGTGAGGACCCAAGAGGTGAGCAGAACAAAATGGCCAGGGCAGAACTGTTTAAACACTTTGATTCATTACACCTGTGTCCACTTTGGAGCCATTAAAGCCAGATGACTTGAGGTGGCTTTTGCTTGATCTGATCATTCCTGCACACACACACACAGATCTGGGTGGGCTGCAGAGAGCTCATCCTCTTAAAGGGCCAACTCCATGGCAGGTGCACTTTATCAATGAGTAATCACAGCAAGGAGAGAGAGAGGGAAAAGGATGAGGCCCAGGAGAACAGCTGTGGGTGGCAACCACCTTGATTCTGAACCTCCTAACTTTTCAGCCTAGTCTGGAAAATGCAACTCTTCATTCTGGGATTTGGGCATTTCACAGATCCCTTTCTGCATCAAAACCCAAGCTTTCTGCAGGGTTATTTTTGAAACCCAGGTTTTCCCTCTCCTTTTTCAGGAACAATCTGACATCATTAGACAATAACAAAAGATTCAAAGGAAATTCTTGACAGTATGACTTGTGATAATCATACATTTGTCTCGGTTATATTTCATTGGGATGGCAACCCAACACCTCAATTGCCTTTTGGGCTTCTTCAGCACCATTATACTGGATTGGTGGCTTCAGAAAATGATTTTACCATGGTTCATACATGGCCTCATTTGGATAATATCAACATAAAATGGGATAGTTTGATCCAAGAAAGTCACAGAATACAAGAGTTGACAGACGGATGCTGGGGTGACCTTTCAAGTCATCAAGCTCAAATCCTTATTGTACAGAGAAGGAAAATCAGGCTCAGACAACTTAAGTGATCTACTGGCAAGTATCTGAGACAGCGTCCATAGCCAGATAGTCCTGAGCCTCCAGTCCAACTCCATCCCTTGCATTTCTCAGTCCTAGATCATCTAATCCAATCACCTCATTTTCTAAGCATCACATGCTCTAGAACTACAATGCCAACCTTACACATTGAATCCCAGTGTGTGACTAGCCATTTATCACTTCAGGATGCTACTTGATTGGCCATAATGGTATCTCTTGAATGCCAGAGCTCACAAGCCCCCACTGATGTACTTCCCCAATGAATGTCAATTGAAATCAATTAGCCATGAAGAGTTAGTTTTCAGAAAGGGGTATTTACTAAGTTTATACACTAAGAATAGTTGGTATAAAACATTCTACCAAAAAGTCTATTAGACACTATCCTACAAGTATATACAGTCCAGAGAAAAGTGGTCTCAAGTTTAGAGCATACAAAGCAAAGTAGTAATTCACTACCGTGGATTGCTAAAAGTCCTTTATCTACTTTGTGGAGTAAAGCTTATGGAAGTTCTCTTAGGTAGAGCCTAGTTTTTCTGCTAAGATCTTTGTCATCTTGAAGCTGCCTTTCCTCAGTGTACCTAATTTTTCCATCTCCCATTGCAAAAAAAAAAATGCTGCTAGCCACCATCATTCTAGGGATTCTACTAAAACACCAAAACAAAGTCCAAAATCCTCTTTTCAAATCACAAGGTTTTTCTCTGCCCAAAAGTAGGAGTGAGGGAGTGGGGGAGAGGAGGAGATGAAATTTTTAAAAACTGAACCTCTTCTCCTCTTCCTACAACTAATTCCTTCTCAGTGCCTTCACTGGAAATGTTTTTTACTCTGACAGATACTCAAATCTGTATGTTCTAACAACTGGCTATTTTATAGATAAACAACTGAGGAAATGACCAAGTTTTCTCAACTAATACTCATGCTTCCTCTACAATATCACTCTTATTCACCCATTGATTTTCAAGGACTTCCAAATTGATAGGAACCTTTTGCTCTTAATCTAAAATCTTTGATTGACTGATTCAATGTCTAGGCCTTATTCACATCTATTTCATACCTGACTGATTGATTAATTGATTGTTCTCACCTTACAAAGGTATAAGCACAGAAACTTGTCACTTACCTTTAGTAGGATGAGGTACCTGATAAAAGATTTATTGATTCAGTCAACATCCCACCCTTACATATAGACAAGGAAACCAAGATTTTGCAGAGGGATATGGGATGTCCCCAGAGTCAACATAGTACTTAGTAGCAAAGTTATGATGACCACTCAGATTCCAAATAAGCATTTATTAAGGTGCAAGCATATGCTAGACACTGTACAAGGCAAAAGAGAAACAAAAAACAAAAATAATAAGTCCCTGCCCTCAAGAAGCTTACCCTGACAGAGGAAAGACCACCAGAACACTAATAACAACACATGATTACAGCACTTCAAGGTGTGAAAAGCATTTTTCATATATATTTTATTTGTTCCTTAAAACAATCCTGAGATATAGGTGCTATCATTTATGAATAAACGTTTATAGATTTATAACATTCACAGACAAATAAATACAAAGGAAATGGGAAGTGAGGCACTAACAACCAGACAGATCAGGAAAGGTGGCACTTTAGCTGAAGATTAGTGAAGCAGAAATGAGAAAGAATAGCAGTGGTATTGCTGAGTCAAAGGACAACCTGTACAAAGACAGAATGGAAAGGTGCAATGCTGGGTACAGGAAATTGTAAAAATAATTTGACTAGAACACATAGGGAGCAATCTATCCATCCAAAAAGACTGATTGGAACCTAGTTACAAAGGGCTTTAAAGGCCAAGCAGAGGTGTTTGTATTTCATCACAGAGGCAACTTGAAGCCATTGAAGATCCTTGAGCAGGGAAGTGATATGGTCAGTTTTTTGCATTAGGAATATCAATTTGGTAACTGTGTGGAAGAGCTGACCCAGATTCTTTAACTTACAGCACTCTTGTAATCAAGCAATTCCTCTTAAAGTCAGATCACAGCTCTCAATTCCATTCATGGCTTCCCTCTATTACATCCTATATGCCAATAGGGTCAAATATAAATGGAAATGAGGCCAATAAACGATGCGTAAGGATCCCTGTGGACCACATATTGACTTAGAAAACCACAAATTATCATGAGCTATGTTTTCTTGCATTTTGATTCATTTTGTTAAACAATTCCCTGTTATAATTTAATCTGGTTCAAAGTCACACTCAGGAGTGCTATGGACTGAATGCATGGTTGATACTTCTACTATGTAGCATAAAGGTTTCAAAATGATGTAACCATCAGCACTTTTAAGAAAGTTTGAGTTTTCTTTGCTGCCTCCTCCCCATAACCCTAGCTAAAATTTGAGAAGCAAATTAAAAAGTAGTATGGAGTCTAGTTCCTAAATAGAGATGTTTCTGTACATTACATAACTTCACTATCTCTATCATAATGCATTTTTCTTTTTTAAAATTTATGATTTTACAACATTTGTTTAGTGTTAAGTTCCAAATTCTCTTCCTTCCTCTAGCCCCTCCACCAACTATCAAGAAGGCAAGCAGTATATCAGTTATATATGTGAAATCATGCAAAACATCTTTCCACATTAGCCATGTCACAAAAAAGTAAGAAAAATAAAATAAAACAAGTATGCTTTAATCTGTATTCAGAATTCATCAATTCTCTCTGGAGGGTGATATAGTATTTTTCATCATGAGACCTTTGGAATTATTTTGGATATTGTCTTGACCAGAGTAACTAAGTCCTTCATAGTTAATCATTGTTACAGTATTGCTACACGCAATAATCTTCTTGTTCTGCTCACTTCATTCTGCATTAATTCATAAAGTCCTCCCAGGATCTTCAGAAAGCATCCTGTTCATCATTCCTTATAGCACAATAGTATTCCATCACAATCATACACCACAGATATTCAGACATTCCCTAAATGATGGGCATTCCCTCAATTTCTAATTTGCTACCACAAAAAGAACTGCTACACACAGGTACTTTCCTTTTTTCTTTGACCTCTTTGAGATATAGACAGAGCAGTGGTATTGCTGGGTCAAAGGGTATACACAGTTTTATAGCCCTTTGGGCATAGTTTCATATTGTTATCCAGAATGGTTGGACCAGTTCACAACTCTACCAACAGTGCATTAATGTTAACTGTTTTTCCACATCTCTTTCCAACATTTGTCATTTCCCTTTTCTATCATGCTAGCCAATCTGATGGGTGTGAGGTGGTACCTCAAAGTTGTTTTAATTCGCATTTCTCTAATCCATCGTGACATAGGGCATATTTTCTTATGACTACATAGCTTTGATTTCTTCTGAAAACTGCCTGTTTACATCTTTTGACCATTAATCAATTGAGGAATGGTCTTAATCTTTTAAATTCCACTCAGTTGCCTATTTTTTTGAGAAATGAGACCTTTATCAGAGAAATTTGCTATAAATTTTTATGTCACTTCATTGTCTATGGTACCTTTGTGCAAAATTTAGTTTCCCATATGACCTCTTTAATAAGGTCTAGTCTTGCTTATGCTTTTTCTGAGATCATGATTGCCAAGCCTACTCTCTTTCCTCAGTTGAAACTAGATTTTGCTGATAATAGATTCTGCTCCAGTTCATGATTTTAACTCTGTATGTGTCTTTCTGTTCCAAGTGTGTTTATTGTAAACAGCATATTAATTGGATTTTGTTTTCTAATTCATTCTGCTATCCTCTTTCATTTTATGATTGAGTTCACCCCATTCTCATTCAAATGATTACTAACTGTATATTTCTCTCTATCCTCTTTTTTCTGTTTATACTTCTCTTTTTATCCTGTCCCTCCTCAAAAGTCTGTGTATGTGTGTATATATATATGTATATATATATACATATACATATCTATTTCATCTTTGAACCAATTCCAATGAGAGTGAGGTTCAAGCAGTCCCCAATTTTCCTCTCCACTGTAAAAGTCTTTCCTTTGTACTTTTTTATGTGAGATACTTTTCTCCATTCTTCCTCTTCCTTCCACCATCTCCTAGTGTATCCATCTTTCTTTTCCCTTTCATTTTTTGAAAGATTATTTCAACATAATCAACTCAAACCCATGCCTTCTGTCTGTAAAGACTCTGATGGCTCTAATAATGATAAAGTTCTTAGGAGTTATATCTATCATCTTCCCATATAGAAAAGTAAAGAGTTTGATCTTACTAAAGCCTTTATAATTTCTCTTTTGTGTTTACCTTTTTATGCTTCTCTTGAGTCTTGTATTTGAAAACTAAATTTTCTATTCAGCTCTGATCTTGTCATTGGGAATGTGTGAAATAACTCTATTTTGTTAAGTATCCATTCTTCTTCTAAAGGATTATAACCAGTTTTGCTGGGTAGGTTATTATTGGTTATACTAGCTCCTTTGCCTTCTGGAATATCATGCTCAAGCCCTCTACTCCTTTAATGTAGAAACTGCTAAATCTTGTGTGATCCT
This sequence comes from Pseudocheirus occidentalis, assembly GCA_028646575.1. Taxonomy (NCBI): domain Eukaryota; kingdom Metazoa; phylum Chordata; class Mammalia; order Diprotodontia; family Pseudocheiridae; genus Pseudocheirus; species Pseudocheirus occidentalis. The sequence goes on from CM053597.1 coordinate 63,447,062, forward strand.
GACTCTATGATATTTGAATGATTTCTTTCTAGTTACTTGCAATATTTTCTCCTTGACCTAGGAGCTCTGAAATTTAACAATAATATTCCTGGGAATGTTCATTTTGGGATCTCTTTCATCAGGTGATTGGTAGACTCTTTGAATTTCTATTTGCCCCCATGGATATCAGGGCAGTTTTCCTAGATAATTTCTTGAAAAATGATGTTGAGGCTTTTTTATCATGGCTTTCAGGTAGTCAAATAATTTCTAAATTATCTCTCTTTGATCTATTTTTAGGTCAGTTGCTTTTTCAATGAGATATTTCACATTTTCTTCTATTCTTTTAACTTTATTTTATTGTTTCTTGATGCCTCGTGAAATCATTAGCTTCCACTTATCCAATTCTTATTTTTAAGGAATTATTTTCTTCAGTGAGTCTTTCTACCTCTTTTTCCATTTGTCCAATGCTCTTTTTAAGGGGTTCTTTTCTTGGATTTTTTTGTGCCTCTTTTGCCAAGATGTCAATTCTTTTCATAATTTTCTTGCATCGCTCCCACATTTCTCCAGTTTTTTTTTTTACTGAAAACATAAGGAAGTATAACAAATAAAGAGTACAACTTCATAGGCTACATACCAAATTGATTATATATTTTAAAAGAAAAGTAAGTTACACATAATAGCCACTCACAGTTTCATATACCTTTCTCTTCTACGTACATGGAAATGTGTTGTTCTATTCAATGATTTGGCATTTGTTAAATTAAGAATTTTAAAAATCTTTGAAAAGGAAAGGTGGTTTATAATGTTTAATTACTTAATCAATGAATTATGGATAATGAATAAGGGATGTAATACAGGGGTGCAAAAGAGGAGAAACAAGGAAAGCTCACTGGATTTGGCAATTGAGAAGCTGACAGTGATCTTCAAAAGAGCAGCATCGAAAGATTGGCAGGTCTACTTTCCAGGGAGGATGTAGTCAAATTTTGAGGGGAAAATGAGGCAGCATGGCAGCATGGCACCATGGCTTGAGGGCAGTTCTTAGAATTCAAATGGCTTGAGTCCAGGTTCTTCTCCTGACACATACTAGTTTTGTAACCACAAAAGAAGTTACTTACCTTCTCAGTGACCTTAGTTCTCAACACTCTAAGACTACAAGTTAAAGATAAATTGCTGATCAATATTAGTGCAAGTTTTAACTTGGGGGTTTTTTATGTTGTTGAAATCAGTGATTCAAAACAAAACCACTCAAAAACAAGGAGAGAGAAGATGAGGAAATGGATGGAATGGGTATAAATCTCTCTTTGGAGAAACTTGTTATGAGAAAAGTAGGAATGAATAAGAAAGAAGCCGGGAAGTGAGAGGAGAAGAGAAGCTACACTAAACAAAGCATTATTCTCAAAGCAGATATCAAGAATTGTTCATGTTGTACAAAATGCAGAACAAGGAGAAGATGAAAATGCTAGAGAAAGACGATCTTCAGCAGAATAGAATTCTAAAAAATACAGAGGAAAATCACCCATTTGCAAGCACCAGGCCAATCTATAAAAATGGGTCTTAATTGCTCATTTCCATATGCATTAAAATTCAGTCCAACTTTTAGGCAGTACAACATCACTTAACCAGAACAGTTGTTTGCAACCACTAAGGTGAGATAGACAGATAGATAGGTACAGGATAGATGCTTGTATATATGGGTGTATATGCATATAGACACACACACACACACACACATATGCCAATTGTTGTTGTTGTTGTTGTTGTCATTACTTGTTTGTGATAAGCCCCACTTCAAACTTATCCCAGATCCTGTGGCTTCCAGCTTGAGTCAGACTTGTAAGTCACATTTCACTTTGCTTTCTACCTTCATTTCCAATAACACGTAAACATAGCTCTATGACCAGACACCCTGCCAATAGCAAAGGCACGCAAGTTCTGACCAGATGGTTAAGAACTTAATCCCTTCACTCCAGTGGGAACTTCCCTGGGGACAACGCCTATTAGATCTTTTTTCGATCCGGTTATATCATGACCATCAATTCTGATTTGCATGAAGCACCCATCAGAGCACACCACTGGGTACACTTACACAGCTGGTGTAAGAATAAGATTAATCACAGGCCCTGGAAAACTGTCGCTCAGGCACTAACCTGAGCAATGAGCCCTTACTGCAGGCCTCAGAGGAACATCCTGAGGGCTCTGAACCAGCAGGGGGAGAATATTTTAAAGTTTCCCCAAATTCAAACCAAGAGCCTGCTGACAAAAGGGCTTGAAATCTAATCTGAATGGTTGTGCTGACACCATGTCCAGACAATGCTGACTGAAGAGATTTGCTGCATGAATTTGCTGTCTTGTAGCTTAGAACTGTGGGGTGAAGCTGGAACACTCATTTCCCTATTCTGATTAGCTACAGAAAAATAGGCTCCACTTTTTTTTTTTACCATTTTATATCAGAAAAAAAACTATTTTGAGAAATTAGCAACCACTTTTTAAAATATAGAACAATTTCTCCAAAGTCCAGCTCTTAGTCATTGCTGTTTGGAGGCAGCCCAGGGCCTGCAAAGGCTAAACCAGAAGAGCACAATTTCTAACAGGTTCTTCCATGCTGGAATGGCTTCAACCGTGGATGCAGCAAGAAACTGTATGTCTGTTGTCTGAGCAACGGTATATCTGGATTCAGAAAGAATCATCATGAAGCTGATGGTGATAATTTTTGTGCTTCTCTAACTCATTAAACCATCTACTGAGGCATAGATAAGTCTTAGGCAATAACACCGATGAAATCATCAGTCTTCTGAAGTACTGAGTACCCACAAAGATTCCTCTAACACAGCTAAGGAACTAAGATAGACAATAATACCCTGCTCTGAGGTTTAAAGAGATGAGTTCAAGCAGCTGCTGGCCCAAGGTTACCCATGAGTCCTTGTATAAAGAAGCTTTGATACCTGAAAGGAGTTCTCTCTCATGGCCAGAGTCAAAACTAGCAATTTGGGTGCCCAGAGCGAGCAATATTCAATGCCCTGAAATCAGCTTTGTGGTTCATGATACACAAATAGTACAAGTAATTATAACAAATTAAATTGAACCAGAGAAGACATGTCAAGACATTGCATTCCTACTCTGATGTGTGGGGAAACGACCATACTGGCCCCACAGGAGATATAATCACTACGTGAAACAATAGACACCCCTCCCCATATATTGCACCCACTGGATTGAAGGGAGCAGGGAAGTAATGGGAGGGTCAGGGAGGACTTCATCTGGTAGTGGCCATGGTGTTGGTAAGGAAGTCATTTGATAGTTTCCTAATTTAAGTAATTATTCTTGCTAATGAAGTTCCATCCTTAATTGTTCCAATGGTACATGAGTAAAAGTATCTTTCTACAAATGAGTCATCTTTAAAAATCCTTCTTTTTTAAAAAAATATTTTAAGTCCTCTAAATTCTAATATCCTGAAGCAGAAACCTTAACATTCTTCCCTAGGTATAGCTCTGCCCATTACTAACATACCATTAGCAGTTAACCAGAGCATTAGGAACTATTTGTCACAGATGCTTCTGTTCTTTTTTTTTTTTTGCAGGGCAATTAGAATTAAGCAACTTGCCCAAGGTCACACAGCTAGTAAGTGTTAAGTGTCTGAGGTCGGATTTGAACTCAGGTCCTACTGACTTCAGGGCTGGTACTCTATTCACTATGCCACCTAGCCTCCCCTAGATGCCTCTGTTCTAAAGCCTCTTCAACTACATCCCTTACAACTTGTCTCTTCCTTGGCCTTTCTGCATAGGGTTTTTCAGTCTTTGTAAGATGATGCAGTAGGAAATCTGCCTGAGGGGAACCTTCAAGTCCAGTGAAATTACCTTTTGCAATAAAAGTGGAAGCATATTTATTTCTCTCTACCTAAACATAAAATGGCATTGCTACTTCCATGCATGGTGTTCCTTCAGGTGAGTCAAGGCTAACAGAAGAAGGAAAGTATTTCATACATAGTCAAATATTGAAAGTGAACAACCATCAAAGTGTCAACAGCCCACCCAAAGATCACAGTAAGTGTTCTTTTTCATGTTTTATTGACTTTTTTTAGAACACTTCTCTCATTTTCCAAAATTCCACCACCATACCCACATGCATACACAAAATAGAAGTTTCTCCTGCAACAAATCAGTATAGCAAAAAAAAAATACTTGACATGCTGAATGTACCTGGTATCCCACACTGCAGTTTACCACCTCTCTACTGAGGAGGGAGGGACACCGTGCCTGGAGTCAAGAATGGTTGTTGTACCCATCTGAGTGTGGAATGAGGATTCACCAGGAGCATATTAACACAAGTACAAATGGTTTCTTCTCTGTGCTTGTGGGAAAATGCTATTTCAGTCGAGCTAGTTTGGCTGAAGGATAACTCTGCACATTCCTTGGATGTAAACTGTGGTATCAGCAGTTGCTTTTCATTTATTTCACTCAACAGCTTATGTTTGTGCATTCAGCCCTCAGCAATCTTTCCAATCTGTAGAAGAATGATCTTTTGCTGGATTCCTTTGCATCCTTTTTCCATGCCCATTGCACAAGGTAGAATTAAATGTATAGATCACGTCAACATTACCTTTTAAAAGCTCTTTCAAGCTGAGTTGGAATAATTATTTCCCATCTCAGTAACAAACTTAGGGTAGCAAGATCTTCTTTGTAATCTACCTGCTCTTTTGCCTGACACCAATGCTTTGGGTAGCCACCATGGGAGCTCTGTTGGCAGTCAAGGGGACAGGAAGCAGAATCAGGAACTAAGAAGAGCAGCAGCTTTCTTGGCTGCTCCTCTGACACAATGCAAACACCCATCTGGCCTCTGTTGAGTGTGCCTCATTTTTCAGAATCAAGGAAGGTGTCAGGCTGAGTTTCAGAATTTCCCAAACAGATCTAGAGGGAAAAAATGACACTTGGGGCTTCCTCAGGTGTGGAAAGGAGGCCAGATACCAGGATTATAGGAGATGTGGGTGAGCCAATGCCAAAGCATTCTGCAAGTTGAAACTAATTGCCAGATGGTACCAGAAGCTTATTCCCATCACTTGGGCCAAGTAAAATTGCTCATGTGTTTACCTAAATAAATAAATATGTCTATATATACAGGAATAAATAAACAAGTAAATAAATAAATGGATAGAGAGAAAGAGAGACAAAGGGAAAAAGGAAGATAGGAAGGGCAGGAAGAAGAAAAGGAGAAATGAAGAAAGAAACAAAGAAA
>CM053597.1:63452769-63468979 GCA_028646575.1 Pseudocheirus occidentalis
GGAAGGGAGGGAAAGAGAAGGGGAGAGGGAAAGAGAGAGAAAGGGGGAAAGAGAGGGGAAGAAAGGGGAAAAGAGGGAGAGAGAAGTGGAAAGGGGGAAAGGCAGAGAGAGGGGGAGAGGGGAGAGGGGTGGGGAAGAGAGAGGGAATATTTCAGTAAAAGTAAGCATCAACATTTCTGATGTACCTCTAAAATAGGTGCAGAATTATGATGAAATAAGACCATAACAATGAAAATATTTAAGACCATAGATTCAGAGTTGGAAGAGACCTCAGAGGGCAACCAGTTTAACACCATCATTGTACAGATAAAGAAAAACTTATGAGGAAACTGAGGCTTAGAGAGGGAAAGTGATTTGCCCAGAATTACACAGTAAATATGTATGGAAGAATTTGAACACAAATCTTCCTGACTCTGAGACCTGAAATCTCGCCTCTATACACTGTCTCAAACTCTTGCCTCCCCAAAGTGATTTCCTACCCAGCCCTTCTTAAACCATTGTGATCCTTGTGTAGCTACCCAAAAGAAGAGGCCAGAGTTGAATACTGTAAGATCAGAGGAAGCTAGAATGAAAGGAATCAAGGGAACAGTATTTATTAAGTGCCTACTGTGTGCCCAGCACTATGTCCTGCAAGGTAGGTGTTATTATATTCCCATTTCAGAGATGAAGAAAATGAAGCAGATGGTTCAATGACTTGTCTAGGATAGCACAGCTAAAAAGTATCTGAGGGTCACATTTGAACTCAGGTCTTCCTGACTGCAGGTCCAGTGCTCTACCCACTGTGCCACCTAACTGCCCAGTAAATGCTTTATACCAAATATGTACCAAATAAGCAACCAAAGTACTTCACTTCCTACTAATAGAAATATAGTTATGTCACCTAGAAAGTTTTGATTGTTAATTCATTTGAGCACATGCTATATTTTCCCACATTGTTTATATGATATTTTTAAAGCACGTATTCTCTGATACAGGTAGGAAGGGTGAAAGATGAATCCTATAAATGTCAGGGAAATGAGAGACTGGCTATCATCTATTTTTCATCTCAAAAAGACCAAATGCACCCCAAATCAATAATGGCTATAACATCAACCATATGACAGCTATGGCATTATCTGGTTGAGTTGTATAGTTGTATATAGTCCATTTCTGCACAACAAATGATATTCACACACAAATGCAAAGAAAATCTCATTTTACTTTTCTCAGAATGTCTGAAGGAGTAGAACCTGCCTGAGTAAATCTGAGAAACTGGGCAAGCTTAGTAGTCTCCCAACAAGTCTTTCAGCCCCATCTCCTATTGTGTGTGTGTGTGTCCTTGGTCTTACTCATCTTGCACTCACTCATGGAGCCTCTGTGCTCCTTTGTGATTTGTCCCATCACCAAAAGCTTTTTGTCCCCAATTAACCCTGCATCTCAGAATACATCCTTCCTTTGACAGTTGTGCCTAGAATAACGGAGAACCTTTCCTAACAGATCATGGGATCATAGATTTCAAGCTAGAAAGGACAATAGAGGTCAGTGAGTCCAACACCCTTCATGTTATAGATGAGGCAACTGAACTGAGAGAAATTAGGTGACATTGAAAGTAACCCAACAACTTCACATCCGATGTAGTTTTTGAACTAGGGACTTTCTTGATTTCAAGTTTAGTGTTCTATTCATTTTACAACGTTGCCTTTACACTTACAACTTCTAGGTACCAGTTTGGGGGAATAGTGAATCCCCTAAAGTGAGGACATTATTTTAATTCAAATCAATTGTCATTTATATAATTACAGTCTTCAAATAGGGTGAATTTGAATACATGGCCATTTCAGGGGATTCATTATGGGAACCAATTGGGACCTGGCTATAATATGAGAATCAATTCAAAGCACTAGTGGTGTTTAAGAAATTATGTAAGGGGATATGGTAGATGTTTCTGATGACTAATCACACAAAAGAGCCTAGTCTTCTTTCACTTGACCCCAGAGAGCAGATGTAGAAATGATGGGTAGAAGTTGCTAAGGGAATTTGCAACTTGATGTCAGACAAAGCACCCAAAACAAGCATGCCCCTGTACGAGTGAAAGGTTTCCACTTTATGGAGGTCTTCAAAAAGAAGCTAGCCAACATCTTGTCAAGGATGCTACACAGAGGACCTGATGGACACTAAGTAGAGTCCATAACTTCAGAGGTTCTTTTCAACATTGAGATTCTGTGAAATATATGAAACTCTAAACTAATCCTAAGGGAGAGATAGATGAGTGTGGTGAATCAAATGCAAGGCATAGAATTAGAAAAACCTTAGTTTCAATCTTGCCTCAGACACTAATTAGCCAGGTGACCCAGGCAAGTAACTTAACTTTCATGATTTTCAGTTCCCGTATCTAAAAAAGGAGGATAAAACTAGCATTTAATAGGATGATGTTTATAAGTATTTTGCAAACTTTAATGCACTACATAAGTCTTCGCTAATAAATATTGTCTCCTAGCTAAATTAAAATATGAGGTAATGATAGTTTAAGTTACTATTCTTCCCAAATGAGTTTCTTAAAGAACAAAAACCTTTACAACTTGAAGGAATAAATCATTCCTGGTGGAATTCTACATTCCATCACAGTCATTGACAGAAATATTTATTTCTCAAATTACTTTACCTATTCATGTGGCAACCCTGTCCACTCATAATGTTGGCCATCAAGGTAGGGCCTGTCACTGAATGGAACATAGAATTTCTTTCTTCATATTTCTTCACTTCTCCCCAAGACAGTTACTAATAACTGACCTTCATTTAGTACTTTAGGTTTATTAAGTCCTTTTCATATATTCATCCTCTCATTTGATTCTCACATCTTCTTGTAAGGGACTGGTATAAGTATTGTGGGCAGAGGGAGCAGGGGGCTAGACCTATGATTCCATTGTGAAGAACTCCCTCTACCAGTTAAGATCAGCATCTGATCCCCATCCTTAGAGTGTGACCTGAAATATTGAGAGAATAAGTGACTTGCCCTGGTCACCAAGCCTATATGTACACCAAAGAAGAGACTAAAGCCCTAACACTGAGACTGGCTTTCTCTCCACTAAGTCATGCCACCTCTCTGTATTGGTATTATTATCATCCTTATTTGACAAATGAAAGGTAAAGATAATGATCAGAAATGAGAAATTACTTGCCCAAGGTTTCATAGGTTATAATTAGCAGAGATGAGACTAACTCCAAGACCAGTGCTTATTCCATTACAAAAGCTAGACACTTGTGGTAAAGGGAAGAGTACCATCATAGGGTCAATGAAGGATGCTCAGGACAGTCCTGTTGTACCGGTAAAAAGAAGTCGTCCTTCCTCAAAGCAAGCATCTATCATTGAACTTCACTGCATATAATGAATAGAAAGTTTCCCCTTCCTTGGATTTGAGATTATGAAGTCTCAGAATCATTCTTAAAAGTCTTTCATCACTGGATTTAATCACTGCGTTTACCTCTTTTCAAGAACCTTTTCCTCCTTGGTCCCTCCCCAGACTTTTCTCACACCTGGGCCCTTTTATCCTCCAGCTCCACCTCAATGAGATCACTCAAGCAGTTAATCCATGCATTTGTACAACCCATTAGCATGGGTTGGAAGTGAACAAAAGGAGATAAACTCAACCATGATTTGGAAAACATTCAAAGGCAGTAGTTGTTTGGCCATAACTGATTTTGCCCCAATAACATCTTAGTATATTCATTTGTCTTGTTTTTCTTGGCATACTGACAGCTTCCTAACAACTGATTCCGACTGGTACCATAAGATCTTAGAAGACTTTGCCAAGTATGTGGCAGGTGCTCACAACCATAAACCATATGGGGTTGAGGCGACAAGCCTTTTTAAATGTAGGCAAGAATTAATCCTGAATCCTAGCTGCTCAAATGAAAACATTTCAAAATATACAGATCTGGGAACTGGTGAATAGTTGGATGCCAGGAAGGAGTTCTGAAATACTGATGTATTTCCCCGAAACAAAAATGATCTCCAAGTCATTTTCTACTGCTGATAGTGGGAGTCTGTGAATCAGACTTCATGCTTCCCTCATAGATATGAGTAGGAGAGTCCAGAACACAGAGAGAAAACTTTGATAAAGTACATTCTGTCTTCAGTAAATCCTCATTAACATAGGAGGAAATAAAAACACTAGATTAAGAACCTTTGTGAAAAGCTCAGTCACAACTTCTTTACATGTTCCCAGGCCCAGCCAAATCCAGAGAAAGCCAAAAGACCAAAAGATGTAATGATTTTTTTTCTTTTACAAAATAAAACTTTTAAATCTGGCTGCTATCCCAGCTAAAAAACACATGGTACCGTGGAAAGAGCCCTGGCTCTTGGAGGCAAACAACGTGGGTTCAAATCTTGGCTCTTATATTTGCTCCCTGTGTGACTTTGAACAAATCACTTAAAATATTTAGGCCTCAATTTCTTCACTCACAAAATGAAAGAGTTATACTAATGACCCCTGAAGTGACCCTTCCAACCCTAAATCTATGATCTATGATTTAAAGGATCACGCAACTCTCAGATTAAGGTGTCTGTGTGTGTACAATGTACCTTAACCATCTTCTGGGGCAAAACATTTTATTCCTTAACCAGTGATGCACCTCTGCTGCTGTTGATACAGAATCCATTATCACAATGGCTTCTTGAGGGCAAAAACCATGTTTTATTGAACCATTATATCCAGCCCAGTGGATTTATCAAGGCATCCCTTTACTTAACACACGTTTAATACATACTGGCTGAATAATGAATTCCTCACTTCTGGTTTTTGTTTGGCCAAATCTGTGATTCCTTCATTGTATAGGGAAGTATCAGTTTGTAGGAAACTCTATTCAATAATGAAAATCAGCAATTCACCAATAACTAAGTCTTAGACCAGAGTTCTTTACCTTTCTGTGTCATGCTCCCTTTTGGCAATCTGATGAAGTCTATGGACCCCCTCTCCAAATAAGGTTTTTTTAAATACATAAGAAAACATACTTAGGATTGCAAAGGAAATCAATTATATTGAAATACAGTTTTCCAAAAAAACTGTTTTTACATACTTACAGATTCCCAGTTAAGAGACCTTATCTTTGAGAGGCAGCTGGAATAGCAAGGGGATATGTGAATTGCCTGTGGTCACACAGCTAATATGTGCCTGCCATATGTGCAGGATACGCATATATCCTGACCCCAAGTCTAGTGCCTCTTCAATGCCATACTCGAATGAGTTAGTACACATGTTAAAAAAAAAACCCAGCAGATGAGACAAGGTGTGAAAGGCTTCTTAAGCTGACCCTCTCCCACCTTTAAAGTTTTCCTACCCCTTACTTCCCTTTCTATGCTCTCTGCAATCCTTATTGATCCTTAAATAAGACATCCCATCTCCTGACTTTGGCCATTTGTAGTGGCTGTCCCCAATGCCTGGAATTCTTTCCCTTGTCATCCTCCACCTCCCGACTTCCTTCAAGACCCAACTCAAATGCCACCTTCTGTAAGAAGTTTCCTGATCCTCCTAAATGCTGGTGACTTCACTCTGTTCATTAGCTCCAGTTTATCATGGGTATATCTTGCTTTACATAGTTGTTTGCATGTTGTCTCCACCATTAGATTGTTTTTTGCCCTTTTTTATACCCCTTGTGCTTAGCACAATGCTGACACATAGTAGGTGCTTGATAAATGTTTGTCAACTGACTGGGAGCTTCCTTCCTGTAACTGAAATAGCTTTTGTGAAGTAGAGGGAACTTTTTCAAGGATAAAAAAACCCAACCCATCAAACATCCAAAAGGAAACTGTGGTTTCTTTGAGTCTATAGACCCTTGGTCATGGTTGGGTAAGGAAGGAAAGGGGAAACCTATACATTAAAGTCCTGACAGTTACTATTTCTTCCCTGTAGTTCTGCCTGTCAGTTCAAGCTAAGTCTTTAAGATCCCTTTTCTCTTTTCATTATTTAAACTCAATCCCCATTGCCATTAGGCAGAGCCAGATTTAAAAGCCGTTTACTCTAATCAGGAGCTGTGTAAATACACAGAAAAGTAGCTTCATAAATACATAGATCTTGGTCAGTGTCAGTGGGGAAAACCAAGCCATGGAAAAAGATAAACCAGCAAAGTTAAACTTTACCCCAGGGTGCAGAATGCATTGGCAGCTCTGATCAGCTTGTCTCACTCCAAGCAGTAGGGCTGCTAAATATTTCAGAGGATTTGCCACAAGAGGAAAACAAGATTCAGAAGGAAAAAATCAGGGGGAGGGGAGGGGTGTAAGGGGTGGAGAGGAAAGAAAAAAAAACAGAGCCATTTGCCTAGTAGGAATGTTTCTGATTTGGAGCACTCAAAATGACCTGGAACCTCTTTGTGATCATAGCAAACAGCGAGAGGACTCCGAACGATCCATCTTCATGCAGTTAAAAGAGGGAGGATATCGGCTGAAAGAGAACATCCTATTTCATCTGTATGTGAACACCTCTCCCTGCGGAGATGCGCGCCTCAACTCTCCCTATGAAATCACAAGTGACTGTAAGAGACCACTTTGAATCCTTCCCCTGCCAATGGGCACAAGGACCCATGCCACACACTACTAGCACCACTAAAAATCACCATCATCTTTTGACATCATGGTCATCATCATCATGCTTTTCCCTTTCTCTCTCTCTCTTTCTCTCTCTCTCTCTCTCTCTCTCTCTCTCTCTCTCTCTCTCTCTTTTCTCAATCTCTCTCTCACACACACACACACATGCATGCATGCACGCATACATACATGTCTGTCTGGTGCCTGCTTTATTAGGACATGGTCTAGGTTCACAAAAGAATATGAACAAAAGAGGAATTATAGAAGTAATTGGCAGGCTTTTTTTTTCATTTGTTCAGGAATATCCATGTAACTGGAGACAAAAGAGGGTTTTAGGCATATAATTTTTTAATTGTAAAAAATGTTTCTTTATGGCTTTTTTTTGCACTAGAGTTTTTATGTATGACACCGACTTCTGGTGCCATTGGGCAGTGGAGTTCCAAGGTGGGCACAGTGATAGACTTGGAGTAAGGAAGAACTGAATTTGAGTACTGTCCAAGACATTGACATGCTGAGTAACCCTGAGCAAGTCACAACCTCTCTCTGCCTCATTTTCCTCACCTTTAAATGGAGATAATAATAGCCCTTACCATATGTAACAAGTGTCTTATGAGGATCAAATGAATGAATAAATGCTATTTTAAGAGTCTGCAAACCTCACAGTGCTATGTAAATGCTACTGTTACTATAACAAAGAAAAACAGGTCATCAGAACAAATGGTGCACTGTGTGACAGTTTATACAATACTCTACACTCATTGTCTTCCACCTCTCTACAGAGAAGGAAGGATGTTTCACCTTTTCTCCTGATCAAGATTGGTTTTTACACTTCATCAGAGTCCAGTTTCCTTTCAATGTCATATTCACTGTATTGCTGTAGTCTTTATATGTTTTCTATTTTTCTTACTTCATACTTCATCAGTTCAAATAGTTCTTCTTAAGCCTCTCTGAATTAAATTCATCAAATTTGTTAAATGTAGTTCATGAAGTTTTTATTTCTATATCAACTGCATTTCTAAATTTATCTGTTCTCACTTCTCTACCTAGCAAGCAACTCCTTTTTAATTCAAACTTTTATAAAGTGCTTAGTCTACACTCACATTCATTATCTTTAACAATACATAACTAATTCCATTACAATAAAATACCACAGTCTATTCAGCTATTCCCCAATGATGGGCACCCACTTTGTTTCCAATTTTTCTTAACTTTATTAAGTTCTCCCCATCATTGGCAGGTGTAATTGTGACCTTGGTTATCTTAGTCTCAAAGAATATGAATGAAAGTGCATGTTGAGTGGGGCATTTCAAGAAACGCTAACTTCCACTAAGGGATTAGAGGAGAACAAAGCACACCCTTTATAACCCAGTCAGAGTCATTTAGGACACTTGCTTTGGGAGTTGGGGAGGGGAATCCATTCTAAAGTTATCTCAGTGATATATCAACTATTTTTCCTCTATGAAGATAATGCTACAGGAACTTACCTGTGTGGTCTCATTCAAGTCACTTAAGCTTTCTGGACCTCAGTTTCCCCTCATATATAATGAAGCAGTTGGACTGGATGATCTCTAAGGTCATTCTCAGACCTAGATCAAGGCTTCTTTGTACAATCTGTTCAGGGGTGAGGAAGGGTGCTCTTGGAACTATTTGTCTATTATCAAAAATGATATGTGCTAGGTGAACCACATTCTATTTTTCTGACTCCACTTTGTTATCAATAGTACATGTTCCTAAGACGGGCAGCTTCAAGATGGGATGAAATCTCATGAAAAAGCTGGTTTTGGTTTTACTGTTGCTATTGGTATGTAAAACTAACAAACCCAAATGTTTTAGGGCTTGGAGAACAAATGAAAGAACAAAAAGAAACAGAAGAAAGAATAAAAGGAGAACAAAAGAACCCTATGGCCAAAACACCCCTCTTCTTAAGTATAATACAAACAAAAAACGTCTGAGAAATGTTGAAGCTGCTTTAAGGTGATTTTTCTATGATCGACTATAGTGTACAGTTAAAATATACCTGCCTAACCAAGATACTGAGAGGTTATAAGGATTCCTCTCCCCAGGCCTCTGAGACAATCTACAATAAGTTCCGTATATGCAGTCTTGAATTCCTGGGGGAAGGAGGGTCTGTGTTTAATTTCTAAGCCTTGTTCCTCTGAGAAACCTATTTTATGAATTCAGTGCACTAAAGACTAAGTCTACTAGAGTGGAGATTCATTTTCCTTTTCCAGAATTTGTTTATTTATTTTTAGTTTTCAACATCATTTCCACAAGATTTTGAGTTCCAAATTTTCTCCCCATCTCTCTCCTACACCCCCCCACCCCAAGATGGCAAGCATACTGATTACCCCTTCCCCAGTCTGCCTTCTCTTATATCCCCCCATCCCTCCCCTTTACCCCCTTACGCTTCACTTTCTTGTAGGACAAGATGGATTTTTTTACCCCATTGCCTGTATATCTTGATTCCTGGTTGCATGTAAAAACAATTTTACAACATTTGTTTTTAAAATTTTGAGCACCAGGTTCTCTCCCTTCCTCCCTCACCAGCTACCCACACTGGGAAGACAAGCAATTCAATATAGGTTATACATGTGTAGTTATACAAAACATTTCCATAATAGTCATGCTGTAAATGACTAACTATATTTCCCTCTATCCTATCCTCCTCCCCATTTATTCTATTTTCTCCTTTAACCCTGTTCCTTTTCAAAAGTATTTGCTTCTGACTACCCCTTCCCCTAATCTGCCCTCCCTTCCATTATTGCCCCTCTTACCCCTTTCCCCCTATTTTCCCATAGGGTAAGATATCCAATTTAGTGTGTATCTTATTCCCTCCTTAAGTCAAATCCAATGAGAGTACTGTTAACTCATTCCCTTTCACCTCCTTGCTCTTCTCCCCCATTGTAACAGTTTTATCTTGCCTCTTTTATGTGAAATAATTTACACTAATCTGTCTCTCCTTTTCTCCTTCTCCCAATAAATCCCTCTCTCATCTCTTAATTTTATTTTTTAGATATCATCCCTTCATATTCAACTCACCTTGTGCCCTCTATGTATACATATACACATATACAAACATTTATATGTGTGTGTGTGTGTGTGTGCGGATATATATACACACATATACCCACCTATACCTCAAATATACGTGTATATATACATGCATATATTATGTGTGTATGTGCGTATATATATGTGTGTGTGTATTTATATACTACCCTTCAACTATCTTAATACTGAGAAAAGTCTCATGAGTTACAAATATCATCTTCCCACATAGGAAAGTAAACAGTTCAACTTTAATAAGCTCCTTATGATTTGTCTTTCCTATTTACCTTTTCATGCTTCTCTTGCTTCTTTTATTTGAAAGTTAAATTTTCTGTTCAGCTCTGGTCTTTCATCAAGAATTCTTGAAAATCCTCTATTTCATTTAATGTCCACATTTTCCCCTGAAGTATTATACTCAGTTTTGCTGGGTAGGTGATTCTTGGTTTTAACCTAGCTCCTTTGATCTCCAGAATATCATATTCTAAGCCCTTCAATCCCTTAATGTAGAAGGTGCTAGATCTTGTGTTATCCTGATAGTGTTTTCACAATACTCAAACTATTTCTTCCTTACTGCTTGTAATATTTTCTCCTTGACCTGGTAACTCTGGAATTTGACTATAATTTTCCTAGGAAATTTTTTTTTGGGGGGGGATCTTTTTCAAGAGGCAATTAGCGAATTCTTTCCATTTCTATTTTACCCTCTGGTTTTAGAATATCAGGGTAGTTTTCTTTGAAAATTTCTTGAAAGATGATGTCTAGGCTCTTTTTTTATCATGGCTTTTAGATAGTCCAATAATTCTTAAATTATCTCTCCTGGATCTATTTTCCAGGTCAGTGGTTTTTTCAACGAGATATTTCACATTACCTTCTATTTTTTTCATTCTTTTGGATCTGTTTTATAATATCTTGATTTTTCATAAAGTCATTAACTTCCATTCCCTGAAATCTAATTTGGAAGGAATTATTTTCTGCAGTGAGCTTTTGAAATTCCTTTTCCATCAGGGCAATTTGGCTTTTTAAGGCATTCTTCTCCTCATTGGCTTTTTGGTCCTCTTTTGCCATTTGAGTTAGTCTATTTTTTAAGGTGTTACTTTCTTTAGTATTTTTTTGGTCTCTTTTAGCAAGCTGTTGACTCATTTTTCATGATTTTTCTTGCATCACTATCATTTCTCTTCTCAATTTTTCCTCTACTTCTCTTACTTGATTTTCAAACTCCTTTCTGAGTTCCTCCATAGTCTGGGACCAATTCATATTTTTATTGGAGGTTTTTGAAGCAGGAATTTTGACTTTTTTATCTTCTTCTGGTTCTATGTTTTGATCTTCTTTGTCACCAAAGAAGGATTCTATAGTCTGATTTCCTCTCTTTCCTCATCTCACCATCCAATTACTTGACTTTTGTTCTCTTTTACATGGGAGAACTCTGCTTCCAGAGAGAAGAGTGCTGTGTTCCAAATTTCTGGGGTTTTGCACAGCTGTTTTCAGAGCTTCTTCTAGCCACCTGCCTCAGAATTGTAAGGAGCACTGTCTCTCCACAGCTGTCACAAGCTCTACCACACCAGCACTCTTCACTCCAGGACCACCACCCAAGACTGCAACCCAAATCCAAGCAGGGAAAATCAAGAGAATCCTGCCTCAGTGCCACCAAAGAGATTCCTGCAGTTGCCTTCTTGGTTCCCCCTCCATCTGTGGGCCTGGAGCTTTAGAAACAACTATATCCACCTACGCCCCCCCAGGTGGGGAGCAGGAGCCAGACCACCCTCTTTCCTCACCCATGTCCAGCAGAGTTTCCCTACTGACCTTTTAATTTCTCTTTGGCATTTATGGGTTGAGAGGTCTGAAAACCATCACATCTGCCAGCGATTCAGTCTCCTGAGGTCTGTTCCAGCACAGTCTGCCCTCTGCTCTCTTCCCAGATTGGAGCAATAGACCCTTCTTGTCAGGCTGCCAGGATGCCTTCAGCAGGAGATTTGTTTTGCTCTGTCATTTTGTGGGTTCTGTATCTCTGAAATTTGTTTAGAATAATTTTTACAGGTCTTAGAGGTAATTGGGGGATGAACTCAAGTAAATTCCTGCTTTTACTCTACCATCTTGGCTCCACACCCAAGAGTGAAGAATTTTTTTTAATCTTATGAACATTTTACCCAAATCACCAGCGTTTAGACCGGATGCAAGGATGGTACATACCCATTGATGATAGCTACTGTGGGTTTATTCTAGAGTTATATAGTTTATTCCTCCTCTTTCCCAACCTATTAGTTCCCTTTAGAATTGGAAACACTGGACTAAGCAAGTAGAAAGAGAAAATAAAATGTTTATCAGTCAATAGACCAAGCATTTCTTAAGTATCTGCTATATACTATCCAGGGTAACTAGGTGGGACAGTGGACCTCGAGTCATGAAGACTCATTTTCCTGAGTTCAAATGTGGCTTCAGATACTGTTTGCCTCGGTTTCCTTATATGTAAAATAAACTGGAGAAGGAAATGCAAACTACTCTAGTATCCTTGCCTAGAAAACCCCAAATGGGACCATGAACAGTCAAATATGATGAAATGGCTTAGCAACATATGCTATTCACATATGTGTTAGGCACTGGTTATGTAAAGACAGAAGTGAAATGATCCCTGCCCACAAGTAGTTTACTAGCTAGATGGGGAAACAAGTACATACCATACAATAATGATTTATTAAGTGCCTGCTATGTGCTAGACACCAACAGTCCCTGACCTTAAGGGCTTACAATCTAATAGAGGAAGACAAAGTGCAAAAAGAAAGTTGAGGAGTCCAGGCAGTACCAGAAGGTACCCGGTTCTGGGGGGTAGGGAAGGCATGATGATGGAGTCAAAATCCAGCAGAACCACTGGGGGAAAATGAAGAGATGGCTTTGGGGCCCTATGTAATGGAAGGGTATGAGAAGAGTTTTTTTGTTCCACCCTGTAGTCTGAGGAAGAAAGAAGCAGAAGCAAAAAGGTTACTGATGAGGTATGAGTACCAAAAGGCAATCATCTCCATGATGATGAGTTTCCTGGTGATGAACTTGGAATGGGAGGAGTCAGGATAGAAGGGTGCATGGTGATACTGGAGTGAAAACCAAGCAGAGCAGCTGATGGCAAAAATGTTTATATAGAGATACATTTATGAGTAGATAGAAGAGAGATAACATGGTGATTGGGGGGGGGGAGGCTCCAAAAGCTGAGGTGGTTGCCTAAATTCAATAGAATAAATATTTATCAAGTGCTTTATGTACATAGCATCCTAAATAAAAGGAACTGAATGAGGTGAAAGAAAGGGGTTGGGAGTTTGTAGAAAAGAGCCAACAGGCAATATGAAAAAGCTTAAAATAAGCTTCTTTTAAAAAGAAATAAAAAGCGTATGGAAGGATTTCTTGGCTTAGATGAGCAGAAAATGTAATGTAAAGCTTAATGAACTCCTGGAGAAAAATTAGAAAAGTGAAGCGCTTTTTGTAAGTATACATGACCTATGTCTGTATGATATAAAACAGACTTTTTAAAACTGCAAAATGTGGTCATTTATTCAGCTACTTGGAAATGGCTTTCATTTTCATCCGTACTTTTCACCACTATAAAAATATAGTCTAAGACTTCTGTCTCTGAGGGGTAAAAGTCTTTCAAGTATATCCAGTTTCTTGCTACCATTTTGGTCTCTGACCCTCCTAGTAGGAATCACAAGGGGACAGGGTTCGAACTGCAGGAAATTTCAGACTCACTAGCAAGTACTCTCACAGTGGTGCTTGAATTCAGAAAGTGTTCCACATCTCTTTGTGTGCTAGATGCCAAATGGTTTCTTCAGATGTCCTATTGATTCCTAAATTCCTGAAATGTTTGGGCTGGAAGGGATCTTACATATCAGTGAATCCAAACCCCTAATTTTACAAGTGAAGAAACTCTGGCCTAGAAAAGAAATGAAGGGATTTGTTCAAATTGACACAAGTAAAATGTAGTCCAACTCTAGTACACTTTCTATTGCACCATAGATGGTCGAATAAAATTAAAAATGCATCCAATCCTGGATGCACCCTAGGATTCATTGAACAGGTACAGTTGCCTCACCTTAATGGCTTTCTTATAAATGACAGGTCTTGGAGAGAAGGTAACTAAGTCATTCCCCTCACACACATACTATAGAATGAGCCAGATAAGCACGGGGTGTTATTAATACAATATTTGTACTAGACACCAACCTGAAATGTCTCAGTTAGTCAACAAGCACTTGCTGAGTGTTTACTGTATGCCAAGCCCTGTGTTAAGCAAAGGTGACAAAAACAGAGGCCAATATATACTCTTTGCTCTCAAGGAGCTCATCTTCTAATTCAGTGGTTCTCAACTTGTGGGTGGCAACCCCTTTGGGGATCAAACAACCCTTTCACAGGGGTCACAGGGGCACCTAAGACAATCGGAAAACACATTTCCAAGCTCAACACCATGCTCCTCTAGCAGTCTCCAGGAGGGTCCACCCACATGCAGACACAACCACATACAAGTATTAAAGGGTTGTGGCATTAGGAAGGTTGAGAACCACTGTCCTAATTGGATTATACAATACGCACAGAACTGTGTACATATAACACACATACAGAGTAGAAAGAAAGTAATCATGGGGGAGAACCTGGGGAGGGGGTGGGAAAATATCAGGAACCTTGCTATTTCTTCTGTAGCACAAGCTTGGAGCTTTCCCAGTCCCCGGTACCCAGAGGGTAGCAAGAGTATCTCCTCAGAACTCTAGGGAGTTATCTTAGAGTTGTCCCTAAATAGAGAGAAAATGTACCAAGGAATGTGAGGGGGTGCTTTTCTCATGCCATAACTCATGAGGTTCCCACCAGTGTGCTTCCCTTTGCCATCATCATCTGATATCACATAGTGCCATCACTGACAATTAGCTTCTAGAAGTTTGTGACCCAGACTTCCACGGATACTTCGAGAATCCAGAGCAAGACAGGAGCTCAAGCTTCAAGAGAACATGTGATAAGGATAACTCACCGTTTCTGTTTGCTAGTGACTCTTTTCTCCCCTTCCAAGGGATCCTCATTAAATTCCCCTTAGGAGTGTTGTAGCTTTGCTACAGGTCTCCTTGTAGATCCCTGAATCTTAGAAAGTCCAGTCATTTCTGAGCTCCCAACACATGTTGCCATCAGCCGCTACAATCCTAGGAATGCTGATTTGAAAAGTCCAAGTCTTCCAACCCCAGAGGTAACCGGTTATCTCTTCCCTACCCAACCCCCAAAATAACTCTCTCTTAGGGGGTTGGCTGTTATGGCTCCCACATTGATCCTTAGTATGTCTTGTTCATACATTGTCATTTATGTGCTATCTCCTTTATTAGGGTGTGAGCTTCTCAAGGGCAGGTACTATCTTTTGCCTTTTTCTGTATCCTCAGTGCTTAGCAGGTTGCCCTGCATGATAGACATAATATATAATGCTGATTATATATTTTATATATAGACACACACATATAGACACAACATATAATAACAGGCATAATAGTGACAACATATAATAATGGGAATAATAGGCACTTAATAAATTCTTATTGACTGCCTAGACACTCAAAATCTCATGGGTTCTATACTAGTAAGTAGGTGGCCCACTGGATAAAGCCCTGACCCTAGAGTCAGGAAAATCTGAGTTCAAATCCACTTAGTAGACATGTCCTAGCAGTGTGATCCTAAGCAAGCCATTTAACCTCTGTTTGCACCATTTTCTTTAACTCTGAAATTCAGATAACAGCAGCTGCCTCCCAGGGTTGTTGCGCCAATGATGTTTGTAAAGTACTTAGCACAGTGTCTGGAGCATCAGTGTGATTATTACTATTTCATGATACCTCCTCACTCTAGGGTATGATCAAGTCTCTTAATCACTCAGAAAAGATTCTCTGTTGGCATGACTCCAGTTCATCCAATGATTTTCAAGGACTTTTTTCACTTAACATCTTTGATCGATTCAGATATATTTTGATCTGGTTAAGGTATTGAGGCATAACATCTTATAGCACTTTAAGTGGAATGGGTTAACTGACTCAGTCACCTCCTTCTAACACTGACATCTGATTGATCTCTGAGAAGGCAGGGTTCTTCGAGTGCTTGTAATTTGGACTTAATTCTTTATTAATAGAAAAAGAGAAATTAATTCATAACTTTCTTCCTTCTTCTCCAAAGGTCTTTTGGGGGAGTCAGGATGATTACATTTCTTGAGGAAGGCACTGTTATTTAGGGGACTCTACAATGGTTTTATTTTTAGAGACTCCCTTATCCTCTCCCCAATTCAGGTCTTTATATTCAAAATCAAAAAGAGAAGACTTGCTCAAACACTATCCATCTACACCTTACTACTTAAGTGGATCTTTTTCATTTTTCTTTAACAGACTGGTTCTAAGGATGATGAAATACGGATGACTAGAGACTAAAGCAAATTTATGTCCAGTAAGGCTCTTGCCATTGGTTAATGGCAGAGGGGTGGGACAGTCTTGGGAGCTTTTAAAATGCACAAGAGCATTTGTTCATGATTTAAGCAGTCCTGGTTCATGAAGTCAAGAGGTCTGTCTGTTGTTTGTGGGTCTGGGTTAGAGTTTCAAAGTTCCTCATACTACT
>CM053597.1:63469479-63503546 GCA_028646575.1 Pseudocheirus occidentalis
CATATACATATACATATACATATACATATACATATACATATACATATACATATACATATGTGTATATATACTGGGCAGCTTAGAAGCTAATAGGCAAGGACAGATTCCCTCCTGGCCTCTGTCTCTTGGAATCCCTGCTTTTATGCAAGATTCAGCTCAAACACCAATTTCTTCATGAAGCCCCAAAGTCCCCTCACAGCTAAATAGTGCCTCCAATGCTGCCTCCTATATTCAGTATTTACCATGGACATACTGGTTGTCTTAGCCCTTAGAATATGTGCTACTCAAGGACAAAGTTTTCATTTTTTATCTTAGCATGCCCAATGCTGAGCATAGTCCCTGACCCATAATAAACTCTTAGTACAAGTTATTGATTGAAAAATCTTTAAATGGTACTTCAGGAACCCACTCTTGGTAAAATGGAAGATGACTACTATAATGACTCTATATGGGGGTTCTTAACCTTGTTTCAGTAGCCTTCCCACCACCCCTCAAGGTATCCACACATACTTTTTCCCATCCATGAACTGGGGTGGCAATACATTATCTTTATTCTCACTAACCTCTAACTGAAATTTATAACTTCCTTCAATTTTTTACAAACATTATTCTGAGAAAGAGTCCACAGGTTCATGAGACTGCCAGAAGGGTTTGTGGCATACACAAAATTGTTACAGACCCCCAATCTATAGCTAAAAGTGACTTCAGAGGCCAGCAAGTTCAGTCTTCTTCATTTTACAGATGAGCAGAATGACAGAAGTGACTTGCCTCCAGTCACACAGGTTACAGTGTTAGAAAGGAAATGTGTGCTCAGGTTCTCCCATGCCATAGTGAGTGCTCTGTCCACTCCCCGCATCCACCTGTTATCCTCTCCAAAGGGATCATTTCCATGTCTTCACAATCAAAAATGGAAAGACTTCTATAAAACATATATGCCCTTAGCCAATTACACTAATTTCTCCATAGAGGGCAGGACTGATACCAATTAACTTGTGATCAGATTTTAAAATATCATATATTTCAAGAATCTATCAGAATGGAATATCTTGCCAGCTCTAACCCCCCCACCTCCTCCACCACCCCTGGGGCTGCTTCCCTTTCTTCTGCCAATGTGCTATTCTGCCTTGATAGCTTTGGCTTCATTTTTTTCCCTCACTCCCTCTTTTGGTCTGCAACACACCATTGCATCTCCTCCACATGGGGCCTGCTGCTTCCTTGCCTCTCTATTAACCTACAGCTGTGCCAGAGTTTTCATACACACACACACACACACACACACACACACACACACACACTTACGTTCCATAGTGTAACCATCCCAACTGGATGTGCAAACATACTGCAAGACTGAATTCAGAGGGTAATTTAAGAATTCAGAAAGAAATGGAGATACAGTTTCCCTTCTTTCAATGGAGAAGACAAAAAAATTCAATAAAAGGATGAGACAACTTTAATGATTCAAAATACGCATAATTTCACCCATGTGAGTGCTCCCTTCATTGATGCACATAAAAGTCTTAATAAACCTTATCATGAATTCTTATGTGTATATATGTTATAAAAATAATATAGACATATATGTAGTATGTTATTGAGATATATCTCTAGATAGGTAGAAATAGAAATATCTCTATATGTTTAGATCTATCTAAATATACAGCTATACCTATATTAATCTTTATAGAAAGGGGAAAGAGGGAAAAGGTAAAGGGAAGAGAGACTGAGAAAGTGTCAGCTGTTGGCCAGCCTTTGGGTGGTGATCCACTGTGTACTTAACCAGACTTGTGCTTGGAGAAGAGATATACAGCCTGTCACTTGGGAATCACCTCAAACTTTTCCACTGTGGCAGGATGTGCTAGAACAGGGTCACCTCCATGCCACAGTAAAACACAAAATGAGATTTTACTAGAGAAACCAAGAACTCCATATCAATGTTTCTACAAACACTGTAAAATCTTAATGCCTAAAAGATAAAGTAATCTGATCTGATGTCTGGAGGAACAAGATATGTGAGCTCTGTACCAGCCCCAGTATCATTGTTACTATTTGCAGCTGGTCCAAAATCACAGCAAGAGATTTGAGGTCTAGATACCAAGTTGGTAAAAGATTTCAACATATTCACCTTTTCCACACCCTACTCAATAGCTTTGAACCTATGACCCAGTATTGCAATCTGGACCCACCTCCCTCAAATGGCTCTACTCCCAGAACCCTCCTAGCTTGCTCAGCCCTCCTTAAAGATGTTTACCCAAAGGAGCCTTTAAAATCTTTGTCCCCAGAGGCCTTTAAAAATGAGCTTGATAACAATCCAGGATATTTTAGGTTTACTTCCAAGTGGGAACAAAAAGTGCATATTATGCCCATTGTTGAGTCTGCTACTGGAACTGTACCAAGTACACTTTCAGTGAGCCTACAGAAGATGTGTGTAAGTCCTAATACCTCTATTCAAGAGCAAAAAGCAGTCATTTATACATCTATTTGGTAAATCAAAGAATATATTTTTAAAATATCAAGATAGTGACTTGCCCAGGGGATTCCCTATCTGAACTTCTCTGTAAAAGATGAGAATAAAACACTAATAATTATATACTAATACTTTTTATTCAATTATAAAAAGAATGTGGTTCAGTGAATGGAGTGCTGGGCCTAGAGTCAGGAAGACCCTTGTTCCTGAGTCCAAATCAGGCTTAAGATACTTCCTAGCTGTGTGACCCTGGACAAGTCACTTAACCCTGTTTGCTTCAGTTTCTCATCTGTAAAATGACCTGGAGAAGGAAATAGCGAATCACTCTGGGGCCCATGCCAAGAAAATCCCGAGGGTCAGACACAACTGAACAACATCTTTTTCATACTTGCACACACAAAAGAAAATAAAATTAGTAGGCTATTAACCCTCTCAGGACTGTTTCTCTCCAAATTTATTCATCATAGGAAAAGAATGATGAGAACAGCAATAATGTTAATAGATTAGTCTCTTACTTGGTTTTCTAAGCAATGAAACTTTTTTTAAAAAAACAGCTCTTTATTCTTTTCATCTACCAGAGGCAGCGAGGTGGCACAATGGATAGAACACTTGAAATAGAATCAGAAAGACCTGAGTTCAAATCTGACCTCAGCCACTTGTTCGATGGATGACCCTGGGCAAGTCACTTAATCTATGAGAACTTCAGTTTCCTCAGTTGTAAAATAAGAATCATAACATCACCACCACCGAGGGTTGTTGTGAGAATAAAATGAGATATTTGTAAAGCACCTAGCACAGTTCCTGGCACATAGTGTTAGGTGCTTAATAAGTGTTTGTTTTGGGGTGTCTAGGTGGAGCAGTGAATTGAGCACCCATCCTGGAGTCTCGAGGACCTGAGTTCAAATCAGGCCTCAGACATTTAACACTTACTAGCTGTGTGACCTTGGGAAAGTCACTTAACCCCAATTGCCCTGCCCTCCCCCCTCCAAAAAGACAAAAAGAAAAAAGAAAAACAAAAAATACGTGTTTGGGTTTTTTTTCCTTTCTTCCTCTTATACATTTACTCTCTCCCTCTTACAGATATTATTTTTTATTGTCATCCCAATATGGTGCAATAGAAAGAATGTCGGCTCTAAAATGAGAGGATCTGAGTTCTATTCTTGGTTCTGCCACTTACTATCTGTGTGACCTTTGGTGAGTCACTTAACCACTGTCAAGAGGCTAAGGAGATAATGGAACTAGATGGCCACTTGGGGCCTTAAATCCATGGTCTCTTTGTCCCTCCAAAACCAGTGAAGTAGTCGTGTATATAATTTAGATAGAGCTGTGCAGTTCTATTTATTATTTCTTTGCTTTCTTTTGATTCTAACCCCAGAAAAGTAAGCAACATAAATGGGGACTTTGCTAAGGGCTGGAGTCACCCGTCCCTTTCTTGCAGCCTTCTCTCCCTCCTCTCCTTTACAGATAAAGATCACAGACCTACACATTCTACCCAAGGTTCCAATGTTTCTCAGGACCCTCTAAGTTTGGGGTATTTGTGTGCACAAAACAGGCAGCAGGGCCCTGATATTTTGTACCCTCTCTCATCTGGGGCACGCTATAAATCCACTCCAGAACATTTCAAATTAGTCCCCTCCAATCTCTGCTTGGATTGACATTTTGTTCAGACTCAAGAGGCATCTTCAACCTCCTCATGCCGTTCACAATTAGCTGAGATGTGGCAAGGGAGGACATGCACCACAAGATCAGAAACACTTAGGTTCACAGTGGTATTGATCAAACTGAACAGGGGAGAAGCCAAAGACTACAGCCTGTGACTTACAAGTCCCCAAATAAATACTGCCTGGAAATATTTCAACCACCTGGCCCTTTAGGCAAAAAAAAAAAATCATACTGACAAAAATCCGGGTTAACTACTGAAAACAAGTTGTTCATTCAAATCAGGTCCAGTGTTTTCATGCATATTAACAGGGTCTAAGTTCTTTTTATGGGAAATTTACTTTTGCACAGGCTGTGGATGAAAATTGGCAAATGTTTCTTCTGAAATTTAGCAACCAGCTTTTTGTGAGTGTAATCAAGAAAGATGGGTAGGGATTTTATGGATTTAAATGTTTCTTTTCACTGGTGGTAATTAAGTTTGAGTTTAAAGAAATGAGAAGAAAAAAGAGAAATGTAGGAGGGAGGAAAATCAGAAATTAGAATCGCAATACCGTAGATGGATTCATCTTCACAAACTGTCTCAAGGATAGAATCATTTTCATTTTATGTACAGAGGAATCATATTACAGTGGAAAAGGCTTTGAGTTTACTATAAGTAAGACCACTACTAAATAATAATAATGATAAAGATGGCATTTACGTAACAACTTTGTTTCACAAAGCACTATTAATAAATTATTTCATTTGATCCTCAGAACGACTATTATACCCATTTTACAGGTGAGAAAATAAAGATTAAAAATAGAAGAGACAGAGAATATTGGTATAAACCCTGGTTCCACAATTTACTGCCTGTGTCACCTTAGACAATTCACCTCATTTCTCTGAGAAGACCTAAATTTCTTTCTCCTTATGGCTACCCCTACAATGTAATTACAAGGCAAATGCCTGGGGTGTTCCTGGGTATGGACCACCCAGCAATGTAATACAATCCTATGCGTCACAATGACGATGCCCAAACCTCTTTTCTAGATTGTCTTGCTCTCACATTAGCCTCTCTAAGTGCCCAGAGAAAGTCCACTGCAACACAGTCCCACTCAAATTCGCTCTTTCCTCATCTCTGTCTCCTAGCTTCCCTGGATCTCTTCAAGTCTCACCCAAAACCTCACTTTCAGTCTGATTCCCCCATAATGCTGATGTTTTTCCCTCTGAGTTTGTATCCAATTTATCCCAATTTATTTGTCTAAACATAGTTGTTTGGACGTTGTCTCCCCTAGGTGGTGCAATAGATAAAGTGGTGGGCTTGGAATGAAGAAGCCATCTTCCTGAGTTCATATCTGGCCTCAGATATTTGCCGGCTGTGTGACCCTGGGCAAGTCACTTAACCCAATTTGCCTCAATTTCCCCATCTGTAAAATGAGCTGGAGAAGAAAATGGCAGACCATTCTAGTCTCTTCTCCCAGAAAATTCAAAAGAAGTCAGGAAAAGTAGGAAACAACAGAAAACAACTCAACTTTTCAAACTTTTAAGAACAGAGACTGTTTTGTCTTTCTTTGTATCCTTAGTGTTTGACACAGCATCTGACATATAGTAGATACATAATAAATGCTTCTTGACTTGACCCAAATACTCTTGAGGTGTTACGGGTAATTTTATTGAGGGGCTACCCCCTTACTCACCATTCTGACTCTTGAGCCACCACCAAAGTATTTTGGGCAGCTGGGTAGTTTAGTGGTTAGAGAGTCTGGTCTGGAGTCAGAATGACTCGTCTCCTTCAGTTCAAATCTGGTCTCAGACACTGACTAGCTGGGTGACCCTGGGCAAGTCACTTAACCCTGCTTGCCTCAGTTTCCTCATCTGTAAAATAAACTGGAGAAGGAAATGGTAAACCACTCTAGTATCTTTGCCAAAAAAACTCCAAATGGGGTCACAAAGAGTTGGACGTGATTGAAATGACTGAATGACAACAATGTGTTTCTATTTACACACCCAGACACTCAGAATAATATTTTTTTACTTCTTAAAAATAACTATACTTAAAAATTAAGGCAAAAGAAATAAGAAAAGAAGTGCTTTTATATTAAATCAAATGCATAAAAGACTTTATTAAAAATACACCCGGGGCGGCTAGGTGGCGCAGTGAATAGAGCACCGGCCCTGGAGTCAGGAGTACCTGAGTTCAAATCCGGCCTCAGACACTTAACACAAAAACTAGCCGTGTGACCTTGGGCAAGTCACTTAACCCCAACTGCCCTCCAAAAAGCAAAAAAAAAAAAAAATACACCTCAATCCACAAATAAACCTAGTTCAAATTCTCCCATCAAGATCCTCAATATCTCTAGGGGAAGAAGGACACACAATCACAGGAACCTGGCACAGAAAGTACATAAGAGAGGAAAACCCACTTACTCTGAGTAACTCTTCTGTCTGGACTGAAGGCTTTGGTGGCATTGGTCCATTCAGGGACATCTGTACCACAAAAAGCTATTGATCCTCTTCACTTTCCTTTGGGACAAATCATCTCCCCTTCCATATTCAGATATAACATTTACAAAATCTTTTAAAGATGTTTAGAAAGCATTACCTCTTAATCCAAATAACAGTTGCAAAGCTGCAACTTCAAAGCTCATCAGAATGGCCACCACATTTATTAAGCACCTACTGTGTGCCTAAACCCAGGGAATATAAAAAGATACTGAAGACAATCCCTGCCCTCAAGGAACTCACAATCTAGACCAGAGGTGAGGAACCTGTGACCTCCAGGCTACATGTGGCCCTCTAAGTCCTCAAGGGTGGCCCTTTGATTGAATTCAAACTTCACAGAATAAATCCTTTTATTCATGGGATTTGTTCTGTAATGTTTGGATTCCAGACAATTATTCACTCATCCAGATCATACATTGTCCAACTCTAACAGACCTCACACCAAACAGTTCAAATGATTCTCTGAGCAAAGCAAACAAACCAATCCAGCCACCCTCTTCCTATACAGAAGAGCAGCTACAATGTTGGTCTTTCTCTTTTCTGTATATTTCCCTCTTACTATAAAGGGAAAGATTGATAAAGAAAAAAGAAACAAGAAACATGTAGTTCTAAGAGGCTTCACCTCTCAGAAGCTCTAGGTCTAGATGCTAAAGAGCAACATCTGGAGCTGAAGTTCCCATCCAGTGAGAGTTGCTCAGAGTTGCATTTAGACCCTCTGCTGTTTATTCACTCTACATGCCACATTCTTCTTTCTTCAGCCTCAGCCTCTGATGCCCCCTCTCTGTACCAACATCTCCTTATTCGCATTTTATAGATGAGTAAACTGAGACTGAAAGCAGTTAAGTGACTTGCTCAGGGTCAGATGCAGCTAGTTAGTGTCTGAGTCAGTCTTTTTGCCTCCAAGTTAAGCTGTCTACCCACTGTACCACTTATTATTTGCTACAATACCTAGATCATATATGGACCAAATTGCCCCTTTCTCCATTCTGATTTGGGAGTTCCCTCATCCTTTCACCCTGTGCCCAATCCAACTGATAGTGCCATTTCTGTCCTTTGAACTTTCTCTATGCCCCCTTCAAGGAAACAAACATTTTTCACATCTCTGGAAATGGGACATTACTGCTATCTGTTTGTTTTCTGTATCTGATGTCTCTCACCTCCTGCCTTTTACTCCCTAGTGAACAGCAGCAGACACATTGTCAGGAAGTTCCGGGGACACCTACGAACAAAGATAGAATCGGGAGAAGGGACCATCCCTGTCCGGTGTCACAATGCTGTCCAAACATGGGATGGTGTATTGCTCGGCGAACAGCTTGTCACCATGTCATGCACAGACAAGATTGCCAGGTAAGCACCAAGCTTCATTTTGATAAGAGGAGGAAGAGGATAAGAACAATCTAGGAGGTAGATACACTAGGTAGAGGGATCTTGTTCAGTCAGAATAAAGGGAGCTTTCAGAAAGGTTCTTGAAAAAGAGAGGAGGGCATGATCTTTAGTGACGCTGAACCTTTTTTATCTCAAAACATATTTACTACGCATATACTAACCAGGTACTTGGCATGCCTGCAATTTCCCATACTGTGTGTCAGATATAACATCAAATACACAGGAACATAGATTCTAAATCCTCAGGGGAAAGCACCATTGACTATAAGGAAAATGGTATCATTAACTCCCTGTATATGCTTGACTCAGCTCCATCAAGAATTAATAAGACAACCAAAAGAAAATAAATGAGTGTACTGAATTCTATATCAAAGTGGGTGAGAAGGGGTAAAAACCCTAGGAAGAGAAATATGGTTATCAAATAGCTTTTCTTTGCACAGAAAAAAAAGGAAGAAAAGATATTTTCCCTGATAATATTTTCATGTATTCATAAAGGGATGGGGGGGGGAATCAAAACAATTTTCAGTTCAACTGAAATTCTTTTACTGCTGGAAGATACCACAGGGTTTTTAAATCAAAGTCTCTAGTTCCCTAGAAAAATGAAACAAATTAGTGGTTTAGAATTGAAATTTTGCAGTCTCTGTGGTTTTAAACATCAATAGACAGTAAATTAAATAGAGGCTACAGAACCAGCCTTATATTTGTTGTTGATAGGCCTGTCAATAGTAATATCATCTCAACGAACTCAGGTTCTCTCTTTTTGGAGAAAACCTACTTATATAATAAAATTCTGCACATGAATAGCTCCTTCTCAGGAGTTTCCAAACTTTGAAGAAGAAAGAAGAAACAGTAGAACCATTTCTCTGGGGGAAAGAAATATTTCTAGATTGTTTTAAAGTGAACCTTTAACCTTAAGAACCTAGGAAATTCAAAAACTTAGTAAGTTGGAATGTTCTTTCTGTTGTCATGGCAAAGATTAAAATGCAGCTTATATTTCAGTTGTCAGTCAGCTTTTTATCCAATGATTAAACTTTGAAATCATCAAGGAAACTTAAAGTCTATACACAGAGTCAGGCCAAAAGGCATTTATTAAGTGCCTACTATGTATATGCCAGGCACTAAGCTAAGGGCTAGGACTACAAAGAAAGACAAAAACAATCCTCACCTTCAAGGACCATAAGTATACCTGTCTCCATAGTATAAGTTAGCCCATTCCTAGCATAGTGGCCCTGCAAAAGACTAGAGGGAGGGGAAGAAGATGTGCTTTGGAAACTTTAGTTCATCAAACAGAAATTTAACCCATACATCCTTCACTGGGTCCCAGTCTAATAATTTCTTTTTTATTATATGCCTCTATTCTCTATCTTTCTCAGTCTCTTCTTTATTTCTGTCTTTTTCCCTTCTTCCCCAACCCACTCTTTATCCAAAAGATCTTTTACTTCCTTGATAATCCATAGTCCTATAGTATTTTTTGTTTCACATTTGAAAGAAATTTTTGGTTGGTACCATCCTTGTCAGATCGGTCACTATCTTCCTGGACATGACCAGTTCTTCTTTGAATGCATGCATCTTCTCTTGGCTATATCCACTCCCCTCCTACCCTTTCTCCCAGTGCCCAAGTAAACAACCCTCAAAATCCATTTCTTACTGCCTGCCAACTCAAGGTTTCTCAGATTTATCTCCCATCTCTTAAATTGATGTCTCTGAAATGTGATAGTTTATGCTGTTACTGCCTTTCTCTGTAAGTAAACTCCTAGACTGCAAGAAGACTGTGTAACTTACTGAGTTGAAAGCTCAGCACATGATGCACTGGAAAACTCTTGGCAAATAACAACTGACAATGATAAGAAGGATGCTATTGATATTGGGGAGCTATATGATCAAATAGTTGAGATCACAGCACATCCAATGGAATGTGTGCCTCCAGGACTAATGGAGAAGCCCAGACCTTTAAGTAGAGAATCAGATAGTTAAATTAAACAAAGCGCTACTTTAGAATGGATCTTTATTTGCCATCTTTCAGCTGGAACTTGTGTTATAGGAGTAGTTTAAGGTCTTAAACATTCTATAACATTCATTGTTTGTAAGTTGGCTTCACTCAAAAACAATAAAACATTTAGTTGTTTTCTATCTAGTTATATAGCTCCAAAAACCAAACCTCAGATCTATGATAATTTAGATTGAACAAAGGGCATTTCATCTAAAAATGAGGTTTTGAAAAAATCTGACCAAGGAAAGAATATAGAGGGCTCGTAAATCATTTTGCTGCCAGGACAACGAAGTAACAATTCGTGAGTAAAATCCAACAGTCCTTGTGCACTCAGAGGCCATGTCTGATGCCAAGGGGAAAGGATGAGGCAGGAAGATGGGAAAGTTCCAAATAAGGAAAGAGAGAACAGGTTTCATACTCTCACCCCCAAGCTAGAATGAGGAACCATTTCACTATCCATCTGAGACTTTTCACTATAAATACTTCCCTAGTGTTGAAGAAACTATATTATAACATTGAACGAACTATGTGTATAACATAACTCCATGCAAAACCCCAAGCATCATAAGAAAGATAAAGATAAATAGAAATGTTCCCACAAGGAATCCAGTTTAGAGCTAATATATTACATTTCTCTCTATTCCTCCCAGTGCCCACTTGTGATTTGCCCATAATAGGCATTCAATTTAGCAAACATTTATTAAGCATATACTAGTTGTAGCAGCAACCACACTGGCATACACAGGATGGCTGCTACCACAGGCTCCAAGACCTCCTTTACTAGGAAAGATAGCTATTTAAGGGGTCAACAGTCTTTTAAAAATACATTCACTTGGGACAGCTAGGTAAAGTAGTGAATAGAGCACTGGTCTTGGAGTCAGGAGGACCTGAGTTCAAATCTGGCCTTAGACACTTAATACTCAATAGCTGTGGGACCTTGGACAAGTCACTTAACCCCAAATGCCCTGCCCTCCTCCCTCCAAATAAGGAAAAATAAAAATAAATTACATTTACTAGTTCAGGAGAAAAGTCAGCACCCTGAACTTCAAAGAAAACACAAGCAGAGAACTAAAGACCAACAGATAGGGCTCTGACTGCCTCAATCAAAGCAATATTGCTATACACTTTGAATACATCCCTGGAATGAGAGCCTTTACATCTGAGCTCTGAACATATGGCCACTCAGAATACCGACCAGGGAATCACAAGATCCTTCTCATAAGCAAGCCCCCAAAGCAAAATACCAACTCAGAGTATATATACACTTCAGAGCCAGAAGGCATCACCACCCTTGTGACTCAGTGCCTAATTAGAAATTAGCAAAAGATGTGAAAGCCTTCCTTCCTGCAAGCAAGCCTCCCCTAAACAAGCTTCCCATAATGGACTCCACAGTGAGGTCTATTAATGGGTGGGGAAGATCTTAAATCCTATTAACATTATACTAGGTACCCAACTCTATGCTAGGAACTGGTGACATAAAGACAAAAAAAAACTATCCCTGCCCTCAAAAAGCTTACATTCTATTGGTGATCATTAAATAATTATTTGTGGAGTAAATCAGAGAATAAACAAATGGAGCAATACAATCTACTTTCATGAAACATCATTGTGAGAATAATTAAAAAGCAAAATATAAACAAATGCATAGGTAGAGCACAGACCTAAGGGAATATAGCATCTCCCAGGCTCCCCTTCATTTGGTCCCTGGAAAGATGGGGGACATTCATCCTTAAAGATCCCTAAGCCTGACCTTTTTATTGCTACTGGGATTGAGAATAATACATTCTACATTTTTTGGATATGGCCAATAAGCGAATCTGTTTTGACTATGCATGTTTTGTAGGGGGAAAAAATTTTTTACTATTTTTAGTTATTGAATGTGGGGCACAGAATATGTGAAGGTATGAAAATAAGTGCTTGGCAATTAAAAAAATAAAATTCAATTTTTAAAAGAGAGAATATATTTATTACTTTGAGGCAGTGCTTAAATTGAAGCCCTAAAACCTAAGATGTCATCAGGACCCCAGGCATCCTGAAAGAGATGCTTATCACCAAGTTTCACACTGTGACCATCTTTCCAAGGGAATCAATCTTATTCAACAAGCTGTTTGGGAGCCATTTTCATCTATATTTACAAATTTCTAACTGCCTCTATTATGAGATGGAGTTCTGATTTGAGCAAATGCTATAGAAAAAAAGTGTTAAATCTGAATTATTCCATCATCTATGACACATACTTCTTATTTAAATGACAACCAATTACCATGATTATGTCTTTAATTAGGGATAATGTATCCATGAGATGAATACCATTTGTAATCCTCTTTGCTAATTCTCATATTATTTAAAAATAAACTGGATTCCATTACAACAAGAGCTTATTTACTAACTGGGTATATGAGCAAAATCTAGATCACACTCTTCAAAATACTGATCAAAAGTTAAAAGACAGGGAATAGGTTTTTAAATCAATAGACCCCCAAAAGTCATGTAAATAAAACCACAGCAGGTGCTGTTCTAGGTGCTGGATGTCATAAATAACAACTGACATCATTCTGAGGCACAATAGGAAGCTTTGGTAACAAACAAAATGTTGGGTTTATAGCACAATAAACATTAGAAGGTTAAAAGCTCAATAGATATCAAATATTGTAAATAAATGAATGATTCTTCTGATTTAATGGATGATTAGATAATTAGATAAACCCTGACAAAGAAGAAGATAGATAAATGTTTTAGGAGACTCCTTGTTGTTCTGTCAGTAAGAAAATTAGTTGCTTTTTTTTTCAGTCTCCTGGGAGGTATTCTGATATACTTCCTTTTACAAGTGTCATAGTTGGGATTCTCTAACTCCCATAGAAGCTGTTGCTACATCAGTGGGAGGAGTATTAGGAGATGAAGGTGATGAAGTTAGCTGATTGAATCTAGCTCCTAAGTGCCCCCCATCTTTCTTGGGGTTCAGAGATTAGAGACTGGAGAGAAATGGAGGTGAGATCTCTCCAATGATCAGATCACAAGTTGGCTTTTGCTTCTAGCTTCAGATATTCTAAGAAACATTTAATCAACTTTGTTCTGCCTTCAGGAGCAAGAACAGGGTGTCTTCATGGGATCAGACCTAGAACTACAAGGAACCTTTTGTAGCATCTCATTCAAAGACCTTTTTTACTGAAAAATAAAAACAAATTTATTTGAGGCAGCTAGGTGGTGCACTGGCTCTTGAGTCAGGAAGACCTAAGTTCAAATGTGACCTCAGACACTTGACACACTTACTAGCTGTGTGACCTTGGGCAAGTCACTTAACCCCAATTGCCTTGGCTTCCCCTTCCAAAAAAAATTTATTTTATATACATTTACAATTGGTCCTTCCCCATGCCTATCCCCCACTGAATTTAAAAAACCCTCATCATAAATCTACATAGTCCAGAAAAACAAATTCTCACATGAATCATGATGGAAACTCTGCATTTTATGTCTATCACCTCTTTGGCAGGAGGTAAGAAGCATGTTACAGCTTCAGTCTTCTGAGCTTGTGATTTGCATTAGCTTTGATCAGAGTTCTCAACTCTCTCAAAGTTATTTTTCTCTATAGTATAGTCATCATATAAACTGTTCTCATTATACTGCTTATTTTGTTCTCTATCTATTTCAAGAGGTCTTTCCAGTTTCCTCAGAAAATGTCCAGTTCAAAATTTCTTATGGTACAATCACTTCATTTTACACATAAAAATAACTGAGGCATATCAAAGTACAGTAACTTGCTTGTGGTCACAAAAAAAGAAGGGAGAAAAATTATACTGCTCCCCTTTTCCCTTTCCTTCATTTTACAGATGAAGAAACTGAGCCCCAGAGAAGTTGAAGAGATTCGTTTCTGCATCTTTATCCAGGGCAGATGGACAGCACAGTGGATAGAGCACCAGTACTAGAGTCAGAAAGACTCATCTTTCTGAGTTCAAATCTAGCCCCAGGCACTAGTTGTGTGACCCTGGGCAAGTCACTTAACCCTATTTGTCTCAGCTTCCTCATTTGTAAAATGAGCTGGAAAAGGAAATAGCAAACCACTTCAATATCTTTGCCAAGGAAACCCCAAATGGGATCATGAGGAGTCAGAAATGATTGAAACAATCAAATAAATCTAGAAAGAAATCCATTCCTCACTAGGGAGAATGTTCTTGGACTACCCTAGCAAATTTATTTTTATTCCTTTATTCCAGATCTCTTCTTTCACACTCTTTAATATAGTTCATGCCAAGCTGTTCATCTGCATCAGTAAAGGGACCTTCCACACTGGAAGTTCCCTACACTCTGAAATCAGAAATCTGAATTTTTTAAAATCCAATTTCTTCATAAAAATACTTCCCTTGGGAAGATCAAAATGAAAAAATGATCCTTAGATTCAGAGGATATCTGCTTTCCAACTCTTTAACTACTTACCAGCTGTTTGATGTTGAAAAAGTTGTTTTTCTTTTTCACACTCATTTTCTCCTTTATAAACCTAGGGAGGATAAATGAGGTGCATTGTAAATTTCCTTCCAACTCTTGACATTCTATGTCTCAATAACTCAAACTCCTTGAAGGTAGAGATTATTTCATTCTTTGTCTGTGTAACTCCATTGTCTAGCAGTACCCGGCACACAGCAAGGGTTTAATAAACATTTATTGATTAAGTTCGATGCATGTCAAACCTGGTATGGAATCCATTGCCTTTGGTTATTTATCTTCTCTTCTCCACTGCCCATTGGCCCAAATTCTATGAGTATAGCTTGGGGAAAGAAGCAAATGTATATACAGAAGCAGTGAGGTCACCAGATAGCATCAAATACCAAAGGACTCCAAAGCTCTGCAAGACCTTTAACTGTATCTCTATTTCTTGAACTTCAGGGGAAAACTATTATTAACAATAATAACCATAGTTAGCATTTAGATAGGGCCTCAGTCTTTGCAAAGTGCTTTCTATATATTATCTCATTGGATTCTTATGACAACCCTGGAAGGTAGGTAATGTTATTATCACTACTTTACAGATGAGGAAACAGAGGCAAACAGGTTAAGTAACTTGCCGAGTGTTACCTAGCTAGTAAGCATGTGAAGTCAGATTTGAATTCAGACCTTTCTAACTTCAGTTCTAGCCTTCTGTCCACTGTGCCACCGTCCATCTCCTCCAATTCCTTTCTCTCTAGGAAAACTGTTGAATAGTAACAATGGTATGTATGCATATGTGTGTCCATGTATTCTATATAAACATATTCACACATATAGGTGTGTAGCAGTATGGTATAGTCATGGGCAACTAGGTGGCGATAAAGTACTGGGCCTGGAGTCAGGAAGAGTAATCTTCATGAGTTCACATTTGGCCTCAAACAGCTTTATGACCCTGGGCAAGTCATTTAACCCTATTTCCCTCAGTTTCCTCATCTGTAAAAAGAGCTAGAGAAGGAAATGACAAACTAATCCATTGTCTTTGCCAAGAAAACCCCAAATGGGGTCACAAAGAGTTGTACACAACTGAAAGGACTGAACAATAAATGATATAGTAAATAGCTTAGGTTAGGAGGACTCAAGCTGAAATGTAGCATTTTGGTATTTTGCATACATGCTACCAATAATTTAATGAATGCCTCCCCTTTTTGCATTGACTGATTTTTTGAGCAAATGAACTGATTGTTTTGATCATTTGTAGACGTGGCCCCTTTGAGCACTCAGTCTAAAATTAGGGAGACCTGTGTTGAAATCTGGCTTCAGTCATTTAGTATCTCTGTGACCTTGGGCAAGTCACTTAACCTCATTTGCCTCAGTTTCCTCATCTGTAAAACGAAGCTTTGCCTACCTCCCAGAGCTGTGAAGATAAAATTAGAATGAAATTTATGAAGCATTTGACAAAAATTATCATCATCATTATATAATTATGATTATTAGAAGGCAATACTTGACATTTCATTAACCCACACTATGATGAGAATCTCAAAACCACTTTTCAAACAATTCTTGATTATGGTGATCTTATCCCTAAAGTAGAGAGCACTCAGTTCTTAAGTCAGAGTATTCTTCCAAGTCCACTACAAAAAAGCCAATTAATTTTGAAAGCATTCTCCTATGTCACTTACCCAAATCCGCAAAATGGGTATGTTCACAGCCCCTTTAACAGCAATGACTAACAGTCATACATTGCTGTTCAGTTATTTCAGTCATGTCCAACTCTTCATGACCCCATTTGTGGGTTTTCTTGGCAAAAATACTGGAGTGATTTGCCATTTCCTTCTCTGGTTCATTTTACAAATGAGGAAATTGGGGGGTGGGGTGGAGAGATAGTATTAAATGACTTGCCCAGGGTCATACAACTAATAGGTACCCAAGGCCAGATTTGAACTCAAGAAGATGAGTCTTCCTGACTCCAATCCTAGCACTCTATCCATTGGGCTACCTAGCTGCCCCAACACAGTCATATGACTTTCCCCCAAGCCTGAGGAAGTCAAAGCTGTCTGGTTAAGCCTATATAAAAAACAGAAAACATTTATGGCCATTCCTAAAGCTGTTAAAAAAAACAGAGGCTGAATGTCACTGATTGAGTCCATAGCTCTATGAATGTGGCAGAATCAAACAAAAAGTTTCAGTTAGACAGTACCGCTATTTGCTTCATTAAGACATTCTGGACAGCTCTAACCATCCAGACAGCTCCAGCTCTCTGTTTCTCACTGGGCCAAGTACTCAGGCTGAGGTAAGTCTGGCTGACATTCTATTGTGCTGCTTTCCTTTAGACATGATCAGTGCCTAGTTAAACCTCTGAATTTTAATGAGCCAGTCTGTCCTGTCTCTAACCAACAAATACCACAGCCTGCTGGAAGCCTAGGGAAAACTGGAGTTTTATTTGTCTCTAAAACTCAGAAGTTGAGTGACACTTAACAGTCTAAATCTTCTGGAACTAATGTTCTTTTAGATATGGTTTCTAATTTTAAGAACCTGAGCCTGATTATTGATCAAAATGTCTCTCTAAATGAACAGATTAAAACTTTATGAAAATGAAAAGCTTTTTTAAAAAAAGATAGCCTTTTCTCTAGAGAAAACAGTAATATCTGATTTCTAAGCTTAGACTTCAGACTGAGAAGAATGTGAAATTCCTCTTCTGATTATGGAGATTTGCTGCTCAATATTCCCCCAAAGCAAATTTTCTCTTTCTTCCCCCTTCAGAAAATAAAAAAAAGCCCTGACATTCTGTCTACCTGTTTTATTCACAGTGTTAACAGAGATGTGTTATACCCTGTCTTGTTTTAAAAGTCAGACTCTTGAAGTCAAAAGAGAATATCATTTGTGACTCTAGGCTTAAAATAGAGGTCCCAGTTAAACAACTGTCATTCTCAAGCACTTGAACCAAAACTTGCACAATGTCGGGGGAAATTGGTCCTTCTGGCCACTTGTTCTTCTAACCCAGACAGCACTGGCTTCTTTGCTTCCTCATCTTCGTAAAATCCAAATGTTCTGGCAACTTGGGTGGTAAAAGACAGTGATGAGACTATGGTGAAAAATCCCATCCATAGCCAGACAAAGAACTGAGATAGTGTCTGAATGCAGACAGAAGCACACTCTTTTGCACTTTCGTTATTTTTCTCGAGTTTCTTTTGTCTATGTTTTCTTTCACAATATGATTGCTATGGATATGGTTTGCATGACTACACATGTATAACCTGTATCAAATTGCTTGCCTTCTCAATGGAGAGGAGAAAGGGACAGAATTTGGAGCTTAAGTTTGATTTATTTAGCTTTTATCTAGTATTTTATTTTCCCCCAGTTACATGTAAAAACAATTATTAACATTTGCTTAAGCAAATGTTAAAAATTATTTTACATGTAACTAGGCAAAAATAAAATATTAAATAAGAAGAAAAAATTTTTAAAAGAAAATGGCAAATGACCAGTTGAAAAGTATTTCTCTTCCTCATTCTCACTGATTTTTCAACAATCTCACATTCTATTTTTATAACTCTCTTGAAGCATTTTCATATTCACTCCCCATCACAAAAGTGCAAGATAGTGAAGACAGGTACTGTTATTCT
Organism: Pseudocheirus occidentalis; assembly: GCA_028646575.1. NCBI lineage: Eukaryota > Metazoa > Chordata > Mammalia > Diprotodontia > Pseudocheiridae > Pseudocheirus > Pseudocheirus occidentalis. The sequence continues at coordinate 63,487,508 of CM053597.1, forward strand.
AAATCACAAAAGGAGGATTTGAATCCAGGCCCTCTGACCTCAGATCCAGGGCTCTTTTTTTTAATAATGGTTTATTTTTTTCCCCAATTTCACATTGCCAAGATTCTTTCTATTGTACCACAAGGGCCTATCCATTCGCTCATGTTTATTGAGAGCCTATTATATTGTATAGCATTGTACCAAAAACAAAGGGAGAAGCAAAGAAATATAACAAAAGGTCCCTGCTTTCATGAATCTTGTAATATCATTTGTAATTCTATCTAACAAAAATTTAATAAGCATCTACCATGTTCCAGGCACTGGTGATATGAGACAAAAATTAATTTGACCCTTCCCTCAAGGAGATTGCATTCTACTGGAAGGACACAATGTGTACACAAAAAGGAATAGTACCAAGAAAAGAGAAGAGGAAGAGAGCACATTAACAACTGAGGAAATCAAGGAAGGCATCACAAAGGCAGTAGCAGCATGTCAGGTCTTAAAAACCAATGTGGATTCTTAGAGTTAGAAATGAGGAAGGACCACATTTCAGGCATGAGAAATGTGTTCTGTGAATGTGAGAGATGGAGTATCAGGCTTAAACAACAGCTCGTAATCTTGTTTGACTCATTCAGGAAAGGAGACATATAAAAATAAGGCAGAAAATTAGTTGAATCAGATTGTGGAAGGCCATAAACAGCAGTCAAAGGAGTTTATAATTTACTCCATAGCCAATGGGGAGCCATAGGAGATGGTAAAGCAAAGGTGGCACATGGTCATATCTATGCATTAGAGTATTCTGGCATCTGTATAAAGTGTGACAGAGTCTGTCAGAGGAATAATAGTTTTATAGCATAACCATGAAGGACCAGTTGAGATTAGACAACATTAATTTGTTATGGTTCCCATTAATATGGTTGTATGCCTTCCTCCATTAGTAGTTAGCAGCTCTACAGCAGTGGTTCTCAACCTTCCCAATGCTGTGACCCTTTAATACTCATATGTGGGTGTATCTGCATGTGGGCAGACCCACCTGGAGACAGATAGAGGAGCGGTGTCTTAGTTCCTAAGACCATCAGAAATATGTGTTTTCTGATGGTCTTAGGCAACCCCTGTGAAAGGGTCATTTGACCCCCAAAGGTTTCATGACCCACAGGTTGAGAACTGCTGCTCTAGAGTATGAACAGAAAAAGTAGTTGGTGGAGGATCATCCAGGGTTGAAGATTTGGAAGGTGTGAATGGTAACAGGACAGGAGTGAAAAGGAGTCAAGGGTGGAGAAAGCATGTGATTGAACTGGTTGATGCAAGGGTCAAGATTATGAAGAAAGGAAAGTGATGCCATAACAACTATAATAGACTAAGAGAACTAGAAGGTGCAGTCAGACCAAAGGATCAGTTTAAGAGGAGTACAGCAAAGAGAGAGATGGAAAGAAAGGAGATAGTGATCAAAGAGGACATGCTCAGTGTTCAAAATCTCAAAGGTGGCATAGTTATAGATAACAGTAGGTTCCAAGGTTTGTCTGTCCCTATGAGTGACGAATAGGGTGAAACTGTAGGTTATAGTAATCAGGGAGGTTAGTGACCTGAAAGGTCAGAGTATTTGAGAGAACATCAATGAATATACTGAAATCTCCAAGCATGAGTATAGAAGTTAGGCTAGAGATAAATAAGCTATGAACCAGATACTAGACTCCTTGAGAAAGAAGGAAGAAGGACCTGGTGGCAGGTTGGTCACAATAATGAAGACTTGAATTAGATTATATGGATGAACTGAGGGATATTTAGGAAGAGATTGTTGAATGATGGTGGCCAAGGGAGGGTCTGGAAGTGGTGGATATGATGGAGGCCATGAGAGAAAGAGCAATAAGCATTCAACACAGCAGCTGGTGAAGAAATGTATACTAGAAGGAGTAAATTTCCCTGAGTAGAAGATGATGAAAGTTGTGGGAAAGAAGAGATAGAGTTTTTTTAATGACTAAACAAGGGTTCTAGGGGTGGGAAAGGAAAAGCAGAAGAAAGGTAATTGGAGTGAACTAGACGGGTATGAGAGTACAGGAAGAGGCAGGAAGAAGGATTTCGTCTTAGGAGATGATCAATACTGAAGCATTGGGATTAGAGAAATGAAAAGTGTGATTTTGCTTATTATAAATGTGAGTTGGATGGACACTATACCATGGGGGATCCTGTAATGATGGAGGGTAGCCTGGATATGGTTTTCCTTCTCTATACTGAGAAGCTTGGGTAAGGAGGTGGCAGGGAGTTCAGGTAAGAGGTTTGGGTTGCTAAGATCTGAACTGAGTTTACATGAAGCTACCCAATAATTAAATCCCCAGATGGCAGAAGATAATTTCATCTATGAATCATGAACTCAGACATGGTGTCTAAAGTCATAGACTTCTGGAGTTTCAGTCTGGTGTCTAAGGGCCCAGTAAGAGCAGCATTAAACCTGTTCCTGTCATGTCAAGACAACAAGCATTTACTGACCACCTATTATGTACCAGGCACTGTGCTAGGCCCTGAGGATACAAAGAAAGGCTCTGATCTCAAGGAGATTCCAGACTAATGGAGGAGACTACATATAAATAAATGCATACAAACAAGATGCATACAAAATAAATTGGAGATAATCAAGAGAGAGAAGGCACTAGCATTAATGAAGATCAGGAAACGATTCTTGCATAAGGTGATATTTTTACTGTGTTTCAAAGGAAGTCAAGAAATTCTGAAGGCAGAAATGAGTACAGAGTACTCATGAATTCTGAAGCAAGGTGACAAGTCCTCTTAATTCCAGAGACTGAAGAAGGACTTGTTGGACTTCCATTTTGACTCTTAGAATGACTTCCTCTTACAGGTAAAGTTCATTAGTATTTGTCCATTTAGGGACATGCTTTTCAAAAATATAGTAAAGAAGAAGTTCTGGAACAAACATATTGAAGATCTAGGCAGCTGTGTGACCTCAGGCAGTTCATCTTTCTTGGGCTTCACTGGTGCACTCAGCAGTGATTTGCCCAGAGACCATAGCCAGGACAAAGTTTGAAATCAACTCTAACCCCTCACTCTAAGGCCAGTAGTACTCTTTGTTCTGCATCACCCTGTCCCTTGCTACTATGTGACTCAAAATGGCCTTACATTTTAGTTTTTTAATCTTCCCATAGGGATGTCTTATTCCCCAGAATTCACAGTGCTTAAAATCTACATCATTGGTTTGGCAATTAATCATGGGCTATCTTGTAATATCTCTTGAACTCTTATTAAACTTAAAATACTTGTCGAAATGAAAATGCCTAGGTCCAGAAAGCCTGGGAATTTGGGGCAAAGGCCTAGAATTACTCTGCTGTTGGTTTTCAGTCACTGTGGCTGGAGTTGATAAGCCAGAAGCACCAAGCAAAGGAACTGACCCACTTGTCCCATCTACCTTTCCTGGAGCTGGAAAGACTAGGCTTTCACATAAAGAATTAGTACCTCGACATTTTTCCATTATTATATCTGGAGCCAGAAAGCCTATGACCTCAAGCAAAGGCCTAGGGTTCCCTCACCCAGGACCTTAGACTATGCCTGGAGCTAGGACTGAGGTCACTGGTCTCAAGTCTTTCCTCACTCCAATGTTTCCTCTACTTAGCTGTCAAACTGATCTTCCTGGTGTTTCTTATTCAGTAAATCCCAGGGCCTCTTTATTATCTTTAGGATCAAATAGAAAATGATCTGGTTTTCAAGTCACCTTATAACCTGGCCCCTTTCTGTCTTTTCAGTCTTCCTACCTCTTATTCCTTTCTCTTGCCTTCCCATTTTGCAAACCACTGATATTGGCCTCTCCTGTTCCTCAAATAAGACACCCCATCTCCTAATACCATGCATTTCCATAGGCTCTATTCCTGGAATTCTTTCCCTACATATATATATATATATATATACATAATACATATGCATATACATATATAGTGTGTATGTATATATGTATAATATGTGTGTGTGTGTATACACACACATATACACACATACCTGAGTGGTGTGCACTCTCTAAAAGCACATCCCTAAATGGACAAATACTAATGAACTTTACCTGTAAGAGGAAGTCATTCTAAGAGTCAAAATGGAAGTCCAACAATCCTTCTTCAGTCTCTGGAATTAAGAGGACTTGTCATCTAGCTTCAGAATTCGTGATAGAAAAGTCTCTTCATCTTTTTCTAACTTATACTATATGTGCTTAAAAAAATTATATGTTTCAATGGAAACTACCATAAATATTCATAACAAATTCCGAGAACTTTTACTCTATGTGCAGATGGTAGTGATGAGTGAGTACTATGACAACCTATGAACAAAGAAATGCAAATTGGCACATGCTAGAATGTGGTGACATGCTAGGAAGGAAAGAAGAAAGGAAGGAAGGAAACAGAAAAGAAATAAAGAGTAAAGGAAGAAAAAGAAGAAAAGGGAAGAGAGAAGGAAGGAGGGTAGGGGAGATTTATTAAGCACCTACCATGTGCCAAGCACTGTGCTAAATGCTTTACAAATATTACCTCATTTGATCTGCACAACAGCTCTGGGAGAGCTGTTTAGCTCATTTTACAGGAGATTAAACTGAGACCTTGCCCAGGGTCACAGGGCTAATAAGTAATTGAGGTCAGATTTGAACTCAAGTCTTCCTAACTGTAGGCCCTGTGTTCAAAAGGGAGATGTGTGAAAATGATCAAAACACTCAGTTCATTTGCCCCAAATATCAGTCAATTCAATCAAAGAGAGGGACTTATCAAATTATTAGGTAGCCCTGTACAAAATACTAGACTCAGTTATTTGCTTTTCAGCCACTAATTGTGGTATGGGTGTGGCCAGAAAAGAAGCTTTTCTTCTGTGTCAACTCTTGCCAACAGTGAAACAATCCTTTGTTATACATTTGATAAGCTGCTTCTCAGTCCCCTTTCAAAGCAATGAAGTCATTCCTCTTTATCATTACTCATTAAGTTGAATAGTATATCACCCTTCTGACCATAGTCCAGTCAACAATAGTGTAACCATAGACATACCAGTTTCCTGGGATGCCCAACCTACTCAAGCAGTTGGACTTAGAAACAGCAAATACTTAGTGCATGGCACATAGTAGATACTTAATTAATACTTGAAAAGAAAAAACATTGCCATGTGCACAGCAGATCATAATATAAAACAATACATTTCCATTTCAAGAAAACCTATTTAATCAATACTGTGCTATTTTCAAAGCTACACAGATTTTCTTTGTTTCCTTGTTGGCTTTCTTTTGTTCTCTGCTGTGTACTTTTTACTTTATTTTTCCCCTCCCTCCCCTACCAACCCAAAGGTTACAATTAAGTATGTATATCGATACATATACATAAATATCTACAAGCATACATATATATATACATATATACATTCCTACACATATATTTAAGTCCATACTATGCTTATTTCCTCCTATCATCTCTTTCTCTGAAGGAGGAGAGCATCATCCTTCATAAGTCCAGGTCTTTTCCATATTTTTCAAAATCAACCATCTCATTATTTCCTAAACCACAGCAATATTCCAACCCAATTACATCTGGAGAGATTGTATATGAAAGTTTTTCCCCAATTTTCTGCATTCCTTCTATTCTTGACTATATAGACTTTGTTTATGCAAGAAAATTTTAGTTTAAAATCATTCAAATTATCCTTTTTACACTTCAACAATGCTCTCACCTTATAGGTAAATGTCTGATACTACTGAATCTACTTCCTTTACATCTTTTTCCCCTGGTTTCCTTGAAGTTCCTGACCTTTTGTTTTTCCAAATGAAATTTATGAATTTCTTTCTAACTCAGAAAAATAATTTTTAGTTATTTTATTGGGATGATATTGAATAAATAGATTGGGTAGGTAAAATTGCCATTTTAAAAATTATATTGGCTTTACCTATCCATGAATGATAAATATTACTTCAATTATTTAGATCTGAGTCTATGTGTATAAAAACTATTTTATGTTTATGTTTACATAGTTCCTGTTTCTGTTTTGGCATGTATATGCTCAGGTACCTTATAACTGTCCAGGTATTTCAAATAGTCTAAAACAGTATTGAATAATGTTGCTGACACATAGTATAGTTTCCCTATTTTTCACTTTTGACTAAATCTATTTTAACTTTAATTTTGTCTGACATTATGATCACTACCCCTGCTCTTTCTTACAAACTAAATTCTTCTCCTGTCCTTTATTTTATCTTGGTGTATATCTCCCATTTTTGTTATGTTTCCTGAAAGCAACATATTACTGAATTCAAATTTTTATTCTGTTGTTTCCATTTCACGGGTAAATTTATCCCATTCACATTCTAATATATTTGTGTATTTTCTTCTTTCCTATTTTTCCTCACTATCCTGCTCACTTATTTACCCTATCCCTCCTCCCTCTGCTTTACTTCTACCTACTACCTTGCCCTGATATTCCTTAACCTACTCCCCCAACAGTCCCTCTCTTATCCTCTCTCTGCCCCATCCCTTGCCCTCTTATTTCTTTCTGAATTAGAAGACTTTTATATCCTTCTAGATATTGAAATCGTTCCATCTTTAACCCATTCTCAACAAAAAATAAGGTTTCAGCACCACCCACCGTCCACCCTAGTAGCTTCTTCTGTATCAATATTTACTTTTATGCCTATTTATGTGAGATAATTACTCCTTTTTATCTCTCCCTACCCAGTTTTGTTTTTTAGAATCACTCCCATCATACTGAGCTCAGCCTATGCCTTTCTTTCAAACTACCCAAATAACAATGACAATCATAAGAATAGTGCTATTTTCACTAATATGAAGCAAACAATTTGACCTTATTGAATTCCTTATAATTGGTCTTTAGTGTTTACCTTATATTTCTCCTGGATATTATATGTCAGATTTTCCATGGGGTTTTGTCACAAAAACCTGAAAGTCTTTGAGTTTGTTAAATACCCATTTTTTAATTCAGGATTATACTTAACTTTGCAGGATAAATTGCCTTTGGTCTTAATCCCAGTTCTTTTGCTCTATAGAATATAGCATTCCAAAACCTTCAATATCGTAGCTGCTAGGTCTTGTGTAAACCTTATTATTGCTCCATGATATTTCATTTTTTTCTTCTTGCTTCCAATATTTTCTCCTTACCCTGGTAGCTTGGAAACTTCGTTATGATATTCCTATAAATTTTCCTTCTGAGATCTCTTTCCAGCGGTGATCAGTGGATTTTTTCTATTTCTACTTTGCCTTCTTGTTCTAGAACTTCAGGGCAATTTTCCTTGATAATTTCTTATAATATTGTGTCAAGATTCTTTTTTATCATAATTTTCAGGTAGTTCAACTATTCTTATATATTTCTCTGTGATCCATTCCCCAGATATGTTGTTTATCTGATGATATATTTCACTTTCTCTTCTCTTCTTTTTATTTTGTTTTGAACAATTATGTTTTTATTTATGGCCCCTGGAGAAAATTTCTAGGGCAGAAGATAGAGGGATAACCTTAGCTTCAGGATGGCCAGGTGGTTTTAAGTCCTACCACTGACATACCAGCTACAGTTCCTATACAAGTCATATTATCTCAGCATGCCAGTAAGTGCTTTCTGATTCTAAATTGCAAAATAGTTGCAGGTCCTCTTTGGGAGACTTTCCTCACTGAAAACTACTTACTCAGATGAAATCACAAGTATGGATGAATAATGACAACAATGATCATAAAGTGTCATATCCAATCATTATTCTTACAGTGTTGCCAATTCCACCCTAGGCCTCGTCAAACTTTCTCCCGGCATTAGCCCATTATGTGTATTGTGCCAATGTGGACCCAGATTAAGAAAGTAAGGATGATTTCATGTTGCCATTATCTTTATCTGATAACAGTCCATTTCCCTAACAGGAAAAGAATAAGGCATGGCAAATATTCATTTATGAAGATACCACAGTACCAAGCAGAGTGGCCCATGTTGTCACATCACTGCCCTCGGTAGATTTAAATCTCATTTGAAGTTATGTCAAGATGTTAAACCGATAAGCTAACAATCCCAAATGCCCATTACATGCTGATCTAATGATTATCACTATTCTTTCAACTTATCTCGGAGGCTCACACTTGGAGTGATAGACTGGTCTGGAGTCTATCCCAAAAGGGATCTTGTAATTGTTTTCATTGTTAATTTGAGGCCAAGATTTGTCCTCACTAAGGAGATTGTGTCTCTCAGCTAAAGAAAGGCAGCTTTTTCCAAGATCTCTTCTCCACTTATCTGTGGTATTTCAGTGATTGACAAATAGACAAAAACATATTTATTTAGGGATTATCTATATTGAAAACTGGACATGGGATTTTGTCTCTGTCAACATTGCAGTAATATCAGCTGTTTGAACAAAAGGTGAGATATTTTTCCATTCAATCCTGAGTGCTAAAAACTCTCCAGTTTATATGCAGGAAGACATTTGGTTTTATTGATTCTGTTAGCTGAATAAGTTGAAAATCCTATAACTAAGCAAGCAGAAGGTTGATTTTCTCCTTATTTTAAAGGTTATTAAGCAAAGGACAGATATAGAAGTTATTTGTCTTTGGATAATCTTGCACAATCAGAACCATTCAAAAATGGGTCCATAATATTTTCCTCCACACCCAATATATCAACGACCTGGAGTGTAATGATGTCTCTCCTGTGAATACTAATTATACTTTGCAAGAAGGTTGAATAAAGTACTTTGTTATAAATGGGCATGTCACAGTTTCCTTGCTTTTCACTGATGATGAATTTTAAAACAACCTCAAAGTTCCAAAAATTGTCTTCAATTACTTAAGCATTTATCCCAGAATCCTTTGCCTACGAGCTACAACCTAAGATAATTCTGCCCAACCAGTTCATAGCTAGTCCTTTTTTGTAGACAAAGCTATTTCTCATAAACAGACTCATAAATGCAACAGGGAATGTGCTTGGGATAGGAAACAAAAAATTAAAGTAAGGGATTGCAACATAGACTTCATGACAGATACAGTCATTTCTTCTAGAACATACCTTTCTTGTTTCTTCAAAAGAAAACATCTCTAAGACCAAATGAAGATGATTTTACTGATGATGGGCTTTCTCCTTGTTTCTTGTAATCATCTTGGCACTGGAGGGGAGGGAAGAGGGAAGAGAAGAAATGGTATCACACTTAAGGGAAAAAAAATCCAGAAAATCCCCAATCAAATGTGAAAAGTAGACAAGATCCTGTTTTCCAAAGTCACAATTACTAAAATACTCAAAAAATCTATTCTGGACTTTGTAGAAATTCACATCCTATCTTAAAGAGCAAGGAAACAGTCAGCTTCTAGGGAAATCATGAGATGTGGGAGCATATCCTTGGTGTGGGTGTGAATTAATATCTGGGAAGAAATATTGCCATCAAATGCTGAGTCCCTGCAAAATCTATCCCAGGCATTGTGTTTCTCACTGAGATTTCTACTTCTTCAGAAGTTTTCAATCTGAATTCTATGTTGCAATTGGAGATCTATTCTAAAAGGGCAGCTGTTTCATTCCTTTTTGAGGGGTTTGGGGGAAGAGAGACAATCTGACTTGTAGAAATGACCACAGTGTTTTTTTCAAATGAAGTTATGCAAATCTGATAGACTAAAGTAAATGTTTCATAAAACCAATGACTGCTTAAATTGTGGGACTAAATTGTTTGTATATAAATATTACCTTTTATATTCCATTTGAGTTTTATGTAGATGAACACATTACTTTAATGACCTGCATTTACAGAGTGAGAGCAAGAGAGGCTCTCTCTGAAATCCTCCCCAGCCAGATGGCTGCCTTTTCTTGCATGAGATTAAAAGATGTTTCTCATTCACAGCACTGCTTCTGAGGCAAATTAATATCGCTGGCTAAATTGCTTGTGTTTTTGGAATAAAATTTAAAGAGAACTTTTTAAAGCAATTGGTGTCACAGGTTCTTGGAGCAGATTGCTCTCCAGGTACAGCATGCTGGTTTTAAACATTTAGTAATTAATGGAAAGTATTCTGTGTTAATTGACTGCTTCAGGAAAGGGAAATATAATGACTCCTTATTAATCATGAAAAGAGATGTACAGCATGGAAGCCCCACAATAATTGCACTAACGGTGGAGAAATGTTAATTAATGAAAAGAACAATGATGTAAGAAATTAGCTGCATAATGCTTGCTCCTGATGGAGGTTTGGTTCTAAACCCATTACTTAGTGTAGCAACCACTGGATGGTATTACCTTAAATAGCAAAAGCCTCTAACCTTTCCCCACCCACATGTGAAAGAGAACATCTTAAAAAGTTGCCAGCATTTGGGTTTTTAATATTGGGAGAGAGAGGCAGAATTCACCCTAAACGATATTTACTTGAAAGACAAAGTCCTTATACTCTTACACTGATCTGAACTTCTAATGTCAAAACTGTGTCCATATGAAAATGAGGTCATTTGTAAGTATCATTTGAGTTCAACACAATAGAACATTCCAACTTGGGGGGGGAGGGGAAGAGAGCAGCAGAAACAGCCAAATTATATCTCCTTGGACTTGTCTGAATTCTCGAATTTCCTGGCACAGATTCTATTTTTTTAATAACTCTTTATTTCTCTTTGTGTTTCATCTAATTTTATATCCTTTGGAGAATTTAGAACTTACTTTCAGTATTACCAGCAACTATTTTTTTTCCTATAGTAAAAGGAACAAGGTTTATTAAAATGCGGACTAACATTGTAACTTTGTCCAATAATAGTTAGAAAGGACCCAAAATCATTAGTAACCACAAGGCCAAAACCTGTCATGACCTCTCCAGTGTGTCTCTGCAGCAGCCACCAAGTGAGGCATTTCTATCAGCATGATGGGAAATGTGTCACCTAGGGAAGCAGGGACTGGGAAAAAAAGCAGCAGCAGCATTCTGCAAAATGTGGATGAAACGTGACTGGGTTGCGTCTTACATTCAATTCCCTTTGCACTGGCTGATGGGCTTGATTTTGACTTTTTCTTTTCTTTTTTTCCCACCCAGATGGAACATTCTTGGGTTACAAGGAGCTCTCCTCAGTCACTTCATTGAGCCTATCTACTTACACAGCATCGTGGTGGGGAGTCTACATCACACTGGTCACCTTTCCAGGGTAATGAGTCACAGACTAGAAGACATTGGTCAGCTGCCAACTTCATATCGACATAACCGGCCACTCCTCAGTGGTAAGAAAGCACCTACTTGAAGGACAAAGGATTTCTTTTCCTGTCCATAATTGTATTGGATGCTGGTCTTTTTTTCACTTCTCAGGTCAAAATGGTATGGCTTTGGGCCACAAAGTGTTTTAGGATTTGATAAGCAGTGCAGAGACTAATTGCTCGAATAAATTGGAAGAATTTGACAACAGAAGCAAATTAAAGAGCTTCCGGGCACAAGAACAAATAACATTTGAGAACTGATATTAAGAAGAGGAACTGTCAAACCAATATGTCAAACATATGGTTGTAAGTGGGATTTCTTATCACAGTGTATTCATTTTCAAGTAGCCAGTACAGCTCAAGAGGCACTAACAGTTATTTGCAAGCTTGCGTCAGACAATGACCATCTTCCCATTTCTGGTATGATCCCAAGACAAACACCAGGTAGCATTATCCCAAGAGCTCTCAGATGTGGTCTCAGTCACAAGGAGCATATTAAAGAATCACATACTTTTTGTGGGGTTCTGTACTAAGGCATACCACAGGAAAGCTTCACTAGAATAAATCCAAAAATATCTGTTTTCAATCAATCATGAAAGTAGTCGTGGTCAGAAGATAGAGTGTTGAGACCACTCTTCTAGCGACACACTTCTCTTCATTAACCAGTCTGGACCTCAAACAATGAATTTATGAATCTTCAATAGCCCTGCAATCAAGATTCTTCTAGCTTGAAGGAATCTGTCAGAGATTAGCATCCAAAAACAAAAGGCTTCAAGAAGTCAGGGTTATCCTAATGCTATGATGAGAAGGCATCAAAAGGCTTGCCTAGAAACTCTTTCCAAAGCTGGTAATATTTTGCCCTCATCCAGTTCCTTCTGTTTATAGCTCTCTGAATTGAAAATCCATGTATACACACGTGCGCGCGCACACACACACACACACACACACACACACCCCACTGTACTAAAGTAGCTAATTGTCCTTAAAAGGGCTGAAGCATGCCAAGTTTCAAGCAATTTGAATTATGGAGCCAAAGCTCAAATCATCCTACTTATACCTCTCTACTCACTAGGCCATATGTACATACGTTATCTAACTTTAAAATATTATATATGCATATAATTGTAAATGAATATATTACATAATAGACATTTATGGGATTATATATTATCTACATGTACATATTATATAAAATAATAGCTTTATATCATACAACATGTATGCATTCTATTATATAACATGTATGTATTCCATATGATATATTATATAATATAATATGCAAGCGTTGCTATATAATATACATAATCCGGCTAGCGGAGAGATTGGCCAAAATCTCCTGATGGAATCTAGTTAGTAGAAACATTCTCACTGAAATGTCTTGGTTTGGGAGATAATTAATTCCAGGTGCTCATTCTCTCTCTCAACAGAGGCACCATTTATAATAATTTTTAGAAAGAACTCTAGCAGATATCCAGTACTATTCATCCAAAAATGCTAAACTTCCATTCAAAGTAAGTCATGACTGGAAAATAATATAAAGAGGTGGGAAAGGGTGTCATATAAGTATCAATGATTTCATCATTAAGGTGAGGCTGACTTTTACACAATCCATGATGAAAATGTTTTTAAATGGACAGTTGTTTTGCCCTGAGTAGACAAAACACTTGAATGAGGAAATTATTAAATATTTATTTCCTTTTGGTATTATATAAACAAATGAATAGAAAGAACATGGAAGGTAGAGCAAGTTGTAGTAGGTCCTAATCACAGTTCTACATCTGGCCTGCTATATGACCTTGAACAAGTCACTCAACTTTAATTTCCTCCCTTTTAAAATGGAAATAACAAATACCTGTCTAATTGCATGTATGAGAAAGTGATTTGGAAACTGAAAAGCAAGATATCAATGGTAAGTGCTATTATGATTCTAAAGTATAGTGTATTAGGCTTATCATCCTAAGTGTGACTATTAATCAAGAACAAAGTCATTTTCAAGTTGGAGTAACTGAGCAGATGTGCTTTGAAAAAACCCAAATACAAAGAGAATAATACTTAAATCTTAAGACTAGGTAATTTAGGGAATCCTGTGTAAATAAATTTTCTGTCATTCTTTGTTGACTACAAGGAAAAGGTCTTTAAAGCCTGTTATTTTTACTCCTTTTAATGGAGATTCCATTATTTAATAGGACAAACATTTTTTATACTTGCTTTGCATTTACAAATCACTTTCATATATATGCACATATATACTTTATTTTAGTCTTATGATAAACCTCTAAGGTAGTCACAGCAGATTTTAACATATTTTATAAAGAAGTTCAGATAGCATATATGATTGACTCTGGATTTTTATATGGGTAGTAAATGTCTTTTAGGACTAGAACCCAGACTCTAGCATCTAACTCCTCATCCACTTCTTGTCCTACCCTAGTACCTTAACCTATAAGGTCATTATCAACACTAAAATTAAACAATATCTTAGAATCATATTGATTCCAGGCGACATAGTTTGCCATAGTACAGAGACTACTAGACTTGCAGGCAGGAAAACCTATGGAATTCTGGGTAAGTGATTTAACTGCTCTCCACCTCAGCTTTTTCCAATGAAGATAATAGCACCTTCCTCACAGGGTCATTGAAGAGAGGGAGGGAGGGAGAGAGGGAGAGACAGAGACAGAGAGACAGAGAGAAAATGAAAAAGAGTGAGAGAGTGAGAGTATGAGAATGTGAGAGAGTGTGACTGTATGAGAGAGCATGTGAGTGTGTATGTGTGAGAATGAGTGTGTGAGAGTGTGTGAGAGTATAAGAGTGTAAGAGAGTGAGAGATGATAGCATTTTTCAAGTCTTAAAGTGCTATATTAGCTATTATTATTATGATGTCTTGTGCCAAACATAAAAGCAGTGCCCCCTGCTACAAATCCAGCAGTAGAAACTCCAAAGGGCTGGTCACATTGTTCAAGTGTCATACTTACACTTGCCAAAAAGACTATCTTATGAAGAACTCATATAGGGCATGTGTTCACATGGTGGTCAGGAAAAGTGATACAAGGACACCCTCAAGAACTTTGGAATCAGAGCAGCTAGGTGGCGCAGTGAATAAAGCACTGGTCCTGGAGTCAGGAGGACAAGTTCAAATCCAGCCTCAGACACATGACACACTTACTAGCTGTGTGACTTTGGGCAAGTCACTTAACCCCAATTGCCCTCCAAAAAGCAAAAAAAAAAACTTTGGACTTGATTGTATGACATGGGAGACATCAGCACAGGACTACCCAGCATGATATGCCCTCATCAGAGAAGATGCTGTACTCTATAAGCAAAGCAGAATTGGAGTATCTCAAAAGAAACATGAGACATGCAGATTTAGAGAATCCACCCCAAATGTTCACAAAGATCACTTGTGTTGGACCTGTGGTAGAGCATTTCAAGCTCATATTGGTCTGATCAGTCATGCTGGACACACTGTAATTTGACTGTAACATAGTGATATCATTTTGGTTGTCTTTGAGAATGAAGGAAAACAACAGTTCCTTGACTCAGTGTACTAAAATATTTTCAAACAGACTTGTGATCTCACTTGTACGTGCTCTTCCTCTTATGATGCAATCCATGCCTGGTGAACATGTGTAACACAAGTTCATGTCTTCCTATAAGTCGACAAGAGTCTTTTAAGTTGGAGGGTGGGGGAGCAGGAAGGGGAGAAGGTCCCATCCAACATGCAAGAGGTATTATTTGCTATTCTTTGATGTCACAAAGACAGTAATGTAAGATAAGCTATTTTGATACTATAGACAAAACAAAAAGATTACCACTATTAATTTAAATAGGCACAAACACTCTATTAATTTCCATACTCTAATCTGGGAGCTATAATAATTGAAGTCTCTCTAAATATGTTGTATTTTAAATGAGTTTAAGAAAATTAATTACAAGTTTATCTTTAGGTACTTTCTTGAAAAATTGTATGTAAAATGAAAATTTGTCATATTGAATCACTGTCCTATAACTGCCATTTTAACTTTAGGGATATAGACAGACAGACAGACAGACAGACAGACAGATAGATAGATAGATAGATAGATATAGATATAGATAGATAGATAGGTAGACAGACAGACAGACAGATGAATTTTAAAGTTGGTTATCAAATATAACAAAAAGATCACATAAAGAATTCTAGCAAATTATTTCAAAAAGAAATCTGCTTTTTTCAAAAAGGGGGGAAAAGCAGTCATTTCTCTACAAGAAGTTGACGAAAGGGACACCCATCTCACAAAAGATTACAGGATTATGATCTGAGGTATTTTAGACACCATGTGGCCCAAGCCTGCTCATTTTACAGATGAAAAAACAGAGGCCCACTCAGTGACTTATCCAAGGTACCACTTGGGATTTAAACCCAAGTCCTCTGACTAATGATCTTGGGCTCTTTCTATGGTCTTGCACACCCACTTAAAGAAGTTCATAAACATCACTCAGTTGATTTTCCATTTCCATTGCAATTTTCTTTTTTTTCTTTTCTTTTTTTTAGTATCTTGATTTCTCATCAAGTCATTTGCTTCCATTTGCTCCCCTCTAATTCTGAGTGAATTATTCTCTTCAGTGAGCTTTTGAGATTCTTTTTCCATCTGACAAATTCAACTTTTTTAAATTTTAATTTATTTTCTTTATTACATCATTCATTTCCACAAGGTTTTGAGTTACAAATTTTCTCCCCTTCTTTCCCCTACCCCCAAGCCCAAAACAGTGGCCCCACCCTAAAGCCCCTCCCACAATCTGTTCTTTTTTATGTCCTCCTCCAACACCTCTCTAACTTTCTAGTAAGGCAGGGAGGGTCTCCCTACCCCAGTCCCTGTATGTCTTATTTCCCAGTTGCATTTGATTGTATGGCTTTAAATTCTAGAT
>CM053597.1:63504046-63535028 GCA_028646575.1 Pseudocheirus occidentalis
TAAACAAACAAGTCAATAAAATAAATTAAAAAAAAAAAAGAAAGGAAGCTAACAATACCAGATCTCAAACTAGAAGTCAAAACTATTTGGTATGATTTAAAGACTTAGTCATTATAACAAAATAGGTAAATAAGACTCAAAAGCAATTGTACACTACAACCTACTATTTGATAAACCTAAAAACACTACCTAGTGAACCAAAAAAAATCTCTAAATGTTAAGAACTACTAAGAAAACTGGAAAGCAGTTTGGAAGGAATTGAGTTTATACCAATATCTTATACCATGAATCACAATAAGTTCCAAATAGATACATCACCATAATACATAAATAAAGATAAATGAAAGTTGATACTTTTAGTAACTTTGACTGGAAGGAGAACTCTTACTAAAGAGACAGATATGATCTTAAAATATAAGAGTCCATTTTGTTTATAAACATTTTGATGCTTCTGTGTGACAAAACGAATACAGTTAAAATAAGAAAGGAAATAACTACCTGGGAAAAATTATAACAACAATCTCTTACAAAGTTCTTGTCTACAAAATTAATAGAGAATTGATATACATATTTAAGAATAAGATTCATTCCCCAATACATAAGCAAAGAATTTAACCAGAAATTTTCAAAATAAGAGCTGCTAACTATCAATAAGCCTGAGAAATTTTTCTAAATTGATTATAAGATACATGCAAACCAAAACAACTTTAAGCTTTCACCTTATCTCATCAAATTGACAAAGGTGACAAAATACAAAGTTGATAAACACTGAAGGGGCTGTGTGGATTACAGGCATACAAATGTCCTATTGGCAGAGCTCTGAACTAGCTCTGTGATCCTAGAAATAAATTTTTAATTATAATTACTTTTTTAAAAAGTCAATAAACTTTACCTTTTGCCATTTATACTACATTGTGCTTTTACTCCAAGGAGATCAGAGAGAGAAGGAAAGGTTCAATATATACAGATATATTCATAGAAGCATTTTTTTTGTATAGCTAGGTGCCTAGAAGGCAACTAGGTGGATCATTGGAGAGAGCATTGGCCCTAGTTCAGATATGGCCTCCAGATACTTATTGGCCACATGACCCTAGAAAAGTCACTTAACCTCTGTTTGTCCTAATACTCTGTAGAAGGAAATGGCAAGTCATTCTAGTATCTTTGCCAAGAAGACCCCATAAACAGTATGGTTTGTTTGTTTGTTTGTTTGTTTGTTTGTTTGGGGGGGTAGTTTGGAGGGCAGTTGGGGTTAAGTGACTTGCCCAAGGTCACATGGCTAGTTTTTTGTGTTAAGTGTCTGAGGCCGGACTGACGGTTGCCCCGCGAGTGGAAGACTGATATGTTGTGAACTAATTGAATGATTAAGTAAGGAAGGTTTCCCCCTTAGGGAAACCAGATGATTATTCTTTTGTTCCTTGTTCTAAATATTGTGGCCACTGTAGTGAAAACTGTGTGGCCATTCTAATGTTAAGCTGTTAGGAACACTATATTGTGATTTCCTGTGATAAGATGTAACGTTGTGAATATTATGTTGTGATACATTATGAATATTGTACTGAACCTTGATTTGTAATGGAATAAACAGAGTGTTCACTATACTGTGTAATCCTAACCTTAAAAGCTATTCACAGTAGCATTCTTTTGGGAATCTCCTGGTGCATGGCATTAAAATGGCCATGAGGTCACAAAGATTCAGACATAACTGAATAATCAGACACAACACTGATTAACACAAATAATGAATCCTATGAAATGGTCACATTATTTGAATTTACACTGCATACTTCAATTGGGCTAAAATTAATGCCAATATTTTACAAGAATATAACTTCAAATAGTATAAATTCAAATACATGCAACCACTTTGTGGAATTTCTCACTGGCATTAATAAGGACCTGTTGATAGTAGCAAAGAGCTATAAAGAAAGTAGATATCCACTAACTAGGGAATGGTTGAACAAATTCTGCTGTATGAATATAATGAAATACTACTGAATCACAAGAAATGTAAACAAGGAAATTCAAAGAAATTTAGGAAAACTTGTATTACATGACATAGGGTACAGGTAAGTCCAACCAAGAGAATAGCTCCATAAAATCTGTCATAATGTAAGGAAAAACATTGAGAAAACTTGGATCAAGGCTATGACCAATTGTGACTTCAGAAGACTAATGGCATGTCTCCCTTAAGTTGTCAAATGAGATACAAAATGAGATACGACCAATGTGTTTGTTTTATTTAACTGCAGTGAAACTTTTCTTTTGGAGAATATGAGAAGCATAGGGTAGTGATGGTATGAAAAAGAACATCAACAAAATTCCCCTAGAAAGAGAGGGATGGGCAACACAAGGGATCCAATGATAATCATAGATTCTAGAAGGTGTAGAAGGCATCCTGCATGTAGAGTAAATTTAAAGACATATACAAAAGTAACACAGAATGTAAAAATGAGGATACATTGTACTCAAGGCAACTGTAAGTTACCCACATCAATGAGATCTAAGATACATTGAGTTACTGAAGCACAAATGAATGGCTGAGAAATTCATTTATAAAAACTTGAAATTCCCTTAGGTCCTCTGTGTCCAAGGCTTGAATTCAGAATTACAGAAGTGAATTCTACTGCCATAATTAAGTGAAAAAGTGGAAGATGGGAACATTTGCATAGGAAGATGAGATATACATGTGATCTCATCAGAAGAGAAGGTTCTGTAAGTAAGGGAAGTCAGGAGAAATCCAAAGTTGGGCATTCTTCTTTTAATATATTTTTCCTTTCACATATAACCAATTTCCAACCCTGGATCTATGATATCCTAGTATGTCTTGTTTTCTTAAGGAGACAACAACAAAATCTTCCATCAAAAATGCTTTAAAATGTTTCACTTTATTTTCGACAACATTCATTATTGAGCCCTTTTGAGAGGAGAGAAAAAGAGATCACAAGAAAATATTTTGTAACAAAAATATATGTCCCTATCTCCAAAAACTGGGATTTCTGTAGTCAAGAGAAAGAGACAGAAAGAAAAAACTCATTGGTTCTAAATAAACAATAAAAAACAAAAGAAATCAAAACACAGTCTCTCTTAATCCACCAGTGGGACCAAAGTGAGAGTCTCCTGGGTATATTATGTGTTATTTTCCTGCTACTTTATTCACTACAAGGGCAAATGGGTGAGAATGAAGAGTTCAAAAGAGAGCAGATAACCTCTTATCATTACTTATAACTGAAACAAGAGACTAGCAGATCAGTGGCACAAATGGTCATCAAGTTTAGAGGAAAGAAGAGGCAGGGGGACACTGTGCCATGTTGAGAGCAATTATCTGTTCTTCTAACTACTTTGCTCCCTGTGAGGAGAATAGTAAAACAAGGTTGGGGTGCTACTGAAAGAATCTCAAGGAACCCCAGAGGTATCATAAGATCATAAATCTATAAAGCTCCAAAAGGTGCAGTTTGATTCTGAATTCACTGGTCAAATCAACTTAGTCATAAAAAATAACTCTGTAGGGGAAGAGTATGTGAGAGAAGGATCCAGTGAATATGAGCTAACAGGAAAAAGAAGCAAAGGCAGCAAAGAGATTCTCAAAGTAATTTAGAGGCTCATAAAAGGGATGGGTCCTATAATTTCATTGATAAAGAACATTCCTGGGTGAAATTTCCTCTATTAATGCAAATTGGAGCCTTCTATGCCATTCATAATCCTAGAGACTTTTCTAGAGTACTGGGTGTTTACAGATCTTCTTCAGGGTCCCAGAGCCAGTCTGTTTCAGAATTTGCACCTAAACCCAGATGTCCCTGGCTTGGAGACTGACTTTCTCTCACTCTACCACACTGACTGTTACCAGTTGTATTGGCTTTTGCCTTGCCACCAGACTCAGATGACTCTACAGGAGAGAGTGAGGTTGATGACTTTCCACAGCTCTGCCTCACTTAAATTCAATTCATACATAAGTCAGGACATCATCTTTGAGAACAAATGATCAACAACAATGACTGTTGTGTTGCCTTTGGAATTATAAGGAAGCCAAAGCTGATTTTGAGGATCGAGCATTTTAAAAGGTTATCAGAGAAGTTGAAGAAAAATTAAAGGATGATAAGAAGGAGAAGGGTTTGAATTAGATAGGACTTGAAATACTTCAAAGAGAAGTAGGAAAATGAAATCAGCTTGAAGACAAGGAGAAGGGAGTTGCTAAAATGAGATAAAACAAAGAGGAGGAAAGAAGTTAGTAGCAAAAAGGAAAGGAAGCTGGATGTGGATGTCAAACTCCAAATGAGGCAAGAAGGAAGAGTGGCAAATTCCAGACCCCATAAGTAGCAGAAAATCTAATTACTGAGGATGTCAACTGCAGAACAGATGTAGAAAAGGGGAGATTTTACAATGCCCTATACAGAATGTGACCAAATTTGTATTCCTACATTGACCAAGTGGTTGCCATCTATGTTCAGAATTTGGGCTTGGTTTTCCTTCTAGAAGAGATGGCAAAGGAGCATGAAGAATAACTCTCTTCCTTCTATACCATCCAGAAAAATAAATGCTCCTTTGAGAGAAGGAGAAGAAGGAGGAGGGGAGAAAGAGAGGAAGGGAGGGAGGAAGGGAGTCTTCTGGAGGAAATAATAATCTGAATAGCACTACAATCCCCACAACCTAATCGTCATCATCAACTCTTCACTCTTATTTGCTCCCTCTAATTAAGTTGCCAAATAGTGTACATTCTACTTCTGCAACACTTCTCTCCACTCATTCTGCAACTTCATAGAACAGATCCTCATTAACTCTCACCTAGATTATTGTTAACAGCCTCAAGGTATCTCCTTGCATCCAACCTCTTCCCTGTCTAATCAAGTCTTTCATATCCTTTCCAAATTATTATTTCTTTATAAAGTGCAGATCTGACCATATCATTCTTCTCAAGAAATTTCAAAGGATCCCCATTGCCTCTAGGATAAAATGTAGACTCTTCTATTTGTCATTTAAAGCCCTTCTTAGCCTGGCTGCGGTCTTTCCTTCTAGTTGATCACACACTATTCCTCTTCCATCCTTTACATGGCATTCACACTAGCTTATATATTGTTCCCTATGTTCCTCCAGTCTGACATCAATTCCTTTTTCAGCTCTCCTTCTTGGAACCCTCAGCCCATATCAAGGTGTGTCAAAAGTATCACTTTCCTCAAGAAGCCTTTCCTGGTCCTCTACTCCTGAAATCCTTTTACGTTTATTACCCATTAGCCAGAAGAGATCCCTTTCACAAAGGGCTTGGCCTCAACACTAAAATGGTCAAGGTTCAGCTGAAAGGACCTGAACCCAGAGGGGATGGTGGCGTGGGGAAGGAATCAAGTGTATTTGTATTTCTTTCTGACCCATTATAACTCACTCCAGAATTCTGGGAAAATGTCTTAAACAAAGCTTGGGTGTGACTCATGTCTTGGATCTCCGCAAAATGAACTGACAGGGTCCCTTCTAAGAAAAGGCACTCACTGTAAAAATTATAATTATAATAATATGAATAATAAGCATCAAGAATAGGACAGCTTTTTTACTTCTTCTGCCACAAAAGTAATGCTTAAAACAAAAAGACTACTTCCAGGAGCCAAGATGGTAGAGTAAGCAGTAAGTCGCTCCCACTCTCCCTTACTGACTTTGAAAAACCCAGGAAATACTGCTGCAGGAAAAATCCTGGAGCAGTGGAGCCAGCAGAAAGACAAGGTACTGCAGTTTTTTATCTCATGAGGCTAGGGGGATTAATAGGATCTTGCTGTGGCTGAAGGGGAATAGTACAGAGTGGGAGGCTTCTTGGCAAGCCAGCAGCAAGCCCCACCTCAGCAAACCAGAGGGAAATTCTGAGTCCAAGGGTGGTTGTGCAAGCGTCAACACCAAGAAGTCCTTGTATGCCTTCACAAAGACACCAGCATGAAGAACCACCACTTGTACAGTGGATAGGTATCTACCAGCAGCTGAGCCTACCTGTGCTCTAGCACAGCCTCAGGGGCCAGATCAACCCATCTCCACACCTCAACCTACAAGCTTCAGTGTAACACCTGGGAAACACAAAAAAACCCCAACTGGCCTCAGCACACACCAGCCACCACCACCAGCTCCAGCACAGCACCAGGCAAAGCTACAGTCTCTTCTACAGCCTCCAGCTGCCAAAACCTGAGGCCCCAGCACATAAAGCCAATAATCACACCCCTACCCCCCAGCAGAAGAAGTGTGGGACAGGTTCCCTGTGACCCAGAAGCAAAGATCAACTTTAAAATCCAGGAAAAAGGGGGCGGCTAGGTGGCACAGTGAATAGAGCACCGGCCCTGGAGTCAGGAGGACCTGAGTTCAAATCCTGCCTCAGACACTTAACACAACAATCTAGCCATGTGACCTTGGGCAAGTCACTTAACCCCAACTGCCCTCCAAAAAATAAAAAATAAAAATAAAAATAAAAAATAAAATAAAATCCAGGAAAAAGGCAAACACCATGAGCAAGAAGCAATACAGAAAATCAAAGACCATAGATTCTGATTATGGGGACAGGGAAGATCAAAACACAAATTCAAAAAAGGGCAGCATTGTCACTATACCCACATCTGAAACCTTAAAGGGGAATATGAACTAATCTCAGGCCCAAAAAGCCTTCTTGGAAGAGCTCAAGAAGGATTTTAAAAGTCAAATTAAAGATGTAGAAGAAAAATTGAACAATTCCTTTAAAAATACAATTGATAAAAAGAGGGGAAGAGCACTGAACATAGAAGATTAATTAGCAATTGTTAATAAATACATAAAACACAAAACAATAAATCATTACTATCACAAATTCTCCCAGGAAAGTAAAGGCACTTTGTGGACTAACCAACTAGATATTTAACTTTCACCTCTCACCTATACTATCTAAATAACTCACAAGAAAACATGTGAATAAGCATTTATTGAGCACCTACTGTGAGTCAAAGTAAGATGCAGAATGAGACATTTTCAGATATGAGGATAAAGAAAGGCAAAAAAACAATGCCTGATTTCAAGGAGTTAATGGTCTACCTGGGGGAAAATCCTGTAAGTAAGTGTACAAACAAGATGGACATGATAAAACAGAGATAGTCTTAGAGGAGATGCACTAGCATTAAAGTGTCTTCTTTGTAGACAGGATTTTTACTGGGACCTGAAGGAATCCAGGAGACAGACCCAGGAGGTAGAAGATTCCAGGCAAGAGTGAAAATGCATGAACTGGCCCTGCCTTTCATGATCCTTTATTATTTTAGGTTCAAGATGATCCTGTCAATGGGTACCTCTTCTGATAAGCAGCTTAGCTGCAGAAATCACCTCCCCTGGACTGGCAGCACCAACTCACAGGAATTCTCAAACTCATTAATCAGTCACCAAGATGCAAACACACTTTCCTCAGGTTTGTTGGCTGTTGTCATCAGAGAAGAAATATAAAGGCAGAATAAAGTTGAGCAGTGATCAGCAATCATATGCCATTTGGGTCATTGCTGCTGGGAAGGGAGGACTACTTTTCTAGAAGGAAAGTCATCCCAAGAGGGATGGAAAACACTCAGGAATAAAAATGTGGAGACACAAAGAGTAATAATTCCGTTGAAGAGAAAAAGAGTTATCTAAAGAGACTGAGGATGATACACAGGGAACTCATCAAGCAACTTAGCTTTTTAAAAGATAAGTACAGATAATGGAAGATACCAGGTGGGTAATATCAAAGTGTGGCAAGCCTGTAAGCATAGTGGTAGTAGTGATAAAGCTCAGAATAAGCTGAGGCTGGCAAAGTAAGTTAAGGTCAACAAAAAAGCGGTTATGTTCTTTTTTTAACTATGTTTGGGGGAAGGATCAAAAAAAGGGACAGGGCTACAAGGCTGGAAAAGATGGCAATAACTAATGGCTAAAAAAAGCAGAGATTATCAATCAACTCATTCTGTTTCTTCTGCTTTCTCTGCCCAGAAAAATGATTTTGGATTAGAAAGAACAGGTCAAAAATGACTAATAGAGATCTGATAAACAAGATAAAGAGACAGGATGAGAGCACTGAGCTGCCCTCAATGAGATCAGGGAGCCTTAGCCAAATGAACTGTAGCCCCAGTATACTGAGGGAGCTGGCAGCTATAATTGCTGGACCAGTTAGTGATTTTAGAAAGAACATGGCTCTCCTGCATAAGACCTTTTGGTCCCAGTGCTTATAGCCTGACTTCTTCACTCATGGCCTCTGGTAAGAAACAGGGTCTTCTTCCTATTGAGGCTATGGGGCGCTGAGAAACAAATAGGTTCTTATCCTCTGTATTTGTTCTTCCCTGTTCTAGGTAAAGGGAGTAAGGAATCTGATTCTGTGAGTTTCAAAAAGTCAGGAGAGCAAGCCACTTAAATCTGGAGTCCAGGGCAGGTTTGTATCAAGCCCAACATAGATTCAAGGAGTAACTTCTGAGGTTGACCTTCTGGACTCAGACCAGCAGAAGCTAGAAGACTTACCTATCAATCATGCCTCAGCTCATATGACCTCATCCTTCCCCACCACCACCACCAAAAGAATAATAAACTCAGTCCTTTTTTAATGCCAAATATTTGGTGGGACTAATCCTATTAGGAACTTAGCTAGGTTTTGACCTAAACCCCTGTCAGAGACCAAGGTGGTATAAAGGGGAGAATATGTTCTTGGGGCATTGGGGAGAATATACATTTTCTTGCTAAGTCTTTGAAGTAAATGTACTTTCATGAAAACTTTTAAGGGGCAGCTAAGCAGCACAGTAGATAGAGTGCCAGTTCTAGAATCCAGAAATCTCATTTTCCTCAGTTCAAATTTGACCTCACACACTTTTTCTAGCTGTGAGACCCTGGGCAAGTCACTTACCCTTCTTTGCCTCAGTTTCCTTATCTCTAAAATGAGCTGAAGAATGAAATGGCAAACTACTCTAGTATCTTTGCCAAGAAAACCCCAAACGGGGTCACAAAGACTTAGATACACTTGAAACAACTAAATAACAAAAAGACAGTTTTATTCCATAAATTAAATAAATAAATTTTAAAAAGAGAGAGCTTGCCTAACGTCTAGGACAGAAGCAACTGGCCACGTCTGAGCCTGAGAGAGGCTCAAAGAGGCTCAATAAGTTCTTTGTCTTTTGGGACTATCAGTCACAGTACACTTAGCAAAGTGGCAAATGAAACAAAGCTATAAGAAATATATTACTGGATGAGACAGTATCCAAAAAAGGTCTTAAAATGATGGGGCATTTTGTAAAATGAGATTTAGTAGGAATAAATGTAAAATTAGATTTTATAGATTTAGATTATAAATTCCTTATTTAATCTCTGAAGTCCTGGAAGCAGAGGCTATCCTTCCTTTTCTTATTTGTATCCCCAGTGTGTGGAAAATAGTATGTGCTTATATATGATTGTTATATTGTATTGTATTGTATGGTATTACATTGTGTTACATTGTACTGTAATGTAAAAATCTTACCCCTAAATTCAAGAAACCAGCTTCACAAGCACTAGATAAGGATGCCGCACTACATAAAAGTTTGTCTGGGGATTTTAGTGAACTACAAATTCACTATAATTGAGTAATGTGATGTGAGAATCAAAAGTCCCAATGCAATATTAGGCTACTTTAAGAGAGGCATATGACTAAGGCAGTAACCCCTTACACTTCTATAGCAGTAACAGCCATAACAGCAACAATAACACATGCATATGACTTCCAGTTTTTGCAAAACAATTTGCAAATATATCTTATTTTACCCTTACAACAACCCTGGGAGGTATACTCTATTATTTTCCCCCATTTTACAATTAAGAAATCTGAGGAAACAGAAGTTAAGTGACTTGAGTAAGGTCATACAGTAAATAAGTGTCTGAGGCTGGATTTGAACTCTTCACACCAGGAAAAACTTCCTAAGGCTGGCCAAGTTCATGGGCTTCTTCAGGATCTTCCTGACTCCAGGTCCAGAACTCTATCCTCTGCACCATCTAGATACCCCTTCAATCATATTGTATTCAGTTCTGGGCACCACATTTGAGTATATTGAGAAGGATGACCATCATGGTCTAGGTTTGCTATGACAACTGCCTTCAAGTATTTGAAGGACTTCCAGGAGGAAGGATTATGCAGAGCCAGGAATTATGGGTAGAAGAGAACAGGAAATACAGGTTGGACGTAAGCAAAAACAACCAAATGATTAGAACTAGCCAAAAGTAGAATAGGCTGCCTTCGATCCTCCTCACAAAAGTCTTCAAACAGAAATTGGATTATCCATCATCATGGAGGTCACCAAGAAGATTCTCAGTCTGGTTTGGTAGGTTAAACTAGACGTTCTCTGAAATATCTTCCAATTATCAGCTTCTGATTCTCAAATGTTTCTCTCTAAACAGATAGATATCTGTCATCCTGGCTCTGACCATTAGCTTTATTTTTTGTGGTTTTAATAGAATTGTATTAAACTAATGAGGCATACCTAGATCTCAAGCCCCACTATTTTCATTATCTCTTATTTATCTGTTGAGCCCTTTGCCCCAGATTCTCGCCCATTAAACAATTAAGAACACATTTACATACATTTTCTTATCCTAGAACAGAACTAATATGGAATCATTCAAATTCAGGGTGCTCTAGAAAAGGCGTATTAACTAGTAAAGTGGCTAAAGGGTATAAGAAAAATAAAACACATCAATATTTTGCTGGTGGCCTTTTTAATTATTATAGAAAAATAGAAGGGAAAATTTTTCTTTGAAACAATATGTAACCCAATACACAGAGTGTCCCAGGAGTATTGTATGTGCCAACTGAAGCAAATTCAGTTTCTAAAATCCACATAATTTCTCTCATATCAGCACTGACTTGGAAAAACCATTTAAAAAGAAATAAATATAGACTCATTCATACCTGTTAGTAATACAAACCAACATGTGTTTAAATGCCAGTTGTCTCAATAGGAGCGACATCCATTTTCTCAGGTGGCATTCCTTAGGGGTGGGATTCCATCGCCAGTCAGCAGTGGCAGTGCAACAACACACAGAGTCCAAGAATGGAAGAGAAGACAAATGACTACCTAGAATGTATGTGTTTCCTCTTAATGTTTCTGCCGTCTACTAGGTGGCTAAACTGTCACGGAAAATACCGCTCCTATGGTACCTCCAAAGAGTATGTCTTTCCTACACAGACCAAGGCTATTTGAGGGGGATAGGGGAAATCATATGGTCCCTTACCTCTCCCCACCAAAAATAATCCTACATACTTCCAGCAACGGCCTTTAATCATCCACCTGCCATATTGTCTCTGAGACATCTGTAAGAGGTAAAAAGGCCTCCCATGTTTGCGAGCATATTAAAGGATCAGAGCCTCTCCTTTTGTGGTAGGGGGAGGGGGGAACACAATAAAAGCAAACTCTTTTTCACCATTTTCTCTGCTACAAATGCAAAGATGCTGAAATGAATGTGCTCCCTCAAAGCTGCTGATTTTTCTATTTCCTTTCCCCTTTCGCATAACAATCCAACCAACTAAAGGTAACAAATTGATTTTCATTCAGGCAGCTACAAGAGCACGCTTGCTGAACTTGCATCATTTCCAACTTTTTGGAAGACCGGACTTACTTCATCTTTAAAGATGGGGCTTTTTTAGTTTGAAGATTCTATCACTCTTCAGAGACCTGACCAGATTTAATTGTCCTCCAAAGCAGGTGGTCCCTCTTGGATTCTGCCTTCTGGAAAGGTGACCATAAATGGCATATATCAAATTTGAGGGAGAGCTGGGATCCATGCTGCATTTAACATGCAATGGATAAAATACCCCCTGAATCTGGGTTAGGGGTAGGGAACCTGGGGCCTCGATGCTCCACGTGGCCCCCTAGGTCCTCAAGTATCGTCCTTTGAATCCAAGAACCACACTTGAGAACCTAGAGGGCCACATGGGGCATCAAGGCCCCAGGATCCCACCCCTGATCTAAGCTTTTCTACCAAACCTTTCTGACCAATGTGATGAAAGACGATGGTTCTTCAGGATGTCACTTTATTCTGTCTTAGAATGTTTATAGCCCTCGGTGTTGCCTGACCCTCTTAACACTCCTGAAAAGGGAAGGAGAGCCTCAAGAAAACTATAAGGATGACATTTTTGTGGGTCCTTTTGCACTAAGTGGCATGTAGGAGAAAAAAAAATACAAAATTACCAGTATAGCGTGGACACACACAACTTAGCCAGGTAACATACTTGGCACATATTCAGAACGAAGAATCATAAGACTCTAGATTTGAATCTGGAAGAAACAGCCTAATTTTACAAATAAGGAAATTTAAACCCAGAAAAGTTAAATGACTTGCTCAAGTTCTCACGTAAGCAATAAATGATGGAAGCTGGATTTGAACTCAGGCCCTGAGACTCCATGTTCGATACTTTCTCCACCAAACAGGAAAGAGAAAGTATATGAGGAATTCTTGGATCTTGAACAGTTGCTTGGTTTCAAATGCCTTGGGATTCTATTCAGGTCCTTGTCTCATTCCAAAGGAAGCTCACTCTGCAGTTTGTTGGAATGACAAAATCTGTTCTCAGAACCAAAGGATCAACATTTACTCACTTACCAGAGCTTAAATATTCTTGCTGATTATTGCTGTCAACAAAGTGAAAGCACTAGGAACCTCCTTGTTGTACTCATTCAAACCAACTGCATCTCTTCCTAGCATTTCTACTGCACTACTTCCCCTAGTGTGCTAACACTCAGCACATAAAGCACATTGGTACTGCTTTTTTCATAGGTAACACAAAACATCTAGAATCTGTCTGATATTCTGTAGACACTTCCCCATTATCTGTCTGTATTGGGTTGCTTTATTAAATTAGAAGCTCCAAGAAGGCTAGGATTGCTGTGGGATTAACTAGCTTTGCACAAAAGTGTATTTATAGTATTATTACTTATATTTTCAATGGAGGGGGAAGGACTTAGAG
Organism: Pseudocheirus occidentalis; assembly: GCA_028646575.1. Lineage (NCBI taxonomy): Eukaryota > Metazoa > Chordata > Mammalia > Diprotodontia > Pseudocheiridae > Pseudocheirus > Pseudocheirus occidentalis. The sequence continues at coordinate 63,516,966 of CM053597.1, forward strand.
GAAAAGAATTTTGAACTCAAAATAAAAAAGAATGTTAAAATAGATAATCATATTTACATCATCATCATAGTAATTTTCAACTTTAGCTCTTATCCTTCCCCTACCAACCCCCCAACTTCTCAGTCCTAGAAATAATCACACCTGTAATTAGGCAATATATCATATGGCCTTGCCCAGCCCTGGAAACTGAAGCACATGACTAAAAGCTGTATCCAAAGGGCAAGACAGAGAATGCTCTATATTCATCTCCAACCCAAAGGGCACAGACATGAATGGCTGGGTAACACATAACCTTGAGGGGCATTCACTCATTCATTCCACTTAAGCACTTATTGCTGCAAAGAGGAAAAACACTGAGTAAGAAAATGGACCCATTTGGTTCCCCTGGGTCTCTCTTAGCAGACTCTAGATTAGCACTGAGGTCTCAGGGTAATGTACAGGGCAGGCAGCAGGCAGTAAGCTCCCCCTGAGGAGCTAAGGTGAAGCTGATGTCAAAGCTTCTGAAAAGAGATAAAAGGGATCTGTTTTTCCAAGGAGACTTATCTGTTGTAGCTGGGTTATAATGATTTTGGACAATGACTGTGAATAAGTAAAACTGCTTAGTAAACTCTGAATCATCACACAAACGTAAGATATTTTTAATAACATACATGGTAGCATCCACATAGGCATCATAGGTAACCACCCATGTAACATGAGTTAAAAGAAACCAAGAAGACTTCTACTGACTCTGTTATGCCTGAAATTACACCATTAGCCTGAGTATAATGAAAATCCTTTATTATAACACAATTGTTAACTAGAAGGCATAGTAATACATTTAAGTCAACAAAGAAATAATTTATCAGATTAGCTAGCCAACTCTTTCCACGGGACAGATGAGTTGTAAAGGACAAACAGGATACAGGTAAGATTTGGAGATGGTAGGTTAGGTGATGGGGGATGCCACAGTGTTCAGCAAGAAGCAATATGAGGTGAGATAGGAAGGAGAAGACCAAAGGTGGGGGAAAAGAAAAACTTTGTTAGGTTACAGTTTTGCAAAGGACAGCCCATGTGGTTGGGGTAACTAGGTAGTACAGTGTGGATGGATTGCCAGCCTGAAGTCAGGAAGACCCAGGTTCACACCTTCCTCAGATTCTTACTAGCTACAGGGCCATGGCAAGCCTCTTAACCTCTGCTTGCCTCAGTTACTTCACCTGCAAAATGGGGAGAATAATAGTACCTCCCTCCCAGGGCTGTGTAAGGAACAGATGAGGTAATATTTGTGAAGAGTTTAGCACAGTGCCTGGCACGGAGCAAGCAATAACATAAATGTTAGCTCTTATTAGCTTCCTTTTTCCTGCTTTTGAACTCAGGGAATATGAGTCGTGACCCGCTTTACTTAGGGTGCAAAGGAATAATTGTGGAACATTCCTTTGAAAAATTTCATAGAACTGGGAGCAATGAAAAGGAAAAAATTCAGCAACTGAGCCACTCTCATCAAGTGAAGATTCCAGTCTCCATTATTTCTCAATGGCTATTTCTTTGAGCTACTATTCTTCTATTTTTTGCATTTTATTTTATTTTATTTTATCTTTTTGGACTACCTCTTCCCATTTATTTGTTATTTGTTTATGTTGTAGCATATTTTCTTTTTTTAACCTTTGTTTATTTTTAGTTTACAACATTCATGTCCACAAGATTTTGATTTACAAATTTTCTCCCCGTGTTTTCCCTACCCACCACCCCAAAACAGCGATCCCACTGTATAACCCCTCCCCCAATCTGTTCTCTCCTATATCCTCTCCCATCACCCCTTTGACTTTCAGGTAGGGCAAGACGGATCCCCCTACCCCAGTACCTGTAGATTTCCCTCCTTCCTACTCCACCCCCCATTTGTGCTATTCTCTACTTTGCCCCTGTCCCTTTACAAAAGTGTGTGAGCCACTATTTTTCCTGGGGATGAGAACTATAAACACCCAGAATTAGGTGTATTCCCTTGCACAGAATAAACATTTAACTTACTAAATACTTGCTGAATAAATGAATGAAATAAATGAAAGAATGACTTACTGTGGAGATTTAAAGCATAATAAAAGAAACATTGTTGTTGTTTAGTCAATTAGTTATACCTGACTCTTCCTAGCCCATTTGGACTTTTCTTGGCAGAGCTACTGGAGTGGTTTGCCATTTTCTTCTCCAGCCCATTTCACATTTGAAGAAACAGATGCAAATAGGGTTAAGTGACTGGCCCAGGAACATACAGCTAGTCAGTGTCTGAGGCCAGATTTAAACTCAGGTCCTCCTGACCCTAGGACAAGCCCTCTATCCACTGTGCCACCTAGCTGCCCCAATAGAAACATAATTAGTAACAATAATCCAGTTCCTCTTTTCTCACTTTTCTCACAACCATCAGGGCTTCTTAAATTTTTTCCACTCTCAACCCCTTCAGCGCTTCTTAAACCCATAAGTAATCACACTCCACAGTTCAAGAAGCACTGGGCATATATAGAATGTAAACTCTATGAGGGCAAGAAGTTTCATTTTTGTTTTGTATCCCCAGCACCAAATAGGAGCTTCACGAGCCTTGAGAAAAGTACAGATTTAAAGGTGCCAAAGGAGGTAAGAGCTTGTTAAAGCCTCTTAAACAGTGAGCTTTGTTAAATGGATCTATCTGCCCGTAGATCTATCTGCTCTGAAAGTCTTCAGGAAATCTTACAGAAGTGCAAGGAACAGCTGTTCACTGTATTGACTGTGTAGGAGTGTGCAAAGTTGTTCCATTGATTACAATTGGGCTGCCCTGAAACTACACATGCACACAGAGGGCATAGCAATAAGGCAAACAATTGAAATTCTGCTGCATAGGTTCAGTTGGTACTGCTTCTGGCAGCTAAATGTTCAGATGCTTACCTTCTTGGGGAATTAGAAGGTGGGAGTTTGGAAGAGTTGCCTGCTGAGATACGTGGTCTGTTGGTTTAGAGGGGAAGGCTTAATGAACTCCTAGAGTCAGCTGAGGATAGCACCGCCTTAGGTGGCAAGCGTGTGTGTTCATGGCTGCAACTACCCACAAGTTACATGTTTGCGTTTTGGACCTGGGGAAAGAATTTTACACTTCAAATGCCAATTTAGAGGCAAGATACCTCAATCCCGACCCTGCCAAAATTCTTTGGCAGATGAATAGCATATGAATAAGCTACCAATTTTAAAAATTCATTTTGGTTCAATAGATTTGGCTTCGGGGTCCTCCCTCAACAATTACAGCAAACACCCCATTATTCTAGGTTGACTTATCCACAGTAGGAACTGTGCACAAAACCTAGTAACTCACCCTGGGTTGCTTATCTAGGACCAAAGTATGGGCACGTTGGGGTAAGGCAAGAAGGAGGAAATCTGATGAGTGTAAGCATGTGTGTGTTTGTGTATAAGGTGCTTCTTCTGCTTTCTAAGTGACATAAAAGTTGTTTGGTTTATCTGTTTGAGGGGGAGGGATTCTGGGTTCAATTGGCTGACTGTACTTGTGTTCATGTGTTTTGGAAAGATAAGGAGAAAGAGGGGAAAGATGGGAGGAATAGCAGAGGAGGAAGGATAGAAGAAGTAAAGTGAGGAGAAAAAGGAGGAGGAGAAAGAAGAGGAGGAGGAAGAGAAGAAGCAAAGTGGCACAGTAAATAGAGTACTGGACATTGGAGAAAGGTACGCCTACATTCAAAACTTTCCCCAGACATTTAGTATCTGTGTGATCCTGGGTGAGCCGTTTAACCTCAGTCTCTCCATTTATTCCCAAATGAGAATAATGATAACATCTACTCAATGGAAATGTTTCAAAGTTCTGGTAAAATAATATATATAAAGAACTTCACAAACTTTATGGAACTGTATCAATGTCAGCTATTATCATGGTAGTAATATCTATGCAGCATTTTATGATTTTCAGAGCACTTTGCATGTATTATCCCAAAACTTTTAATACCTGAAAATTATCAATAAAAATGATGATAGCTAACATTTATATAATATTTACTATGTGCCAGGCACTGTGCTTAGAGCATGACAGTTATTATCTAATTTAATCTTTAAGATGCTCCTGAGAGGTAAGTGCTATTATTATCCCCATTTTACAGATGAGGAAACTAAGGTATACAGAGAGATTAAAGGGTCACAAAGGGTCACAGAGGTGGTAGTGCCTGAAGCCATATTTGAGCTCAGGTCTTCATGACTTTATTATTCATTCATACATTCCTTTGTTTGTTTGCTTGTTTCTTTTTGGAGGGGGGGGCAGGGTAATTGGGGTTAAGGGACTTGCCCAAGGTCACATAGCTGGTAAGTGTTAAGTGTCTGAGGACATATTTGAACTCAGGTCCTCCTGATTCCAGGGCTGGTGCTCTATTCACTGCGTCACCTAGCTGCCCCTCTTCATGACGTTAGACCTGGGACTCTATCTGCTGTACCCCCTTGCCACCCTTATCACATGGAAAACAGAACTTACCATATTTTCTGCCATATGTCCCTTGCATTCAATTCAATAAACATTAATTAAGCACCTACTGCTTGCAGATCACTGTGCTATGTACTACCTAAGATGAAAACTTTAGATAATACATCAGTTCCTCATGGAAGTTATAATATAATAAGGGGGAAAGATATATGTAGAAGGTGACAATAAAACAATGTTTTCTATATACTTTAAAGAAATGAAAAACCAAAAGATTTGTAAAGTAAAAGAGGGAAGGACATTATTGACAAAGCATGTCTCATAGAGTTAGGTTTCAAAGGACAGATAGGAATTCAACAGACTGAGGGAAATAGGAAGACAGTGTCAAACAGTTGCTGCTCACAACCTTCCCTAATGCCTTTGAACCCGATTAAAACATAATTGGGAAATATTTAACAAAATAAATAAAAATACAATAGAACATAAATAATGTTAAGGTGTGCTTTTCTAAGTCAATATGCCCACAGGGGACTTTTAATGAACCCAGTTTCTATTTAATGTGGCTCCACTATAGGTATAATAAGGAACATGTGACTTAAAGGTATAGGAAGCAGAACACAAGGGACAGTGAGCTTATGAAAATCTTAAAAGGAGGCTAGAAGTAAAGGACCTTATTTATCAGTTTATAGAAGATGCTAAGTTACTAGCAAGGGAGTCTGGTTCTAGGCAGCCACTGAATATTTTTCATCAGAAAAGTCTAGGCATAAGGAAGATCATTCTGGCAGCAGTATGAAGGGTAGATCAGAAGAGGGAAAAAGTAGAGACAGGAAGATTTGTTAAACCACATTTTCCCCTATCATACCAACTGTCTATCTGGTTCTGAGGGCTCAAAACCTTAGACTTACCTTGTACTCACCTCTTCCCTTTGCCTTTTCCCTTTGTCTTAGCCAACACCAAATACTACTGAGTATTTTTCTGTAACATCTCTCCAATCCATCCCCTTCCTTTCTGTTTCTAAACCATCACCTTTCTCGGTTCTTCCTGGATTACTGCAACAAGTGTTCTTCTTCTCTCTAATCTTTCCTCTACCCCAGGTGTTTCAAACCTTTTTTGTCTCATGAACTCCTTTAGTGGTTTAGAGAAGCCTAATATTACTGAAGTTTGTTGCCTGCATTCATAATTAAAGGAAATAGTAAATTTAAGTTAGAGGTTAGTGAAAAGAAAGATGTAATTTTTCCCATCCAAGTTTACAAGATTAACAGAAATCTATCAGTGGGTCCATGTACCCCAGGGTAAAAACCTCTGCTCTACCCTCATCATTTTTATTCACATTTATTAGAAAAATCTTCTACATAACTTTTATCATGTCACTTCCTTTTCATAAGAACCTACAACTAATCCTTTCCTAGCAAATCAAATCTGAACTGCTTCACATGTATTTTGAGGTCTTCCACTAATTCTCCTCATGAATCTCAGAAAAGTTCTTCCCATTCCTTCCTGACATGCCTTGTTCAGTCTATCCTAACTAGTCTTTACTATCTACTACTACACACAAAATGTTTCTTCTTGTCTCTGTGCCTTTATATGTGATAATCTTTCTACCCAACTTACTTTAGGTCATCACAAATCCCTCACAGACAAGTTTCTCCTAATGCAGGAGACAGGGTTAGTGGAACAGAGCAAATTAGAACATGACTCCTTCAAGTGTCTTCCAAAAGACAATGGCCCCTCTCTCTAGTATGTGTAGCCCATGATCAAGAGCAGTATAAAGTCCCAGCTCCCTGATCTTGTGGTACACCTTACGTTTTCTTATAGCTTCTCCAGATGTTGATTTCTTGTTATGTATATGAGTTTCCCATATAGGTGTAAGGTGTCAGAAAGAGAAACTGGGCAACTGTTAATAAACAGATCTTTTTGTGTGAGGCATGCTTTAATTTATGGTGGCTGTTCATTTAGCTGTACTTATTGACAGATGAACAGAAGGGATTTGGTCTCCAGAAGGCTTCACATATGGGCAACCACTCGGTACCCGGGAAATGTCTTCCTTCCTCCACAAATCATGACGGCTCCAAAAAGAAAACAGCTAATAATACAAACATAATCTGGAAGATTTAGAAACTCAGCTCTGAACAGAATAGAGATCTCTCCCCCAACCCCCTTCTATAGGGGAAGTTCATGGACACAATGGTTCCATGAGGCCGCATTCATTGAAAGGAATCATCAGAAGCAAGACTTGCTGGGGCTCCCAGACACAGACAAAGCCACTGTTTCGATGATTTCATTTTGTTTTTCTAAATACTGTGTGGGGAAGGTTAATGAATGGGGCTCAGGTAAGCCTAAGGGGTTTTCTTAAATCAGTGCATCAAAAGTTATGACACATTCGCAGCAGTTTTAAGCTAGGTTGTTGATGGGCATATTTCAAAGCAAACAACACTGCTGCCCTGACAGACCAATTATATTACCTTACAATGCCTCCAGGCATATAAATTATGCACTAACATATTTTAGCCTACTCCACAAATAAGCCAAATGGATACCAGTTTAAGAAAAATAGTTCTCCATTGATATATCTTGCCCTGCCCTCTAGTGGACACAAAAGCAAATAACCCACTACTAGTCACAGAAAAGATTGTCAAGAAAGGTCTAGCTATACGTATACAAAGAGAAGCTGGAGGGCCCAAACTGATAATCTCGATATCAGATAGAAAGAAACTCAAAATGAACAGGGCAAAGAGCATGTCTGTCTTCTTCTGAGTTAGTGGAGAAGTAGAAGCAGCTCAAAAATGACACCTTTAATGCACCTTAAAAAGAGCCAGGAAGCAGGTTAAAGCCCAGATAAAGGAAACTGGCACTAAGGCAGCTTGTTGTAGAAGAAACACATTACTCAAGAGGGGAAAGGCTCCCTGCTAAAAACAAACAAAAAATGGAGTGTTTCCATGGGATTTGGGGACCATGGATTTGGGAAGTTTTTTTTTTTAAATAGAACTGAAATCATAGAGAAAATCCATTGAAGTGTGAAGTGCGAAATAAAAGCCAAGAAAATGGATGCTCTCTTGTCTTTGAGTTATATTAAAAAAGGTATGGCTTCCAGAAATGGTGGAAGTGATTGTGGCCTTGTTCTCAGGCCATGGTCAGTCCACGTCTGTGGTCAGTTTTTGGTGCTACATTTGAGGAAGGATTTTACTGTTCCACTACGCATTCAATGGAGCGCAGCCAGGATGATAAGGAGCTTAGAGTTCATGTACTTTGAGAATGGATTGAAGGAAATGTAGATATTTAATTGGGAAAACAGGAGATTAAAGTTGAGGGTGGGAGGGCCATGATAAGTGTCTTTAGGTATTTAAAGGCTGTCACATCCAAGAGGATAAAATTTATTCTGTATGGACAAAATGAGATATAATAACTGAAAGTTACAGAAAAGCAAATTTAAGCTTGATATAAAGAAAAACTTCCTCACAATGAGAGCCATGCAAAAGATAATTGCTGCCTTAGGAAGTGGTTTCCTTCTTATTGGAGGTATTCTTGCCAAGGTTGGAGAGCCACTTGTCAGGTTACAGGAGGAACCTTTTCCATGTACAAATTGTACTAGACGATCACTTAAGTCCCTTCCAACTCTGAAAACCGTTGATATTGTGAAGTATGAAACCTTTCAAATAAAAATTCCCTAGACATGTCACCTTCTACAAACACACACACACACACACACATACACACACACACACACTTCATTCAAAACTATTTTTAACTACAAGAAGTGATTACTTGTTTCACTCTCCCTGGGCTTTTGCCTCCACATGAAAAGGTCTGCCCAAAGACCAAATGTCACACCATGTAGGAACAGAGACTAAGAATTCAATAGAATGCCTCAGGAAGAGATGTCAATCTATGAAATTTCCAAGCAAACACCTCATTTTGTCTTCTTTGTATAACCCTTCCCCAGGGATGTTGCCATGGAAACTTGGTGGGGCAGTAACCAAGCATAGTAGGAAATGCTTGGGCAAAATCCGAAATTAATAAGCCATAGCATAGTAGCATTTAATACAACCACAGACATATGTAGATCATTCATTGTCCACGTAAGTTTATATATATGTATGTATGTATATATGTGTGTGTGTTTGTGACCAAATAGGTATATCTAAATGTGACTCCCAGAAAGGCATGAATAAAAGTCTCTGGGATCTTTTCCAACCTTCTCCAAGGAAGACTTTGACTCTTGCCTAGAATGGAGCAAGAGACTGGAGTCACAAGGGTGCTCTATATGCTCTCCCAAAAGAGGGTACCAGACTAAAATTATATTACTACCTATACATAGATAATTAAATATAAAATGTGTACATAATTCTATTATGTATTATATATTATAGATAGATGATAGATAGATAGATAGATAGATAGATAGATAGATAGATAGATAGATAGATAGATAGATCTGCCCCCTCTCCCAAATATTGATAGTTTGGGGAAAACGATTTTTAGATTTAAGCTATTTTCCTAGTTGCTATCTTTTAAAAAAGAGTGATGATCCAAGTTAATAGCTAAAGCCTTTATTCCCTTCCCACCAAATGCTAGTTATACACAAAAGACCACCACAAATAGTTAATAGTGAGTAAACCCATACATCTAAGCCAGCAGCAAACATAAATCAAAGAGGTTAGACAAATTAGAATATACCAGATGACATACAGACTGAATGAAAATTCCAGTGGGAGCAAAATTCTTCAGTTTAACCAAGAGACCAGTTCCAATCTCACTTGAGGAGAAATTCCACAAAGTCTTTAGAGAGGGAAACTGGAAATCACGGATATGTCAAAGTGTCTGTTCTTCTACATGTATGCTGTGCCTCAAAATCTTTTCTCTCTTCCTAGGAATCTTTCCCTAAAAAAAAGCCTATGACCACATGTGCTTTTCTCAAAGCATGAAAGATCTCCCTTCTTCCTACCTTTCAAGCCAACTCTAACCCTCACTCAGGCACAGAGTTGAGTAATAATTCTCAATGAGAAGAGCTGTATGCAAATGTATCCATCTTGAACACTGTATTACACATACATACCACATTAGGTGTATAGATTGCCAAGGCATTCAACAGAATATCTGGATTCAATAATCTTTTAGCATTTTTGGTTAAAACAATTAACATTTTATACTATATGCTGCAGATCATTTCTGATTGATGTGTGTCCTAAAAAAAACTAAGAATAGAGGGAGTTGGATGACTTATATGACTAGAATATTGTTGTGGGAATTCTTGTTCAGGTATAAGTTGGACAAATTGATCTCTGAGGTCCATCCAACTCTTAGACTCCATAATGCTATGATTAACATCATTTTTCCAATTCAGGCATAGGCACATATACCTGCACACACGCATGCACACACACACACACACACACAGACAAGAAAAGGGAATGGGAATAGACTAGATCTGTGAATATAATGCTAGGAGGAATTCTCAGATGAGAAAACCCCTATACACATACTGGTTGTATGATGCTGCGCAAGACCCTTAGCCTCTCAATATATACACAAAGGCACTCTGAAGCAATATTATAATTATAATTAGTCTTGTATTATTTCTCCTACATGGTCAGGTGAGAAACCACATTGTTTACTTCGCTATATCTTTAGAGCCTGACCTAGTGATCTGAACATGGGAGGATCTCCTTAAGTATTTAATGACCATGCTCCTGTTATATAGTGAGGATGAGAATGATCTGGTAAGAAAAAAAGACATTATGGACCTGAAAAATGTGTTGATAGTTTCCAATATTGCTATAGAGCCACAAAGTCTTACATAAAACTGAGTTGGGATATACCTAGATCAATAAATCAAGGCTCTTTGATTTTATTGATGTGGGTGGTCCCTTTACCAGTACAGATGTCCATCCCTTCCATGACTCAGTAGATGTTTTCAGAATTTGTTGCAAATATATGCACATATATGTATAGATATCAACATGGACATATCCACAGAATCATAGAATCCCAGTGTTAGAAGGAACCTCAGAGATTTAGAATAACTTCTCGACTATTTCTTGAATGAATGACCATCCAGTCTTTGCTTGAAAACCTCTAAAAAGAGTATCCACTGCCTACATTTTTGGATAGCCCTCACTGCTAAAAAGTTCTTCTTTATATAGAGTTTTAATTTGCCTCTCTATAGTTTCTACCCTCCACATGACAGCTAGCACATCTTCCCTACCTCTTCTCTGGGCCAAACTTCCTCAATTCCTTTCATGTATCCTCTTATGACAAGATCTCTCACCAGTGGTGATCAAGTGAGATCCCTCACCATCTGCTTGCTTTCCTGTAGATCAAAAGTATCATACTCCAAGCCCATTGATCACATACTTCCCAAACTAGATTAAAATGTAATGGAAAATGTTTAACAAAATAAATACAAATGCAATAAAACATAGATAATGCTGATTTGTGGATTTCTAAATCAACACGTAGTAAGCAAGTATGCCTGATTGAGTTAAACATCACTCCTCTGCATGTTTTCCAGGGTATCAATGCCTTTCCTAAAATGTGATACCCTGAATGGAGCACAACGCTCCAGATGTCATCTGAGCAGAGGAGTCTGACCATTACTTTCCCTATTCTAGATACTATGTCTCTCTCTTTTCTTTTAATTCGTTTTGGAGTACTCCTCCTTTTTTAAATTTTTTTTCTTTATTAATTTGTTTGTTTACCGTTAGTTTACAAGATTCAGTTCCACAATCCCTTGACTTTCTAATTTTTCCTCCTCCCTCTCCTTCCCTCACCCCCATGGCAGCATGTAATCAAATATAGGATCTACAAATACTTTCACATTGGGCATTAGTTAGGTTATTAAAAAAAGGATTGTGACCAATGGAGTGAACAATGGGAAAGAGGAAACAAAACCAAACAAGAAAAAGGAAGAGAGAAGATAGTTTGCTTCAATCTACATTCAAACTCTGTTCTTTTTAGTTCTTTCTACTTCTTTCAATATAGACATCTCTTTCCATCATGAGTCTTTTGGATTTGTCTTATAACCTTGCATTGCTGAGAAGAGTCCAGTCTATCAAAGTTGGTCATCACACATAAATTATGTACAAATTTCTCCTGGTTCTGCTCTTCGCACTCAGCATCAGTTTATATAAGCCTCTCCAGGTAAATATGAAGTCTGTCTGCTTCTCATTTCTTATAGCACAATAGTATTCCATTACATTCATATACACAATTTGTTTAGCCACTCCTCAGTTGATGGGCATCCCCTTAATTTCCAATTCTTTGCCACTACAAAAAGAGCTCCTACAAATATTTTTGTACATATGGATCTTCCTCCCACTTCTATGATCTCTATGGGATATAACCCTAGAAGTGGTATTGCTGGGTCAAAGGGTATGCAATTATTGATACCCCTTTGGTCATAGTTCCAGATTGCTCTCCAGAATGGTTGAATCAGTTCACAACTCCACCAACAAGGCATTCATTAAGTATTCCATTTTTTCCACATCCTCTCCAGCATTTGTCATTTCCCTGTTTTGTCATCTTAGCCAATCAGACTAGTGAGATGTGGTACCTCAGAGTTGTTTTGATTTGCATTTCTCTAATCACTAGTGATTTAGAGTGTTTTTTCATATGCTTATAGATATCTTTAATTTCTTCCTCTGAAAACTACCTGTTCATATCCTTTGAACATTTATCAATTGGGGAATGGATTTTATTCTTATAGATTTGACTCAATTCTCTGTATATTTTAGAAATGAGGTCTTTATCAGAGACATTGGTTGTAAAAATTCTTTCCCAATTTCCCACTTCCCTAGTAATCTTGATTACATTAGCTTTGTACAGAAACTTTTCAATTTAACATAATCAAAATTATCCATTTTGCATTTTATAATGCTCTCTAACTCTTGTACCGTAATAAAGTCCTCCCTTCTCCATAAATCTGATAGGTACACTATTCCCTCCTTTCCCAGATTGCTTATAGTATCACCAATTTAGACTTGATTTTGGTATATGGAGTTAGATAACGGTCTATTCCCAGTTTCTGCCATACTATATTCCAGTCTTACCAGCAGTTTTTGTCAAATAGTGAGTTCTTATCCCAAAAACTGGGGTCTTTGGGTTTATCAAACAGTAGATTACTATAGTCATTGACTGCTAAGTTTCATGTACCCAATCTATTCCATTGATCCACTACTCTATTCCTCAGCCAGTAACAAGTAGTTTTGATGACTGTTGCTTTATAATACAGATTAAAATCTGTTACAGCTAGGCCGCCTTCTCTAGCATTTCTTTTCATTAATTCCCTTGATAATCTGGACCTTTTATGCTTCCAAATGAATTTTGTTACTATTTTTCCTAGCTCTATAAAGTATTTTCTTGGTAGATTGATTGGCATGGCACTAAATATGTAATGTAATTTAGGTTAAATTGTCATTTTTACTATATTAGCTCGACCCAGCCATGAGCAATTGATGTTTTTCCAGTTAGTTAGATCTGACTTTATCTGTGTGAAAACTGTTTTGTAGTTGTGCTCATATAGGTCCTGGGTCTGTTTTGGCATGTAGATTCACAAATATTTTATAATGTCTACAGTAACTTTAAGTGAGATTTCTCTTTCTATCTCTTGCCCTTGGATTTTGTTAGAAATATATAGGAACGTGGAGGATTTATGTGGGTTTATTTTATTTTTGTTTTGTTTTTTTAATTACCATTTATTTTTAGTTTACATCATTCATTTCCACAAGATTTTAAATTACAAATTTTCTCCCCATCTTTCCCCTACTCACCACCCCAAAACAGTGATCCCACTGTATACCCCCTCTCCTAATCTGTTCTCTCCTGTATCTTACCCCATCACCCTTCTGACTTTCCAGTAGGGCAAGATGGATCTCCTTACCCCAGTGCCTATATATCTTATTTCCCAGGTGCATATAAATTATTATTATATTTTTTTAACATTTGATTTTAAAACTTTAACTTCCAGATTCTATCCCTTCCTCCCTTGTCACCCACCCCCACTGGGAAGACAAACAATTCAATACAGGCCATATATGTGTAGTTATGCAAAATATCTCCACAATGGACATATTGTGAAAGACTGACTATATTTCTCTCCATCCTATCCCACCCCCAATTGTTCTATTCTCTATTTTGTCCCTGTCCCTTTACAAAAGTGTGTGCTTCTAACTACCCTCCCTCCAGCCCTGCCTTCCTCTCCACCCTCCACCCTCCCATTCACTTTCCCCCTACTCTCCTGTAGGGCAAGATACCCAATTTAGAGTGTATGTCATTTCTTCCCTAAGCCAAATTCAATTAGGGTAAGGTTGCCCCATTCCCTTCTGCCTTCCTGTTCTTCCCCTCCATTATAAGTTGCCTTGTCTCTTCTACATGAGATGATTAACCCTATTCTGTCTCTCCCTGTCGTCTCTCATTTTACTCTTCTCTTGCCTCTCAATTTTACCTTTTAAGTATCATCCCTTCCTATTCAACTGATCCTGTGCCCTCTATGTATACCTGTGTACACACACACACGAACACACACACACACATACATATATACACATTCACATATGTATTCATACACACATATACTGTCCTATATAGACATATATGTATACATACACATATACATTTATATTCCCTTCACCTATCCTCATACTGAGAAAAGTTTCATAAATTACAATTATCGCTTTTCCATGTAGGCATGTATATAGTTCAACTTTGATAAGTTCCTTATGTTTTCTTTTCCCTGTTTAGATTTTCATGCTTATGTCTGAATGTCAAATTTTCTATCCAGCTGTGGTTTTTTTCATCAAGAAGCTTGAAAGTCCTCTACCTCATTGGATGACCATATTTTCCCCTGAAACATTGTACTCAGTTTTGCTTAGTAGGTGATTGTTGGTTTTAATCGCATCTCCTTTGATCTCTGGAATATCATATTTCAGGCCTTTCAATCCTTTAATACAGAAGCTGCTAGATCCTGTGTCATCCTGTGTTTGCACAATATTCAAATTGTTTTTTCTTGTCAGTTTTTAATATTTTCTCCTTGATCTGGGAACTCCAGAACCTGGCTGTAATATTCCTAGGAGTTTTCTTTCAGGGATCTTTTTCAAGAGATGATTGGTGAGTTCTTTCAATTTCTATTTTGCCCCCTGGTTCTAAAATATCAGGGCAATTTTCCTTTAAAATTTCGCAAAGGATGATTTCTAGGTTCTATTATTTTATCATGGTTTTCAGGTAGACCAATAATTTTTAAATTGTCTCTCCTAAATCTATTTTCCAGGTCAGTGTTTTTTTTTCAAGGAGATATTTCACATTTCCTTCTATTTTTTCATGTTTGGATCTGTTTAATAGTATCTTGATTTCTTATAAAGTCATTAGCTTCCATTTGCTCAAATCTAATTCTGAAGGAATTATTCTCTTTGTTGAGCTTTTGAAATTCTTTTTCCATCTGGCAAATTCAACTTTTGAAGGCATTCTTCTTCTCGTTGGTTTTTTGGGTCTCTTTTGCCATTTGAATTAGTCTATTTTTAAGGGGTTATTTTCTTCAGTCAAGTTGCGACTCTCTTTTCATGATTTTCTTGCATCATTCTCATTTCTCAATTTTTTCCTCCACTTCTCTTGATTTTCAAAATCCTTCTTGAACTCCTTTATGGCCTATAAGGAGTTCATATTTTTCTTGGAAGCTTTTGGTGCAGGAGTTCTGACTGTGTTGTCTTCTTCCTGTTCCATACTTTGATTCTTTTTGTCCCCAAAAAAGGCACCTAAAGTCAGATGGCTGTCCTTGCTTTGCTTCTTCATGTTGCCAGTCAATTACTTAACTTTTGAGCTCTTTGCCACAGAACTCTGCTTCCAGAGGGGAGACCTTTGTCCCAAATCGCAGGGGTTTTGCAGCTGCTGGAGCTATTAGGAGGGTTCCATCTCTACACCACCACCACCCCCAGCTTTGCCTCACTGGTCACACACCTCAGGAGCACCACCCAAGGCCACAATCCCAATCCAGGCAGGCTAAGGCAAGAACACTTAGCCTCTGAATGGTCACTTGGCCCCTCTATGATCTGCAGGCCAGGAACTCTGAAGCAGCCACGTGGAGGAGGCTGTAGGGCCACCACTCCTGCTGCTTCTGGCTCTGGGGGCAGAGGGCCAGACGTGCTCCTCTGTCTCCCCCCCCAATCCAGCCAAGTTCCACTGACCTTTTATTTTGTCTTTGGCATTTATGGGTTGATAATTCTGGAAACTGCCACAGCTGCTGGTAATCCACTCTCCTGAATGCTCCAGCTGGGGCTGATCTGGACTGCACTGGGGCTAAAACTGCAGGTTCACACATGGCTGATTTTGGCTCCCAGCATATGGCAATGAACCCTTGCTGTCTGCCTGCTGAGCTGCCTTTAGCAGGTGCTTTGTTTCTCTATCACTTTTTGGGTTCTGTAGCTCTAAAATTTGTTTAGAGTCATATTTTATAGGTATTTGAGATGGTTATGGGGGGAGCAACAGAGTTTTCCTGCTTCTATGCCACCATCCTGACTCCACCCCCGCATGGGATGTATTTTATATCCTGCAACTTTGCCAAATTTATTGTCTCAAGTAGTTTTTTACTTGATTTTCTAGGATTCACTAAGTATATCATCATATCATCTGCAAAGAGTGATAGCTTAGTCTCTTCCTTGCCCAACTTTATTCCTCTGATTTCTTTTTCTTCTCTAATTGCTACGGCTAACATTTCTAGTACCAGATTGAATTAAAAGGGTGATAGTGGATATCCTTGTTTCAAACCTGATCTTACTGGAAATGCTTCTAGCTTATCCCCATTACATATAATACTTGCTGATGGCTTTAAATCAACGGTTCTCAACCTGTGGGTTATGTTCAATTTAAATACATCCTGCATATCAGATATTTACATTACAATTGATAACAGTAGCAAAATTACAATTATGAGGTAGCAACAAAAATAATTTTATGGTTGGGGGGTCACCACAACATGAGGAACTGTATTAAAGGGTTGTGGCATTAGAAAGGTTCAGAGCCACTGCTTTAAATAGATGCTACCTATTATTTTAAGGGAGACTCCGTTTATTACTATACTTTCTAGTGTTTTTAATAGGAACAGATGTTGTACTTTGTTAAAAGCCTTTTCTACATCTATTGAGATAATCATAAGGTTTCTGCTAATTTTATTGTTAATATGATCAATTATACTGATGGTTTTCCTAATAGTGAACCATCTTTGCATTCCTGGAATACCTACCTGATAAAAGTGTATTATTCTTGTGATAAGTTGCTGTAGTCCTTTTGCTAATATTTAAAATTTTTGCATCTATATTTATGAGGGAAATTGATCCATAATTTTCTTTCTCCATTTTGTCTCTACCTGATTTAGGTGTCAATACCATATTTGTGTCATAAAAAGAATTTTGTAGGACGCCTTCACTAATTTTCCCAAATAGTTTGTAGAATATTGCAATCAATTGTTCTTTAAATGGTTGATAGGATTTGCTATTAAATCCATCTAGCCCTGGAGATTTTTTTCCTAGGGAGGTCACTTATGGCTTGTTTGATTTCTTTTTTATGATAGGGTTTTTTTTAAAGTAATTTACTTCCTCTTCAGTTAATCTAGGCAACTTATATTTTTTTGTAAATATTCATCCATTTCACTAAGATTGTCAAATTCATGTGCAATTGGGCAAAATAATTCCTAATTATTGTTTTAATTTCCTCTTCATTAATGGAATTTCATTTTTGATACTTGTAATTTGGTTTTCTTCTTTTTTTAACATTGACTAAAGATCTATCAATTTTATGGGTTTTTTCATAAAATCAGGTTTATTAATTCAATAGTTTTCTTAATTTTGATTTTATTAATCTCTCCTTTGGTTTTCATTATTTCTTAGTATTTAATTGGGAATTTCAATTTGTTCTTTTTCTAGTTTTTTCAATTGCATGACCAATTCATTGTCCTCCATTTTCTCTAACTTATTCGTGTATGCATTCAGGGACATAAAACTTCCCCTAAGAACTGCCTTTGCTGCATCCCACAAGCTTTCGTATGTTGTCTCATTATTGTCATTCTCTTGAATAAAGTTACTGATTATTTCTATAATTTCTTGTTTGACCCACTCATTCTTTAGGATTAAATTATTGATTTTCCAATTAGTTTTTAGTCTATTGTTCCATGGCCCTTTATTGCATATGATTTGTATTGCATCATGATCTGAGAAGGATGCATTTAATATTTCTGCACTGAATTGTGAGGTTTTTATGCCCTAGTACATGGTTGATTCTTGTGTATGTGCCATGTACTACTGTACTACTTTTTATCCCCATTCAGTTTTCTCCAGAGATCTATCATATCTAACCTCTCTAAAATTCTATTTGCCTCCTTAACTTCTTTCGTGTTTATTTTGAGGTTAGATTTATCAAGTTCAGAGAGGGAAAGATTGAGGATCCCGCTATCTATTGCTATTTGCTATCTATTTCTTCCTCTAATTCCCTTAACTTCTCCTCTAGGAATATGGATGCTGTACCATATGGTGCATATATGTTAAGTAATGATATTGCTTCATTCTCAATGGTACCTTTTAGCAGGATATGGTTTCCTTCCTTATCTCTTTTAATTAGATCTATTTTTGCTTTTGCTTCATCTGAGATAAGGATTACTATCCCTGCTTTTTTTTTTT
>CM053597.1:63535528-63565032 GCA_028646575.1 Pseudocheirus occidentalis
TGGCAGATTCAGGAGGGAGCTGGGACCAGGGAAGAGGATCCAGGGAATCAGAGACTACCCAGAGTCAAAATGAAGAAAAGGCCTCCCCTTGGACTAAACTGAGGTTTGTTGGAAATCAAGGGGTAGAAAGTTTATGTGGTTTACTAAGGACTGTACTAGGAGACTAAAGTTAATGGTTGCCCCATGAGTGGAAGATGAGTATATTGTTAATTGATTGAATCTTTAAGTGTTAAGCTGGTTTCCCCCTTAGGGAAACCAGGTGATTCTTCTTTTGTTCCTTGTTCTAAATATTGTATATAATATTGTAAATTGTTGATACTGTGAATATTATAGTGAATCTTGATTTGTAATGGAATAAACAGAGTGTTCACTACTACTGTGTAATCTGAATCTTAAAAGCTGTTCACAGTAGCATTCTTTTGGGAGTCTACTGTTGCTTGGCTTTACAACAACTCGCTCTTATTCAATCCCAAGTTATGTACATGTGTGCACATGTGTGCATGTGTGTGTGTGTATGTGTGTGTTTTCCTTGTTTACCTTCTTATGTCTTTCCTGAGTCTTGTAATTGGAGATCAAATTTTCCACTGAGCTCTGGCTTTTTCTCAGGAAAGTCTTGAAGTCCCTTATTTCATTAAATGTCCATCTCCTTGCCTGAAAGATTATGCTCAGTTTTGCCAGGTAGTTGGTCCTTGGTTGCAGTCTTAGCTCTTTTGCCTTACGAAATAGCAAACTCCAATCTCTCTTATCTTTTAATGTAGAACCTGCTAGGTCCTGTGTAATCCTGACTGTAGTTCCATGATATTTGAATTGTTTCTTTTTGGCTGCTTGCAGTATTTTCTCCTTGACCATGTAATTCTGGAACTTGGCTACTGTATTTCTTGGAGTTTTCAATTTGGGATCTCTTTCAGGAGGAGTCTGGTGAATTCTTTCAATAACTATTTTACCCTCTGATTCTAGGACTTCAGGACAGTTTTCTTTGACAATTTCTTGGAGGATGTTGTCCAGGCTGCTTTTTTCACTATGGTTTTCCAGTAGACCAATAATTCTTAGGTTATCCCTCCTGGATCTGTTCTCCAGGTCAGTTGTTTTTCCAATGAGATATTTTACACTTTCTTCTAATTTTTCAAGCTTCATGGTTTGTTTGGCTTACTCTTGATGTATCATAGAGTCCTTAGCTTCAATTTGACTGATTCTAATTTTTAATGAATTACTTTCCTCAGTTTTTAAAGCTCCTTTTCCATTTTTAGGGAAGTATTTTCTCCAGTTAGATTTTTGAACCTTCTGTCCGAGTTCACAAATTTTACTTTTTAAGGATTTGTTTTCTTTGGAGAGATTTTTTTCCAATTTGGTTACTGTAGATTTAAGTTTATCTTCTACCTCTCTAATTTGGCTTTAAAAATCTTTCTTGAGTTCCTCCAAGAATGCTTTTTGGGCTTGAGATCAATTCATATTTCTTTTTGTGGTCTCAGGTGTGAGTATAGAGTTCATGTTGTTCTCTGTATGTGGTTGTTCTTGCTTGCTATAATAATATGAGATCAATTTTCTTACTTTTGCTTTCTCAGCTTCCTTCTTTCCCATTGTGATCGCCTATTTCCTGACCCTACTTCTCAGGCTGGGAGCTAAGGGCCTGGTTGTCGACTTTGTATGCTGGAGCCTCTAGGTACCTAGACTGAGGCCAAGGCCAGGGCTCTCAGGGTTTTCCCTGAGTTACCCTGAGGCTCACAGAGCAGCCTTTGGGGAGGGGTGGTCTGGCCACTTCAGGTTTCTACCTCTGTGCCCCAGGCTACAGCTCAGGCAGGCTCAGCAGCTGGCAGCCAGCAGAACTGATGTCTGCAGATTCCCCTGGTGGTGCTAAGACCCACCTGGGCTTGTGCTGTTAGTGCTTGCTGGCTCCACCACCCTGGGCCTTGGGAGCTCCTGCTGGTCAGCTGAGGTGGGGCTTGTTGGGAACCCTCCCGCCCTTCATTTCAGATTTCTTATTGCCTCAGTTACACCCTTTCTCAGTGACTCCTAAGCCTAAGGCTATTTCTACTATTTCAGGATTTTATTCTATATGGGACATTTATCTCTGGGTTTTCTGGGTGAGGAAGGGGGAATCAGGGCAGCTAGGATTTACTCTGCCATCTTTGCTTCTGGAAGTTCAGGTAGGTGATTTTTTAAACTTCCAGGCTGTGGGCTGATAGCCTCAGGAGAAGCTGCTGTTGCTGCTGCGGGCCCTGCACTCTTACCCAGCTCTGACCAATCCTCTGTCCTGCTGTGAGACAGCTGCCTACTATATCTCTCTTAATGCTGCCTAAATTGAATTAGCTACTATTTGCATTGTTGATTCATACTGAGCTTATAGTCTACTAAAAACCCCTGATCTCTTGCCATGCTCTCCACTTGTGAAGTGGCTTCTTGAATTCAATTATAAGATTTTATGTTTATCCATCTCTATTAAATGCTAACTTATTAGATATGGGGCAACGAACTATCCTGCCAAAATCGTTTGACTCTACTCTGATGGTGACCATCTTGGAGCTTAGCTAAATTAGTCCTTGGATGACAGAAATAAAGGCTTTATAACTTAATTACCAAAAAACATTAACATGCTACAAATACAATAAGGACAATTTAGAATTGTCCTGAATTCTAAACATCATTTAATTAATATTATTCCTATCACAAGTAGAGCCAGAAAGGAAATTTTAAAATTGACACCATCCTATTATCAATATGGAAATATAGAATGTTGAACTTCAGAGGCAAGAAAATTTGCATTCAAATTCTGCATAAGGTACTTGAATAAATGTAAAAAGCATTTATAAAGGGTTTTATTATTATTTATTGTATTTTACACATATTGCTTACCATGTGCAAAGCAGGACAGCTAGGTGGTGCAGTGGATAGAGCACTGGGCTTGGAATCAGGAAGACATCTTCCTGAGTTCAAATCCAGTCTCAGATACATATTAGTTGTGTGACCCTAGGCCAGTCACTTAACCCTGCTTGCTTCATCTGTAAAATGAGCCAGAGAAGGAAATGGCAAATCACTCCAGTATCTCTGCCAACAAAACTCCAAATGGGGTCACACGCGAAGCACTGCAGATAAAAACTAAAACATAAGACAGCCCTTGGTCCCAAGAAGCTTATATTCTAGTAAAGGGGAGAACACATAGGGGAGATTTCAGCTATAAGTCAGATGGTAAGGTCCCTAGGTCCTTTGGGTGCAATGACAAAGCAGATGATAATGCATCTTTGAAAATTTCATATCCACGGATGAAATCATATCATTTTCTTATCTGAACCATTTGACAGTTCCAAGGACTTTGGTGGTGAGCACTTTCTTCTCAAGGTCTTAAGAAGGTTCAGCTGAAGTATCTGCAAATACAGTTGCCCGGTGGTAGTCCACAGGAGTTGCATTCCGGGATGAAGGCTGTGGCAACTTTACTAGAAGTGAAACTAGTGGTCTGTGGGAAGTTATTACTCCTGAGGCTCCTGGATTTAATTGCCCATTAGGGAACCTGGTCAAGAGTTTGTATCAGTGGGGTTGCTAGGTGGCGCAGTGAACAGAGTACCGGCCCTGGAGTCAGGAATACCTGAGTTCAAATCCAGCCTCAGACACTTAACACATACATACACAAAACTAGCCGTGTGACCTTGGGCAAGTCACTTAACCCCAACTGCCCTCCAAAAAAAAAAAGCAAAAAAAAGAGTTTGTGTCAGTGGTGCTGAAAGTAGACACCTTTAGCAGAGTAAATTCTTCCCTCAATGACTACAGTGGCTTTTGGACAAGTGGTCCAAGAGACACGTTTCTCAAGACTTTTCAGTTCAGGGTCCTGGGCTATTTCCATTAGAGTCTGAGGGAAGGTAATAGTGGTTTCACTCACCTGTTCGATGCTGCCTCTCACCTCCCCTCAGAGTCTTGCTACACCAGCTAGGCTGGCTTGCTGTCCTCACAACTGGTAACTGAATGAGAGTTGATGAGGATGGCTGACCCTTTCTTGGTCACTCAGTTGAGTAACATTTATTAAATTCTGAGTATGTGCTAGGCACTGTACTAAGAATCAGGGACACATAGAAGGCAAAAATTATGAACTGTGAAACTAAGAAAACTGTTTAATTTCTCTGAGCCTCAGTTTCCCCATATGTAAAATAACAATAATAGCACCTACCTTACAATTGTTATAGAGAGCAAATGAAGGCTGCTTCACAAACCTTAAGATACCATAGAAATGTAAGCTGTTACTATTATTATTATTCCTATTATTCTACTGCCAAATGCTATGAAGAAAGTAGCAAGACCCACTCACCTGCTTGAAAAGCTTCAGTGCATCTCTATTTTGGATGGGGATAAGCATTAATATGGTGCCTACTTAGGTGGCAGTCATTGGGCCAAGTGCTTCACAACTCTTACTTCATTTGCTCCTCACAACAACCCTGGGAGGTGGGTGCTGCTATTATTTCCCATTTTACAGTTGAGGAAACTAAGGCAGAGGGGCTAAGTGACTTGCCCAGGGCCACACAGCTAATAAGTATCTGAGGCTACATTTGAACTCAGGTCTTCCTGACTCCAGCTGCCTCCAAGGTCCTATTACTGCTAGGATAGAAAGCATATTCCTCTGTATCCCCAGTGTCTACCAGGGGTGGGGAAGCCTGTACTTGTTCCCAAAATGCTTTGGCCTAAAAAAAGAATGAAACAAATAAAAATTCTTAGTAGTCTTGCAAATAAGGGCTTCCTCCTCCCATTTTCTGGCCCTCTGTCTACAATGCATGTATGCTGTTTCTCATAAATGCAACTGTCATCTATTTGCTCAAAAACTGTCTGAAGTTTGTAGATCTGTAGGACAGAAACTGGGTTTCACATGCTTCACATGGCAGCACCAGAATCTCTGAGCTGGGAAGAATCTTAGAGACCATCTAGTCCAACCTATGCTCCAAATAGGAATCCCTTCTAAAAACAGCCCCCTGAAAAATGACCATATAAGCTTCGAGTTGAAGATCTTGAGAGAAGGAAAACTCATTACTTTCTGGGGCAATTAGATGCTTAGATAGCTGGAATTTT
This sequence comes from Pseudocheirus occidentalis, assembly GCA_028646575.1. NCBI lineage: Eukaryota > Metazoa > Chordata > Mammalia > Diprotodontia > Pseudocheiridae > Pseudocheirus > Pseudocheirus occidentalis. The sequence continues at coordinate 63,540,572 of CM053597.1, forward strand.
TTCTTATATTGAACTGAAACTTGTCTTGCTGTAATTTCTACCTAGTGCTCCTAGTCCTGTTTGACTCATCTTGGAGCCAAGACAACAAAGAAAAAAGAAACAAAAAAGAGAGAGAAAAAGGATAATCCATCTTCCATAAGGCAGCTCAAATATTAGGAGATAGCTATCATGTTAGTGACCACCCTCTTCTCTGGGACACTCACCATAATCTCTTCCACATCTTCTCTTCTCTAGGCCAGATAAGTTCAGTTTCCCTTGTATGTGATGGTTTTAACCATCATGTCGTTATCGTTCAGGCATTTCAAGTAGCGTCTGTTTCTTTGGGACCCCATTTGGAGTATTCTTAGCAAGAATACTGAAATGATTTGCCTTTGCCTTTGCCTTTTCCAGCTCATAAGATGAGGAAACTGAAGCAAACAGGATTAAGTGACTTGCCCAGGGTTACGCAGCTAGTTAAGTGTATGAGGCCAGATTTGACCTCATGTCTTCATGACTCCAGGCCCAGTGCTCTTTCCACAACACCACCTAGCAGCCTCACTGTAGTCACCATCTCTTGGCTAAGATCTAGCATGTAATTCCTGAATTTTAATGCCCACCTAGCACTTGCACAATTTTTGTGGTCTGCCCAGGGAGTCTGGACCCATATAGAATTTTGCTCCCACCAGTCCTTATCTATGATAAAAAGGCCAAGAACTAAAAGACATTTTTTTTTTCCTTTCTCATTCCTCTTTCTACAAATAGAGGATTCCAGACTTACTCCATCCAATAGTGGCTAAAAGACCAGCTTTCCCAATGATGTACTTTTCCTAAAACTGGTTAGTATATTCATTTTAAAAGGACACTAGCGGGTAAAGTGGCTTCTGCTTCAAAATGTCTGACATCCTAACTATCACAGTGACACTAGCTGAATTTATGTTTTCCATACCTGCAACTTTGGCTGCCATTCATTATGGAGATGAGGTCACATTTGTTTTAAAATAGTTAGAGGAGTTTAGATGTGTCAAGTTAGACCCCAAAAAAAGCACAGATGGGAATCTTTGTGAAAATACAAAGTTTCTAAATTCAAAGTCATCAGTAAATTTCTTTTAAACATGTCAAAAAACTTTGTACTATATCTCCTTCTCATGCTGCTACAAAAGTAAGTACATTCAATAAAAGTTCCATTTGTTAACAACGGTGGTTCTTGACATCTTGGTATTTTCATAATCTGAACACAGGCCCTCTGTCACCTAGACCATCTAATTTTGGTTAACAGATAAAACTGTTAAAGGAAAGAGGGAATTTTTTTTTTAAAGAGAGACAAAGACACAGCAATAGAATCCGTAAAAACATACATTACCCTCAATTAGCTCTTTGAGGGAAGGAACTCATTAACTTTTAAGTTTAATTTGCATTATTAACAATTTCCCCATCACTCTGTTAAGTCCAGTCAATCCACAAAGTAATAAATCAAGCTCTGGTCTGTAATGTTTGCTGATTTCCAAAATGTAAAGGCTCACACTGAAAATGTAACGATTGGCTTTTGCAAGCTGGCTCCAGCATATCCCTAAGTAAGAGGTCAAAATCACTTCATTCCCAAGGACATTAACTTCTGTATTTAAAACCCCATTAAAGTCTCCCTCTGGGTCTTGATCATGGAGGAAATCTAAGGTTTTAAAAAGTAAGCCAGCAAGACACAAACTCTGCCGGGCCTATTAAGCTTTAAAGACTTTTTAATATAGATCCAGTACTGGGCAGGATGTTTGTTGTATGAAGACCAGCTTGGTTAATTAAAAAAAAACTCATCACCAGATTAGCTTCAGTACAATGATTTTTTTTCATCCAAAACTCATAAAGACCAACCACTAACAAATACAAGGGTTGCAATCTGAATTGGTGGAGAGAAAAAATTAACTCTCCATTGGATTCATACCCATTTACATACCATCAAATCACTAAAAGATAAAAATATACTGAAATAAAGCAGATGTTTGAATGTACTGTACAAATGCAAACACACTGCCAAGAGAATTAGCTGTCTAAATCTTGCTGCTTAATTTAGCAAGGCAGCTAGGGAAGGAGGAGTTAACATTGTTTTCCACTTCCAAATTACAGAACAAAAACACATATGAATCAGAAGAGCTCTGAAGACTGAGTTCCAGGGACCAATGGACAAGTGAACATTGAGAAATGCAAATGCATCAGATTTTAATGGTGCCCTTAGTTAAGATTTCCAGCAGTCTAACCAGCCATCAACCAAGGTCTATCATGTGACTGACTTAGAATCACAGACTTCCAAACCCAAATTAATCTGACCCTAACACTGCTGCAACTCCTTGAAGAGGTAGAGAGCAAGGCAGGGTTACTCATTTTTTTATTCTCTCATATTCTACATCATCTAGGAGAGAAGTGGAAAAGAGCATGATACTCTGTGGATAATTAAGTATCCTACATATCACTGAAATGATCAAAAAAGTTGCCCACAGCCACATACATTTCTGGTCCAGACATATTATGATTTTATTAGTGTGGGGACCTCCACCAATCACAACTTGACAACTTAGGGTCTTAGGGAGTTGCCTAGAGCATGGAGTGGTGATGTGACCTGTCTCTGATAACATTAACCCTAACTGTACGATTTTGACTCTATTGGAATCAAGATTTGAACCCTGGACTTCCCCAAAGGCCCAGTGAATAGAGCATTGGACTTGGAATCAAAAAACCTGAGTTATTTGGCCTCATTAGTTGTGTGACCCCGAGAAAAACCACTTAATTTGTCTGCCTCCGTTTTCTCCTCTATATAATGGGAATAATAGCACCAACCTCCTATGAGGGCTTTTATGAGGACAGAATGAGATATTTGCTATGTGCCTTGTAAACCTTAAAACCCTATCTATAGCAATGCTATCAATTATTATTATTTACTACACTAGGCTACACCTCATTATCTTACATTCAGTAATGATGTCAAGATAAGCAATGTTTATTTTGACCATTTAATAAATCATAAATTTTACCTTGAATAAGAAACTAATATACCACCACCTAAGTATCAAAACCACCTCTTAAGCCTTCCCCCTCTTTCACTCTTCTTTCTAGTGAGTTCTAAGTTAATTCCCTTACTCCACTGACACCAAACTGTCTTAAAAAAAAAAGGTATAACATTAAATTTTAAAGTAAAAGACAAAATAAATTCAATTTGATCCCAAAAAGCAATCATTGCAAAATACAAAATTCCTTCCAAATAAATGCCAATTCTCAAAAACTATTTTCAACTTTGGGGCACTGCTGAAATCTGATGACAAAATGGTTAAGGAATCTTTGGACACTAAAAATCTTTACTTAAAATTCAGACATTATCCCTAAAAACCAAATGGATACTGTCTCAAATTAATTTTAAAAGGTGATGGACACATTGAGACTGGAATTTTGAAAACCCTCTTTGAGTTTAATGGCAGAAATTCAACTAGTAAACTAACTGTACCAGACCAAATACAAAAAAACTGTTATTTTCTATATATAGAAAATCATAACAATCATAAATAAATGCATTCTCCCAAATTATTTGATAGAAAGTATAAAATCATTTCAGAATTTCCACTAAACACTCTATGTAGCAGATTTTGCCATTAGAGAGAAAGGTAGAGCTATCAAAGAATGCTCTTTAGCAGTGGTGTCAAACTCAGTACAAATGGATTCCTGCTGCATATTGTTTTTTAGAAAACTTAGAAATAACATCATTGATATTGTATTGTGTCTTTATTTTATTAAACACTTCCCATTTACATTTTAATCTCCTTCGGGCTGTGATAAATCTAAGTCACAGCTCTGCTGCAGAATATCATGTCCACTTAGAAAACTATTCATTGTTTAAACCATGCCACCACAATATTATCATCAAAGAGTGGTGCAGTAGACAAAGCACTGGCCCTGAAGTCAGGAAGATCAAGTTCAAATCTGACCTCACTTACTAGCTGTGTGACCCTTGGAAAGTCACTAAACTTCAACTGCCTCGGAAAAAAAAGTTATCAGAAACAATAGATATATAACACAGCATTTTTCGGTGAGAGAGTTTAAGCCTATTAAGGCTCTGCCTAGCCTTAAATTCATTCTCTCTGAAACAGAAGTAGTTTCCAAGTGGAAGCCAAGCCATCTTATTAATGGTTTGACATGAATGTGTAATTTCAAGTTACATCATACCACTAGAAATATATTGAACAATTCATTTCATGCAACATATAAAAAAATATACTAAGCATGTCATGACCACATCAAACAAGTTGTACTCTATAAGCAAAGCAGAAAAAAAAGCATCTCAAAAAAAGGTGAGATGTGCAAATTCAGACACATTTCCAATCCAAATGTTCATATAGACTACTTGTGCCTGACCAGTGGTAGGGCTTCCAAGCTCATACTGGCCAGAGTCAAACACACTGTACCTTCACCCCAACATAGTGATGTCATGTTGGTCCTCTTTGAATACCATTTTGGACTCAAACAAGTCTAAAATTCTTTAAGTATACTAAGAAAATAAAGGTACTAGCTTCAATCTTTAATTCAGAGGCCCCATTAAATTGATGTGTGGTAATATACCTACAAATATTTTGTGAAATACCTTCTGGCATCCTAAAACCAAAGCTGAATGGAAAGAACACATTTGCAACAATTAACACTTATATGATAGCAGTTTTAATGTATACTTTTAGAACTATAAAATGAATAATAAAAAGACCCACACAATATTAATGAAATAGGGCCGACCATTCTAAGATATCTATAAAAAGATTAACATGTTCTTGCCTGAAAAGGACAAAGAGGACACACAGACATTCTTGGAGCCCCTGATAAACAGATAAGAAACCTACAAAAACTTTCAGTATAAGAAATATCAATTTATGCAGCAATAGTAAAAGCTGATAAAAGCTACCAGCCATTGGATTTGTTGAATATAAGCGAAAGTGTCTGCTTCCTGATAGAAGAGGTAATTAAAATGGTTATGATGCAAGAATGGAATAAAAAGGTCTTAAATAGATTATGTCTTCTAGAACTCTGCCATCAACATGTCAGTAAAAAAGCATTTTACAGATGGCAGAAAAATGAGGGTTTGTGGAAATGACATTTATTAGATGGTTAATATGTGCTAGCCACTGTGCTAAGCATGAGAAGCAAAAAGGCAAAAACAACTCTACCCTCAAGAAGTGCACAATTTAATGAGGGAGACAACATATAACTATTTAATGAGGGAGACAACTACATAACAACTATGTACGAACAAAATACAGGCTTAATAAATTAGAGGTAATCTCAGAGGAAAAGGCACCAGCCTACCAGGTTTCTTATAGAATGGGAGAACTTAGCTGACACTTGAAGAAAGCTTGGGAAACCAGGAGATATAGATGAGGAGAAAGAATATTCAGGGATAAAGGACAGCCAGTGAAAACGCATGAAGTTAAAAGATTGAGTGTCTTGGGTGAGGTACAGTAAGGAGGCCAGTGTCAGCTGATACTGGAATTTTGTGGGGTGAGTAAAGTGCGAAAATACTGGAAAGAGGAGAGACAGGTTAGGAAAAGGCTTTGAACACTAGAGGATTTTATATTTGATTCTAGAGGTGGCAATTCAGGACATTCCCATCAGAAATTATAGAATAAATTTATATTGACATAGAATATACAAATAAATTATGTAAACTGTTAAATTATCACAGGCTACAAAAATTTAGCAACTACCAAATATGTAGCAACACATGAACTGGTAGCTAAAATTACAAATCAGAAGTATACCATCTTTCATGCGCTAACAGACAAAATTTCTGGGGGAAAAAAAAACCAATAAATTTAATTGGAACTAGACCATTATCACTGATCAAAATGCTACCTTCAGCTATAAAGCCATAATGCTGATCCATAAAAACTTAAGAACAGTATTTTACATAAATATTCTCATTCCAAATATACAACGGTGGCTAAAGATAATTAATAAACACAGGAACTTCAGATGTCCTTTCTCTACCCTGCTCAGGATCATTTGGTCAACTAATTTTATCTTTAGAAAATAAAATAAAAAAAAACAAAACACATACATACACACACACACACACACACACACACTCACTTACTCAAACAGAAGTTAAACAGGACTTGCTAGCAAGTGCACTGCTAATTCTCCCAAAAGCACATGTGGGTAATTATAACAATAACAGTACTGTAAATCTTGCAAATTCACATATTTTGTTTTTATGAAATACAATCTCATTTCTATATAGATTCCAGGTTTCCAGGATTCATGAAATTCTTGCTCTACAGAAGCTGCCAGTGTATAGCACATAGTAGGCACTTAATAAAGAATTGGATAGACAAATGTGAAATTCACACTTGTAGATCACCCACAATTACCTAGACATAACATCCATCCATACAAATTTAATTTGTATTTTATATCTCCATACCAAATAAATATTTATGATCTCCAAACTACGTGGAATGAAAAGATTTCAAAATATAGAGACCTAACAGCAATCAAAACCATGTGGAAATACAATGAAGTACCTCTTCTCCATTGTCCTGTCTGCTATTGGAGTTGAAGGAAAGATGCTTTCAGTAAGACTCAAAAAAAGTTTAGATTCTAAAATATTGCTCAATTGCATCACCATCACCACCTGAACTCCATCCACCCCCAAAAATAAGAATGAGAGAATAAAAAAATAAGTACATTCCTGGCTTTTTGTTTGTCATTTGCTTTCTGGACAAATTCCTAATCCCAAGGTTTCTCCCTGTCATCCAGCACCCTTCTAAATGGTTTTCCTCTGTTGTCAAAGTTAGTATGAACTCAGAGAATGCTAATTTATTATTTATACATATTTTGGAATATGCAATAATCCAAGTAATACATAATTTGAAAAATAAATCAGCTGCTAAAACATGTGCAATGTATTCCAAGTGTTCTTGCAGTCATAAATAAAAATGATATTTGGATTATCAGTGATTTTGAATTATTCAAATCTTTGTCTCCATTAGCAGATAAATTCAAATCGTAAATGATGCTAAATGGTTTTGGCCAACAGATAAAGGAGTGTTTAGTTTTGTTTTTCAACTCATTGGAATTAGAATTTCCAGTCCCAGCTTTGAGATACCTGGGGGAAGTTTCCGTTATCTCAAGGGAAATAATAAACCATTCTAAATACTCAGAAAGCAAAATTATTTCCCTTTAGTTAAAATACATATACATACACACATATGCACATATATGACACACAAAACTTTTAGTGGAGTCAGAAAATGTATAAAGTTGAATGCTATAGTTACAAAATGGAATCACACCATGGACTATACATACTTTCCTTATAAGTTAGGCTCTTCCTATCATATTTGAAATTTTAAATACTTTCTTCTGGGAGAAAAAAAACATATAAAAAAGGTTATTAAGTGGTTTGTTATTTGTTTTTCTTCCTATTGTGGCCAGGCTGGAAGTATAGGGAGTAGTTGATTTCCCTACTGATGAGTTTGATCTGCCCCATTTCAGGCTTGGGACACAAAGCCTCTCCTTATGCAAGCTAATTGCTCCCCCTGCTCTCAGGGCTTCACCATATTAATAATGGACTCAGTACAAAGCTCCAATAGGCTTAGTCCATTGCAATGCAGAACACCAAAGCCCCAAACACCTAGCACAGTCTCAGCCTCTCCAGTAGCTGAGATTATACACATGCATCACTATGTCCAGCTGCTTGTTCAGATATTAAACAAATGAAAACACTAATATTTATGCCCATGATTTTTCTCTCCCATGTTTATTTCTTTAAATCACCATTTGTTCCTCAAAGTGTCATTTGCAAAACTGTGAATAAGCATACAATAATCTAAAATCTTTTGTCTAGTATAAATAGAGCTTTCTATAGCCCCAAAGTGGCTCTGTTGGGTTTGTTTGGGGTTTTTTTGGCTTTTTTTGTAGGGGGGAGAACAGGGCAATTGGAGTTAAGTGACTTGCTCAAGGTCACATGGCTAGTAAGTGTTAAGTTTCTGAGGCCGGATTTCAGCTCAGGTCCTCCTGACTCCAGGGCCAGTGCTCTATTCACTATGCCACCTAGCCGCCCTGGCTCTGTTGTTTTTTAGTACTTGGTTTTCATTTTTACAAATCTGGTTTCTAAAAACTTGTTTTTAATTACATGAAATGTTTAATGAGCTGAAGCTGAAGTTTGCCCAAAGGAGAGGCAGAGGATAGCGAAGAGTGAATTGAACACATTAAAAAACAAGGAATTATTCAGTAGCAGCTCAGTGGCACAGTAGATAAGAGTGCCAGGCCTGTAGGCAGGAAGACTCATCTTGTAGAAGTTCAAATCTGGCCTCAGACACTTACTAGCTTGTGTAACCCTGGGCATGTCACTTAACCCTGTTTGCCTTGGTTTCCTCATTTGTAAAATGAACTGGAGAAGGAGATGACAAACCACTCTAGTATCTCTGTCAAGAAAACCCCAAATGGGGCCACAAAGAGTCGACTACAACTGAAGCAACTGAGCAACAATAACAAGAAGTATGAAAGATTTCTTTAGGTTACATACATGTAGAACAAGTCTCACATGATTGTGGAGCCTCTTCTTCTATCTCTAGGCTCAGTGCAGAGTATTTCAAGTAAGCAAAGTCATGCAAGCATAGCTCAAACCACCATCCAGTATATTTTCTACCAACAGACCAGAAAACAAAAATTAAATAGCAAGGATTTTAATGAGTATAAAACAGCAAAGTAAATAACAAAAAAAGATCCCTCCATATACAAAAAGTGTGATTTCCCATAGATTCTCCTGCCACTGGTGGGAGAAGGAATATTCTTTAGATGACTCAATATGCTAGAGTTGCATACCAGCTGGACCAAACACTGTCTCCAAGTGATGGCATCTCTCTGCTCTCCCGCTTCTCTCCCACAGCAGCGACTACTACTTTTACAGCTTCACACTGATTATTTCTCTACAGAGCTACTACCATCATCTCTTGCTGGGATTCTCTCCATTGAGTTAGCTGTAGCCATCTGGAGAAGTTCTCTTCTACCTCAAAGGAAATATTATTGCTCTTTATGAGACTACCCAGTCAAAACATGTAAATCTAATCAACATAGCTCTTTCTTGAGGGAAAGCCAATCAAACCCAGGCAGCAAGGAAAGAGCCTCTGATGCACATCACAATCAGTGTATCCTTATCCTGCTCTCAGGGAAATTCCCAAGGTAGGGTTGATATTTAGGATAGAGTAGATTCCTTTTATCTCCTTTCAGGAATCTGCTTCCTTTGGCATGTGGTCTTCCCCTATCAGATGGTAAATTCCTTGAGAGCAGGGACTGTCTTGTCTTTCTTTGTATGCCCAATGCTTAGCACAGTGCCTGGTACAAGTTGTTGTTGTGGCAGCTGTTGTTGTTCAGTTGTGTTTCAGTCATGTCCAACTCTTCATGACCAGGCATATAATAAGCACTTAATAAACACAAATATTGTGCTAATATAGTATTAGAAATACATCAGTAAGTTGGGAACTTTGATTGAGTCACAAGGCTTGTGAGTGGAGCCACAGGGCAATATAAATGGTAATATTTTGTCTTATAGCAATGGAAATATTGATATGATTTGATTATCAATCGAAGAGTAAGAGTGTTGGGGAACAGAGGGGATTTAAAGGCAGTCTGATGGAAAAGTAGACGGCAATACATATGTAATGGGCAAGGCACTCACCCTCTAATCCAAGTGGCTGTGCCCTGGTAAGTAGTAAAGTTGTCAAGTTGAATGGGTCAATTTCCCTGGGGTAGGGGTAGGAGGCAGAGGGTCTCTGAAGGTTAAGGTGGGTTGCTATTCCTTGCAGGGAGAGAGACACAGCAAAAGGAAAGATGGTAAAACATGTGTACTAACTGGGCCCTAGTAATTTGGTATATGAGATGAAATATGAAGCTATCTTCACTTTGGTCCCTTTCTATCTAGCCAGTCCCCAAGTCTTCATCCCATTTAGTCATTCACCAGGACATTAGAACCTAGAAACAAGAAGCATCTTACTATTTTTCCTGTTCAATATACTATTTCCTAACAGGAACAATAACCATCAATTTAAGGAGACCAAACTGGGAGTAGGGCAGTTTTATGTCAGGTTAATAAAGAATTATTTTATGAAAGATGGTGGAGAAATTCCTAGGATCTCTGAAGTGTAATACATAATTCCTTATTTATGTGTTTATCTTAAGCCATGAACTATAAAATTGTGAAAAAAGAAACAATAACTGAGACAATATCAGGTAATATTTTAAAGCCCCTTGAGGTTTCTATAACTGCTATAATGTTTCACTCATATAAAAATATAATGATGTACAAAGAGCTACTTGTCAATCTTGATTTACATTTTCCCATAGTAAAGGGTATCCATTTTTTCAACTATAAAAAAAGGTCAAACTTTTAAACTAGAATAAGAATAGAGTATTTTCTGATATAGTAATGACCTCTACAGGAAAAAAAAATGTTATTAATTGCTTTGCCCAAGTTCTATTTTTAACAGAACTTTTTGCAGTGAAAAAAATTAGAAATAAATTGGTATTCATTTGTTTTGGTACCTCATTAAGTGAACAAGATGGTGAACTTTATATTTTTCCTATTATACATGTTTTTAAAAATTCAAATTGGCAGTAATAATTTTTATCTAACTTGTTCTCATCTTAGCTGTGGAAAACTTCTAAGTCTGATAAAAAACATTTTTAGAAATGGTTATTTGACCAAAGCACAACTATTTGATACACATATGGAATACTGTAATAAAATGTGGGAGTAATTCATATAGAACTTCAAAAACAGTAATCACGGAACATGGATGTTTTAATGAATTTCAAATTTCAATGAAGACACTGAACACTTAAAAAACATCAGCACAGTAAAAGTAAATAAAAAAAAAACAAGTAGATCCATACAACACTTACAAATACATATTTCTTCCAAAAGAAATTTGTATTCACAGATTTAGGCAGCAAATGTTTTACATAAGATTCCAAAATATGTGCAGATTTTGAATCTGTAAAAAAGGGATGTGCACTGGTAGAGAAAAAGAAAGCCACATAAGACCACTGCCTTGCCTAACAATGTATCTTCTATGAAATTCTGCATCCCTAACACATTTTTCTCCATTATTAAATGAAATTCTGGACATGTCTGCATTCAGCATGAAACAGTTCCCTCTTCAAACACTATTTCAAATGGTACTATGAGTGGCTAGAAACATGACTCAATTTCAACCCCAAAAAATTCATTATCACCAAATGCCTACCTGACTTGCTGGAAATAACACTTATGGTCACGAATAGATATCATATAAAATCAAGTTAAAAGATGATACAGTAATGAATGGTGTAAATATTAGCCTGCTCCTGAGAACTCAGCTCTAGCACCTTGGGGATTTACCTTACTTACAATGAGGTGTCAGAGGTTGGCCCCTCTAGTTTGCGGTAAAAGTAAGCAGCCACTGGCAGTGATGGATACTGGTCTGCATAGATCTGAATGACCTTCATGTCATGTATTCTAAAGGTTTCAAAAAACATTAAGCAAAAACAGGCTAAAACTTGGTTTTTAAAGGTTGAATCAGTTATTTGTATATATATATATATGAATGTATGAATATGCATATGTATACTATATATGCATATATATATACACACATATTTCTATTTCCAGCAGTGATTTCAAAATATCTAAAATTTCCAAATTAAAAGAAATCAAGTCAATAACACTATCTCTGTAATCTAGCATTCAAGAGCAAGTTAATACACAGGCCTCTGAATATACAATAAAGGGGACAGGAAATGGCATTTTGCACATCAATTTTTCAAAAGCTAATGCATAACAGGATAAAAATAAGTCATAGCAAATGCCTCAAATAATCAAGGCATTATGGCAAAATACTCTTCAGAAAGCAGTAGCTGAAACTTTTACTATAGTGGCAACTAACTCTGGACTTCTTAAACTGTATTTGAGCTAATAAAAAATAAATTTGAAAACACATCAAAGCCTTCTGAGTTTCAAAGAAAAATTTACTATAATGTTTATTTACTTATTTCATCAAAAAAAACCTCAGCTCTATACAATTATTCTTTTGTTGTTTTAACTTTTAACTCACTCTTTTTACAAGTTCCCTCCTTTTTTTCTTCTTTCTGACTCCTGAATACACTAATGAATATGTTAATCAACCCCTGCAAAATTATTCTAAATGCACAAGAATCTAACTCTGTAAGCTCAGCTACTGTTCTATTTATTATGTCAAAAAAAAAATGTAGCATTCTTTTCATTCATGATAAGCTCTTCTGAAGAGCCTCCTATATCCAATTAGCCCTGCACCTTACTGTATGGGTATATCAGTTAAAAAACTGTGAACCACCCTCCCACATCACTTAAAAATAAAGGAGAAAAGTAAATGGCCATCCAAATGTGAAGGGCAGTACACTAAGATGCCTTTTAAGCAAGACTGCAAGTCAGTAAGAAATAATACGTACGAATTTTAGTATGGCATTCTGATCTCAAAGCCAAAAATAACAAGATCACTCACTCTGTAATATGGTAAGGTACTGCAATAGCTCTAGTCTCAGCTACTAGTCTGAGAAAAAAGAATATTCCAAACATACAAATATTTTTCTGTGTTATAACTTTATCAAACCAAAAGCAAATTGTTTATATTCAAGATACATTTGGTGTGATTGTCTTCTTCCCTTATGATTTTAATTCAATATTCCAGCTATAAACCAAAAGTGCTTTAACTAGGCCACAGTGAGATTCAAAGTACATAACATTCATTTGTGAGGTAGTACTCATATATTCGCATTGCTGGCTCTCAAATGCCACCAGGGAAGTGGACCTATTTATAAAGATGCAAACTGAAGGTGTAGAACATAAAAAAGATTTTGTTTTCAGGTAGGTCACCAAAAAGTAGCAAGTCCTTCTCACAAAGGTCAAGTCACAGTCATTGGATAAGTCATCTGAAACTTCTATAAACTGTTTATAACCACAGCTATAAACTAAAGTGCTTTAAATTTTGCTTCAACATATTTCAATAATTAGAACCCTATTTTGGAATTTGTTAGTGCAAGACCTTATGAAATTGAAATGACTTAACATTAATAGGGCAGAAAGCATTTCTTTTTAAAAAGAAACTTCCTCTGAATGTCGTGAGTCAACATTCTATATATACTAGAAGCTGTTAAACTTTTACATCTCAAATCCATGCTATTATTACAGAACTATATGCAAACCCAGCACTGAAGCTGTATTACACTGAAGCACTACATGTTAAAACTTCATGTAAGAAGTAAACATGAAATGTGTGACTACCAGTGAAATTTACACCAACTCAAATTCAGGGCCTTCAATCTTTTCAAAACATAGTAGATATTTATGATTTTCTGTAAAATGCAAGAGATCACTATCTATCTCACAACGAGTATATGGATTTCACATTGACACTGAATTCACAGAAATGTAATGCCCTACTGTTCATGTATCAAATGTGGAATAATTCATGAGCATTTTATGTGCTCTATGGTAAGAGAACTTCATTTCTAATGACCAATGGATGCCAGTATATAAAAGGTATACAAGGCAGAAATCAAGGGAAGAAAAATGATCACACATTTTCAGGTCATTTCATGCAAACTGGGCACAATGTGGAAACAACATTTACAAATCCCCTTTTTTAGGGTTAAATTCTCACAATAATGGCAGACCAATATGCAGAAATATCTGCGTGAGTTAAAAGTCTATGGCAAAAAAACAATTGTGGAGAATCCACAGATCTTATTTTTCTTGTAGTAAAGCAGGGATGTTGATATTCCAGCCAATGGCCTGGCGATCAAACCCACAAGTAAACAGGTTACATATTGGATGATCTTCACTCCAAGCTGAGCAGCACACCATTCTTCTGTGGCCCTGGTAATAGTGAAACAAACCAAAATTAATGTCCAAAAATAAGATCGATAAACTGGCAACCAAATTAGTATTGGGGATAAAAAGAAAGGCAAAAAGCACAGTCTTTACCTCCAGAGTATTCACCTTCTAATGAGGAAGACAATATGCAAACAATGCATAATGTCAAATATATATAAAAACCATAAACGGAAGAGAACCTCAGGGGGAAAATACTAAGTGGAATCATTGGAGAAGAGGTAGGTGTTCAGAAGAGAGGTTGGGACTAGATATAAAGAAGTAAGAATTATCTGTAGAGTTATAACCAAACCCCAGGCTCAATTTCTCATCTATAAAATGAAGTAGTTGGGCTAGATAGCCTCTCAAATCCCTTCCAGCTCTAAACCTATAGTCTTATGATAAGATGGAATGCCTAGATAACCCCTAAGGTTTTTGTCAGTTCCAAAACCATGATCTCGTGATTCTGACAAGATGCATTTAAATTTCTGTATGGACAAATAATTGCTCTGTATCATTACGTAACTAGAAAAAATACAGAGAAAGAATTTTTCAAACAAAAAAAATGGAATGATGCTCTACTCTAATGTCTACCAAATGTAAGGCCTAACAAAAACTGAATTACTGGAAGAAAACAAATCATTTTAAATATATGTTATAAATCTTTCTATAAGAAGTCATAGGTACATATATGTAAAGATGTGTTAAGAAATAACCTATGATGGAAGAGTAATTGGGAAGTAAAAGTGATATTAAGAAAAAAAAGTGCATCAATGAATTATTTTTTAAAAAATAAACAACAAAAAAACCTGATAAAGAATTAAGACACAATAAAAATGCATTTTAAGGGCCAGAATTATTCATAAAAAGCCCTAATAAACTATTTTGATGCCTCCGATGCCTCTACACTTTTGCAGGTGTTGACCAGTTATAATGCCACAACAGGCCCCTCACAAGAAGATGAACAACCAAGTCGTGAATTTCTCTTGCCATGAACAATTCATACAAACATAATTATAGATCACAACTGATTTCAGTAGAATAGCTTGTATGGATGGAATCATAGAATTTTTGAAGTATTCAAGCAGTTTGTAGGCATTTGATTATCAAGTGATATGAACAGTTGAAGCACTGTAGACTAATTTTATACCAAAATTCACTCTACAAGAATCAATGTTACTTGGTAATAAGGATATTCAGACAACTGGGAAAGTAATATGATGAGATACAAAAAGTTTAGATAGTCGGAAGACGTGAATTCAAATCCGGATGATCTCGAGTAAGTGGCACATTACCTAATGTGTAAAATGAAGATTAAGGCCCCTTTCCAAAAGCCATAAATCTATACTACTAAAACATTAACAAAAAAAACCGACAAATATAGCTTGATCTGGAGGTATAGCAAAAAAAAAAAGTGGGGGGGAAGGATTATTACAAGTTAACACACTTTGCTCTTTGACTTTGCAGTAAAATAATTAAGAATTCATTAACTTCATGCATATAATTCCTTCTAAGAATCTGAATTATTTAAACGTTAGAAATTCTAACCCACCATCAAGATGACACTTACGTTAGAAAAACTAAACCTAGGAAAGATCAAATAAGACTACAATATAAAACTGAAAAATCAAATCAAATACAAGGACAGTGTTACATGACCAGCACAGAGAGTGGCATGGTTTTTTTTTTATTTATTTTATTGAATTGTTTGTCTACTTTTAGTTTACAAGATTCAGTTCCAGAGTCACTTGAGTTTCAGATTTTTCTCCCCTTCCTCCCCACCCCCCACCCCTGCCATGGTGGCATACAATCATGTACAGGATCTGCAAACTCTTTCACCCATGGTTTTATTTTTGCCAAGACCAAATGGTTGTGCTCATTGCTCAAAGTCTGTTCTCCCACTACTGGAAAAGACAGTCTTAAAAAGCCTTTTCATTCCTCAAGGTATCTGATAGAATAAAATGTTTCTTAAAAACAAAACAGAAGGGAATAAGAATATAAGAAGTGTCATCTAAAAATGAGTGTGTGTGGGGGGGGGGGTGAATCTAAACCTACCTCAGGGTAACAGAGAAAGGCAAAATGAGACCTAAAGAAGGAGAAAAAGAAAGCCACTGAAACTTCAGAGCACCACACAGTGGGTATTCCAAGTCTTTGTGAAGTTTTAAGCTTTAACATCTTCTATCCAAATGATTCTTCCCAAAAAGGAGGTAGTGAGACTCTCTAAGGAGAAAGCAGTTGCTCATTTTGAAGGAAGAATGGCATAAATAAGAGAACAGGAGCTGTAAGATGACAGGCCTTCTAGTAAAGTAGTGTATATACTACATACAAATCCCAAGGAGATCAAAGACAGAATGAAAGGTCTCATATTTAACCAAACATTTACAAACATACTTTTTTTTCAGTAGCAAAGAGCCTGAAGGAATGGGGATCCGCCCATCAGTTAGGGAATGAATGAATGATAGTATCTGAACATAATGGAATATTAGTGTACCATAAGAAATGATAAAAGAGAGTATTTCACAGAATCCAGGAAAACAGGAACCAATGTAGAGTGAAATAAACAGAACCAAGGAACAATTTGTACAATGACAACATTGTAAAAAAAAACTTTAAAAGACTTAAGATATCTGATCAAGGCAACAACCACCCACACCTCAGGAAGGCCAAAGATAAGACAGGGGATGGAATAAGGATATAGAAGGAGAGCTACCTTTGTAGACACAGCCACTGGGCTGATTTGTTAGGAGCTTTAATTTTTCCAACCTCTCTGATTTTTAAACGGGGATGAAGATCTGCTGGAGGGAAGGAAGCAATGGTGATGACAAAAAAAAGGAGAAATAAAAAAGTGGAGAATCACTGAATTTTTTTTTAATTCATAGGAAAGAAGAGAAGGCAGTTCAGAAAGAAGCACAGATAAATGGGACAGTTTTAAAATAATGAGAGTTGATTTTTATTATAATAAAAACAAGCAGTACAGAATAGAAGTTCACAATTTCACGTACAAATTCTCTTTTTGTATTTTGATTTGTATGTAAAATTCTCCTTTTTTGGCACATAAGTTCAAAATAAAAACATGTTTTTAAAAAAGCAAGCTGAGATCAGAGATCTCATAACAGAGATCCACCAGAGTTTCATGTACTCTTTTTCTGTTCTACTACATACATGGAAATGCTCATTGGGGGGCGGGGGGGAAGTGGGAAAAGTGTTAAGGTCTGAATAAGAAACAAAATAAGAAACAAATTAAAACAATAAAAAGGAAGGTTTTAGAGCAGGGGTGGGGAACCTCAAGGCCACAGGTTCCCCACCCCTGTTACAAAGAGCTGGGAAACTATTAGAGCAAAATGTTCTATAAACTGTGAGATGCTATCACTGTAGCAAATATTTTTGCTTGTTTCTGTCACAAAAAATTTCAATTTGGGAAAAGGAGAGTGGAAGGGTTCTCATTCATTTTTCAAAAATGAGTATGATACAAAGACGAGACATCAATATAACTTTTTTTTAAAGTAAAAGGAAAGACTGAGAGATGAGATCTTAACAGTACTACGATTTTAGGTAGATTCAGAACTAATGGAACGGCCAAACCCAAAGAGTAGGCATTAATGGTTCACTGTGAACTTGGACCTCCACAAGCTTCTACTTTGACTCCTCACAATGGTAAGTTGGTAAGCGTGAGTTCTCAAAAGCTATGCCACTGGAGAACAAGCTCTGGCACATTCTATTTATCATGTTAAAGAAAGGTTTTAGGTATGTCTTTGACAATATAATCAATCAGAGGATCAAAGAATGTGAAAGGAAAGAACCCAGGACATCTTACAGTCTTTCTCTATTCCAATGTCTGCCCTCAAATAAGAGAACTTCGAACATCTATTACTGACACTATGTAGTGGTTGAGAGCTGAGCCTGAAGTCAAGAAGAGTACCTGGCAGATAGTAAGTGCTTGTTTCTTTCCTTTTTTGTTATAATACCTAGAGGTAAGTGGTGGCAGGGTGCATAGTGCTGCGGGCCTGTAATCAGGAAGATCTGGCTTCAAATCTGCTTTGAGACACTTATTAACTGTGTGACTGAGCAAGTCCCTTAAACTCTACTTGTTTCAGCTTCTTCAACTATAGAATGGGTAATAATAGCAGCAGCTAACACACAAGACTGGGCAGCTAAGCAGTATAGTGCAGAGTGCTGAGCCTGCTGTCAGAAAGACCTGAGTTAAAAATCGGACCTCCAACACTTACTAGCTGGGTGACCCTGGGCAAGTCATTTAATCTTGTTTGCCCCAGCTTCCTCATCAGTAAAATGAGCTGGAGAAGGAAACTGCTAATCAATCCAGTATCTTTGCCAAGAAAATTCTAAATGGAGTCACAAAGAGTCAGACATGACTGAAAAGAGTGAACAACACAGTGCAAAGTTATTGCGACAATCAAACAAGGTATTTTTAAAAAGCGCTTAGCAAGATATATGGAACAAAGTAGGTGCTAAATAAATATGTGTTTCCTTCCTCTTCTCCTTCCCTCAAATACACTAACCCCTAATACTTCAGCCCCCTCAATTCCTGTGATCTACTCCTTTATTCCACTTCAACTACACAAAGACAGTCATATCCTCAATCCTGATATCATTCAAAAGTGTTCCAATTTCCCTCTTCACAGACTCTGAAAATCCTCTCTCTTACTATACTCATCTCTCTCTGCTTTTTCAATCTCTAACTATTCTTCACTCTCCCCATAATCCCCATTCTTTGACCCTTTAATTTTTTTTCCAGGCTATTACCCTTCTCCCCTTTCCTTCTCAATCCTTTGGTGAACCAAATGAATTCTATATCAAAGGTGTCAAACTCAAACAAGATTAAAATATAACAGAGAAATGTTTAACAAAAGAAATAAAAATACAACATGACATTTGTTGTTGCCTTTCTGTGGTCTGTGTATAACTGTGCCTAACTCTTCCTGACCTTATTTTGAGAGTTCAGGCAAAGATACTGGACAGAACTGCTCTGTCCATTTTGTAGCCATTTCACACTTGTAAAAAGTTTTCTTGCTTAAGCACAATACTTCACAATTAGTCATACCAAATTTCATCATACTAGATTCATCCCAACACTCCAGTGTTCTAAGATTCTTTTGGATCCATTCTCCATTCATTCTGTTAGCTAGCCCCCAGTTTTGAGTCCCCCAGAAATCTACTTGTTTTCCCATCTACGTCTTTACAGAAGCCATGAGTGAAAACGTGAAAGAACACAAGACAAGCCACAGATAACTAGAGTGCTCCAATGGAGATCTCCTGCCACGGTGACTTTGAATTAACAACTACTCTGAGTCTGTCTATACAACTAATTCTAAATCCACTGAGTTGTATATTCCTTGAAGCTAATTTCTCTACCTTCTTAAAAATATTATGAGATACTTAACAACAACAAAAAAAACCTGCTAAAACCTAGGTAAACTATATCCCATCATCTTTCTAGTTTAATCCTGTCAAAAAAGGAAATGAAGTTGTACTTGTATGATATTATCAATGAAACCAATATAGTCCTTTGTAATCACTTCTTTTCCTAGCTGTTCTAATACAATATCTTTTTTTTTTTGAGGAGGGAAGGCAGGACAATTGGAGTTAAGTGACTTGCCCAAGATCACACAGCTAGTGTGTCAAGTGTCTGAGGCCGGATTTGAACTCAGGTCCTCCTGACTTCAGAGCCTGCGCTCTATTCACAGTGCCACCTAGCTATCCCTAATACAATATCTCTTTAAGCATTACATTCTAGGATTTTCCCTGGAACTGAAGTCCAGTTCACTGACCTACATTTTGCAGATTTCTGTTTTCTTCCCTTTTCAAAAAAATCAAGACATCTGCTCCTTTTCAGTCTTGTGGTACTTCTTCCATTTCCCATGATCTTTCAAATCACAGATATTTGGGTGAGGCAGAGCTATCATGGATGACGCCACATTAACTGGACAGTGTTATCAGTAGAGTAACAGTAAGTTCAGAAGGGGGAGGTTTGGGAAGGAAAGAGAAAGAGTTCTATTTTGGCCCTGTTGAGTTTGAGATGTCCACATGACATTTAATAAAAGAAATCCAAGAGGCAAATCAGATGCATGACTGTAGCTTATCAGAGAGGGACTAGGCCTCAGCACACAACCCTGGGAATCATCTACAGAAATGAAAACTGATACCATGAAAACTGATGTGATTAGCATGGAAGAAAAAGAAAAAGGTCCCATAACAGAACTTAAGAGATACCCATGTTTAATGGGTAAGATATGGCTAATGAGGTCTATGTGTGCTAACCATACTCTCTTAACCTCCATCCCCACCCAAACCTGATGTCTCTTATTAACTGGTCTATTTTCACTTGGACTTCAAGGTTTATAACAATTCTGTGAGGTGGACAGGTAAGGAACTCTAAAGACTCTTACAGCTCTAAATCTATGAATCTATGAAGTATGATTATCCTCATTTCACAGAAGGTAACCAGAGTCTGAAAGAGATAAATGGTCATACACAGAATAAATGCTGGAGCTGGGAAATTATCATAGATTCAGAATGGAATCTAAATTAATAAGGATTTTTATTTTTTTAAAAACCTCATTAGGTTTTTAACACAAAATTAGGAAGTCAGTTACATATGTTTTGGGAAACTTTGGCTAACTGTTTATTCGATACCTCCTTTTACATGGCTTTGATTTTTAAAAATCTCCCTCCCTACTTTCCCCTATATCACAAGTCACTTATTGTGATATCACATTACTCTAAACTCTAAATTGTGCATGCTAGAAATAACTCATTCCTGTTAAAGTATTAATATCTGATAGTACTTAATATCATATCACTCTCTACAAGGAGTAATATGCCCTTTTAACAGGTGTCAAACATTGATGATAGGCTGATATGTATTTGTGCACAGGTGTGTGTGTGTGCACACAGATGTTTTGCAAACTTGGAAGGACCCACTGGTGACCCTCACATCAAACTACACAGATAAAAGCATACTTTAACCATGTGTAAAGATGGCCCTAGCTCAAGTCTATTATTCAATAATTTGTTCATTATTTAGTTGTCTGATTTTTTGATGCATACAGTTTCAAATAATTAATCAAATTCTGAGTTCATAGTTTACCCTTCAGAACAAAACCATAGAAGAGATACAGTGCTCACTTTGAAAAGTAGTAACTCAGTTACCTGTCTGTTACTTCGGGGCAGCCTTGCTAATCGTACTCCTGACATATCAAATAATCTAACTTGTCGGTTGTCATGTGGAAGGGCAATGATTCTTTGACCAACACATACATTAATCCTGCAGAGAAGAGATAAAAGTAGTTTATGTATAGAACCTACCAAACAGGACTTCACGAAACAATTTGTTGAGTCCACTATAAAGGAATTTTAACTACTTTTTATATTTTGCTGAAAAATATGGTATTAGAGATATCATCTGAAGCAAGGAACAAAATTATTTATCTCCAACTCCACTCTATGCAGCTGGTATGCAAAACCAGACACAAAATTAACCTACAGCATTAAAAATTATCTGTAGTTTCCACCCACTGTTTAGCATATAATACAGAAAGAGCTTTATCTTTAAACCACACCATCCCAGGCTGATTTTATTTTTCACAAGCAAATGTGTACTGAGGGTCAAAGATAAAATATCTAAATTCTCTTCTGAAAAGATTCACTTAAAATCTAAATTAAATATTTTGGGAAACTATATTCAACACTTTTCAGAACATTGGGCTGTGTGTGTATGAATACATAGGTATATGTATACACATATATATAAAATGTATATCTTGATATAACAAATAAACTATTTTTACCTGTTTATAGCAGAGTCTGTTCGGATAGTTGCAATCGGGGATCTCATATTTTTCAAATCCCATACTTTTACAGTACGATCATCACTGCCTGAAACAACATTGTCCCCCACAGTAAATACAGCAGAAGTCACGGTGCTAAAAATAAAAGATGAACCGTCAATTTAAAAAATTCATTTCAGGTTGTTTTTCTTAATATCCTCATAGACAATATCAAATACTGTCCCACATAGAATACAACAATAACTTTTGTCAGTTTCTAAGAGGGTTGTTGTTGATGTGATGATTCATATCATCATAAAGTGATAAAAATTATAAGTAAAGTCTTCTGCTCTACAAAGTATCTTCTCATACTTTGAAATTTCTCTAACAAATAAAACTTATCAAATTTGGCAAATCCAATTCCCTTCTCTTTCAACAACAACAAAAAATTATTCAATTTGTATCCTAGATTCTTTTTTGCTAAAAACAAAAACAAAATGGAAGAATGAGGAACTAGTGAAAAAATACAGGCTGAAACATGCATGAATTCCTATATATTTGAGTGAGAGATTGAAGAAAATTATATCCATGTATATGGTTTATGATAATTCCATCAATTATTTCAAATGTTAACTTTTAATCAAATCAACCAGAAATATGTTTATAAACATGGGCAATAAGAATAACATTACCTCAGGGTCTTACTGTACATTTAGACAGAACAATATGACAAAAAGCTATAAGCAGAACCACTCGTTAAACTTTTCTGCCACCAAATACTTCAAAGAAACATTTTTAAAAAAATCAAACTCAGAACAGAAGGACTGGGTCCTAGAGAGTCAAAAAGAATCCAAAGGAAGAGCCAAGAAAGGTGTAGGCAGGGACTTAGGAAACCTGGATTATTTTAAAGAATGGCAGGAACAGAAAAAAGGGGGATGCAGTAAAGGGGTATTTAGTATCTTTTAGCCTCATGCATCTTCTACAATTTATTATTGCACTGGTCTGAATATAGACCAGGAAAAAAAATGCCATATGTGAGATTTCTTTGAAAGGAAAAAAAAGTAAAATCCTCTAAAAATTACACAAAATTAATGCAATGAAAAATATCTTTCCCATAAGGTTGTTTGGTTTGTTTTTTTTTTTTTAACCATTTCTTTCAATTCCAATACAGAGATCTGATTAATATTTTTATCACCACCCTCTTCACCTTTGTCATTTTTGTTGCCTTCCTTCTAAGACTGTTAATCACAGGTCCCTCTAAGATTTTTCACAAGGCAAATTTGGGGAGAATATAGCCTATATCTGGATCAACATGACTCTCAACCTACATACAATGTCATATACATCTATAAGTATTCATGTATATGTGTATGGGTGTATACATATGTTGTATGTATACAGTACAATGTATAGTACTAATTCTTAATGACTAAAATTTAAAGGAACAAATTTTAAACATTATTCAAAAATTACTCTGGTCTCCAATGCCACAACTAGATATAAATTACATAAGGCATTCAAAGTTATACTCAATCGCTTCATTATTTTCCAAGATCTTTTTATAACATTACTAATTCTTCAACCAAAATAGAAGTGTTTCTCCACAGGTAAAATTATCCCAATGCCTTTCTGGTGTGGGAAATTAGTGTTCCCTCAGATGAAAATAAGAAAGAGAAAAGGATTTCATGAAGCACTGTACTTGAAACTCCATGACAGAAACCTTACTTCTTTATATAAGTTCTGATGGTGCTTACTACTCTTCCTTCCCTTTCTCAAATCCTTCTTTTACCTAAAAGAATTTTATTTTGAAAATAAAATAAAACCCAGATTCAGATCTTTAAGGGTTTAAGGAAACAGTGAGTTTTCAATTCTTACGAGACATGATGTACCAGGCAAGTTTTATGACCCCTGGAAGCCATAACACATTTCACGTTTTTCAAAGGGACTACCAAAATTAAAAAGTCAGATGAACCTACAGCACACAAGCATGTTGCTACCATCTCATCAGCCTCAGAGTCACACAAACTATCAACCTGGTACCCTACTTTAAAAGAATACTGACCACTGTTTGGATAACATATGAATCATTTCTCATGACTACATATACAAGCTCATAAATGGAAAGCTTGACTGACTTCCACTTATTAGGTTTACTGGCATATTCTCTAGTTGGGGTCATGCACATCACTTTTTTAGAATTTAGTAATTCTAATTTAAAATGTCAGCTGTTCCTGTCACTTCTGCTGTACTGTAAGAATTTGATTTCATGTTCTATTCAGACTACTGATTAAGATTAGCACTATCCATGTCACAATGGCCCAGTTTACGAAAGCCTTCTTAATTTGAATTGATGTCAAATTAAGCTCTAATTAGGACTAAACTCTATTGAATTGGTGATACAAAGTTTCTCAATGTAATACTAAAGTGCAGCAAAACTACTAATGGAAAATTTGACATGACCCCTGAATCAAAGAGCTTCACCAAAACTTTCTGATCATCTTCTCCATACACAACTACTACACACAGTCTATAAGAAGTCTGGTATGTTGTTTTTGTCAATATTTTTTAAAAGGGCACATTTTCTATATATGCACCCTTTTAAACACATCTAAACAAGCACAAGTAAAATTCCTAAAAAGACCATTTAAAACCCTTTGCACTCCAAACCATTCTGGACATTGGCTACCAGCTACTCGACGCTACCTTGCAGCGAAAACGTGCATTTACAGACCCTCGTATTATTTAGTATAATTTTGGAACCAAGTAACGTATTATAATGATATTGGACT
>CM053597.1:63565532-63589457 GCA_028646575.1 Pseudocheirus occidentalis
GTTTTTGGGACAAAGAATATTGTAATTTAGGGACTTTTTGCTAGTCACTTTCCAGAATTGTTCAACAAATTCACTGCTTCACCAGCAGTCCATTAATGAGCTTCACTTCCCCTAGTACCTCCTCGTGTTTTGTTTTTCACGTCTTGACATCTTTGCCAATCTGATAAGTACTATGTAGAATCTTAGAATTGTTTTATTTGCCAGCTCATTCATTTTACAGATCAGAAAACTGACATGCAGATAGGTAAATTTCCTAATGTTGCAAGAATAGTTAATTACAGAGAAGGTACTAGAATCCAGGTTTCCAGATTAATAATGCTAAAATGCTTTTCCAACATAGAGTGAGAGTGAAGTGTGTATTCTCTGGTTAAATTGTAAACCCAGTCATATATGTACATTCAAGCTTTGCTTCCAAAATTTTTTAAAAAGAAAGTGAATTCAATATAACAATTCTGGAAATGATTTGGGTAACTGCACATGTACAACCTATATTGAATTGCTTATCTTCCCAGTGGGGGTAGGTGAGGAAGGAAGAAGGGAGAAAATCTAGAACTCAAAGTTCTAAAAACAAATGTTTAAAAAAATTTTGTTTTCTACATGCAACTAGGAAATAAGATATACAGACACTGGGGTATAGAAATCCGTCTTGCCCTGCTACAAAGTTGGGGGGGGGTTATGGGGAAGATATAAAAGAGATCAGATTGGGGGAAGGGGTATTCAGTAGGCTTGCTATTTTTGGCGGGTAAAGGAAAGACTGGGAGAAAAAATTGTAACTAAATACTTCATGGAAATGAATGTTGAAAACTAAAAATTAATTAATTTAAAAAATAAAAGTGAATTTAGCATTTTATTTTAAACTAATCTGAGTGGTTTTTATTTTATTTTCCCCTTCCTGGCTAAACTCCTTGAAAAATCCATCTTGATCTTGTTTATCTCCATTTCCTATCCTTGAACTTTCTTTTAAACGTTTTATAGTTGGGCTTCTGACCTAATCATTCTACTAAAATAGTTTTTTTTTTTTTTCCAGTTTCCACCATTGTCTTAATTGCCAAATCTAATGATCTTTTCTTAGTCCTCATTTTTCCTGGTTTCTGTGTAGCATTTGAAACTATTCATCGCTTTCTTTACTGTTTTCATCATACAGCTTTCTCATTCTTCTCTACCTTTCTGATCACTCCTCAGTCTCCTTTGAAGGACCTTCGTATTATAAAGGGCTTTGCAAACCTTAAAACACTATATAAACATTAGCTGACTATGTCTGCTAACCATGGGTGTTATCTCAAAGCTTTGTCCTATGCCTTTTTCATTTTTCTCACTCTACCACCTCATTTCTTCATGTCATCAACCTCTGTGGTTCCTTTATCTCCATGTAATTGATAAATCTATATGTCTACCCCTAGTCTTTTTTTTTTTTCCTAAGCTCCAGTCCATATCACCAATTCCCTGTTGAACATTTCATACTTAATGTCAAGTGGGCATCTCAAACTTAACATGTCCAAAACAAAACTAATCTCTCCCAATTTAGCCTTTTAAAATTATATCGTTACTGTTGAGGGCTCTACCATCCTCTTTGTCACTCAGAGTTTGTAGTTCCTCATTCTCACTTACCCCAGACAGATTGTCATTTGCCAGATATTTCTCCTATTTTTCTCCAGTGCTCTTTTCACACAGCTACACCTGTGGTGCTGGTCTTCATCACTTCTGTCCTGGACTACTGCTTAGCTTTCTATTTATTTTTTGTGCTTCAGGTCTCCTCACTCTAATTCACCTTGCATGCTGCTGCCAAAGTGATTTTCCTAAGGTATAGATAGCTCTTCCTGTGTCATTTTTCTACCTAATAAACTCTAGTAGTTTCTGGTTACCGTAAGTCCTTTTTAAAAAAAAAAAAAAAGTTTTTTTTTTTTGTCATTTAAAGCTCTTTACGACCTCACTACTTCCTCTTTTTATTCATTTATTCATTTTATTATTTATTCATTATAAATAATTTCATTATTTCTGAAATATTTCATTATTACTGTCCATACACTCTGTGATCAAGCCATACAGTACTTTTTGTTGTTCTTCACATGTGATGCTTCATCTTTTATTGCCCCCACTTTGCCTAGAATGCCCTTTCCCCTCATTTCTGACTCTTAGAATCCTTGACTTCCTTGAAGAATCAGCTCAAATGCTATGTTGTTTGAGGAATTTGGCTGGTACTGGATTGTCCTCCCCGCCTCCCCAATATCTGGTACATTCTCTTTGAGATTATCTTCTCTTTTGTATTTTTCTTGCAAATTCCTTTTTATTTACAGGTTGGGTTAAATAGAATGTAAGCTTCTTGAGGGTAAAGACTGTTTTTACCTTTTCATTTTAATCTTAGTGCTTAATGCCATGTCCGATACAGATCAAGTATTTAATAATTGCTTGTTATGGCTGATTAAATTGGGAAGAATCCAAACACTAGACTGAAATTGAATATTTGACAGTTTTTGTATATGTACCTAGAAATGTATGTTTCTTTTAGGTATTACTCCTTAATATATTCTTGCTTTGTATAATTCATACCTACTTTTTACACTCACACACACACACACACACATACACACACACACACAAATAGTCTTTATTCAGGGAGATCAGTTAGTGATGGGTATGACATATGTCTATAGTCCTTCCTACCAGAGAAGCTGAAGCTGTTGATCTCTTGAGCTTGAGAGTTCTTAACTACAGTTAACAAAGCTAATTGCTTGTAAGCACCAAATTATACCATAGATCTCTGGAAAAGGGCTTCACCAGGATACCTAAGGAGAGACAATTAGCCAAGGTCCAAAATCGAATAGGTTCAAGATCTCTAGGTCCTTTTCAGATTGGAATCGGGCCCAGAGCGGCTCCAGTACTTCCAGCAGGGGTGACATAGGAATGACAGGGAGATGGACTAATTTATTTTTTTCCATGCTTTAGAAACATATATAAGACATATTTCACCGTGTATCCTTGATGAAAGTATGAAAAGGAAAAGCTTTTTATATTGTTATCTTTTTTAATATCACCTTTCCTTCCTCCATATTATATTCCTCCTCTCTTTTCTATCCTTCAAGTTATCCTTTGCAATGAAAAGTAAAGAATAAGAAAAAAAGTTTAGTGAAACCAACCAATACTTAAGTCATGTTTGACAGTGTCCCCTAGTTCTGTTAGTAAAGGAGAGAGGTATCTTCTCATAACTTCTTCAGGGCTAAGCTTGCTTATTATAATGACTTGGCTCTTATTTTAATTAAAAAAATTTTTTTTCTCTTTGCACCGTTGTTATCGTGTATATTGTTTTCCTGCTTCTGCTTATTTAACTCTGTATTAGTTCATCTAAATCTTCCTATCCTTCCTGAATTCTTCATAGATGTTGTTTCTCTTTCTTTTATATGGGAAGTTTGCAGAGGTGATGAAGAGAAGCTTGGAAGGACTTATATAAGCATATTCAGTTAGGTGGTGTAGTGGATAGAGTGCTGGACTTGGAACCTGGAAGACCTGGGTTAAAAATACTGTTTTGAACGCTAGCCTTGTTATCCTAAGAAAATCACTTCACCTCTTTCAGCTTCAGTTTCTTCATCTGTTTAGTTGGGATGACAGTATCTCACAGGATTGTTAAAAGAGTTGCTGTTGCAATTTATGTTAATACACAAAGCATTTTGTAAACCCTGAGCACTATAGAAATTCTACTGATTATTAATATTATTGTGTAGATTTATGTGAGCAGAACCAGAAACCACTTTGCCACTACAACAGTGCAAATGGAAAGAAAAAAAAAAGTAAAATTGAACATTGTAATAATAATGACCATAGACTTTTCTTGAAGAAGAGGTGAAAAAATGGACCTCATTTTTTTTCTTTGCCCAGGTGTGGGATTATAGTTATTATATTGTATATACTATTGGATTCAGTTGTATGTATTGGGTAGTTCTACTGAAATGCTTTTAATTTTTTGTTTTTTTTAACAAGGGTTGACTTACTGTTTAAGGGAAAAGGAAGGGATATGGTCAGAATAAGGTTGATAAAAAGAAAATATTGGTTAAAAAAAAATTAAAATTAAACAAGAAAGAATTTACTTACTCAATACACTTTCCATTTGGGAACAGGTGGAGTCTTATATTTTCATTCATTTCATTGTAACTTAAACATGGTTTTACATTGCTTTTGGTGTATTGATTGATTGGCCTTTCACAACTAGCCAGTTTAATTGCTAAATTGTTTTATATTCTCTGTTTCTAAAGATTCAAATGGATTACAATGCTGAGAAGACACTTAGTGTGTGGAGTCAGTGGAAGGGTGTGTTTTATTTTGATTGTGGGTTCTTTCTTAGTAGTCTCCCTCTGAAGTATAGGGAGTGAATAAATTAGCTAGCTAATTTTTTTGTCTTTGCTCTTGGTAGTTATGTGAAGTTAATGGTTGTTCTGTAGAATTGTGTGGTTTTGTAGATGATAAGTGCATGCAAAGAAAAGACTTTTTTTTTTTTTTGGAGGGGAGTTGGGGTTAAGTGACTTGCCCAAGCTCACATGGCTAGTTTTTTGTGTTAAGTGTCTGAGGTCGGATTTGAACTCAGGTACTCCTGACTCCAGAGTCGCTGCTCTATTCACTGCACCACCTAGCTGCCCCAAAGACTTATTTTTAATATAAATTTGGAAGAAAAATTGAGCTTATTCCATTTTACTCAGATTTGTGTAAGACATTTCTAGGTTTCAAGTGACATGTGAATTAATTTTAGTCCTTACATAAAAAAAAAAAATAAATGGCTTTGTACATTATGTCAGACATAAGGCAAGGGAGAATTTTAGTTTAGTTTAGAAATTCAAAAATTTAATTAAAACAGAAAATGTGTGCTTTTTTTTTTTAAACAAAAAAATCACTAATCTTCTGCTTATTCAGGTTGCTTTTATTTTTTAACCTAATTTTTATTCTCATCTTCTCTTTGTTTCCAAATGATGATAAACATTTCATAAAATCAGCACGTGTAGCATGTTGAGAGGGCTAAGAGTACTTAAATTCTGTTTTACTTGAATTTTTCTGTACCTGTGTTTGCTAAAAGCAAGGATACGAGAAAGTTATCTGTTTTCAGCCAGGTCTGCATTTTGGTGAGGTTGCTGAACGATTTTAATTATTTATAAATTAGAGTTTGAGAGAATAATCACATTTTAGCTTATTTTAAATTTAATTACTGAATATTCTTCTTTACCTTGAAGTGAGAATAGAGTGTTTTGTGTTATTTTTCTTTTAAAAGAAACTTACAAAATACTTTCTTGAAGCAAGATTTTTAGGATTATTTTTGTCAGCAGATGGCATCACAGTTCTATTACATCAAATACTTTTTGATAATACTTGATGAACAAAAATCAGTAGGTTTTCCAGAGACATTTCAAATTTAGAAAAGAAATTAGTCATTCCATTGGAATCCAACTAAGATTATTTCTCTCCAAACAGCAATAGTCTTTTGCCTCTATGATAACTTCATAGCTTTTAAGTATGCGTTATCATTCTTAAAAGAATTAAAGGCTATAGGCTATGTGTATATGTAGAAACATATGTACATATTTGTATGTTCACTTTTACTGAAGTGAAACAATGAGAGTAGAAAAACAGAGTGAGAATAGAAAGGGATACTTTGTCATAATCTACTTCTATATTAATCGACTATGGAATGAAACTTCATATAATTGTTAAAAATAAATTGAATCCTAACCTTGGGCAAATTTTATAGTACCTCTACATCTAAATTTAATTCATTTGTAAAATGAAGGGAATGAATTAAATACATCTCTGAAGCTTGCTAGTTTTAGAATTCTGTTAAATTCAGTATTCAGAGTTGGAATTATAAAATTGGAAATCAAATCATAGGGGACTTCAGAACTCATCTAGTCCAACCCCTACCTCAAGCATGCATTTTCCTTCTTGAATCTTTTGTACTTGTCTTAGATTATTGTGTTGCTGAGAAGAGCCGAGTCATTCTTAGTTGGTCATCACACAGTATTGCTGATACTGTATACAATGTTTTTCTGGTTCTGCTTATTTCTCTTTGCATCAGTTTATAGTACAGGTCTTTCCAGGTTTTTCTGAAATCTGCCTATTCATAATTTCTTACTATATAATAGTATTCCTACATTCATATACCACAGCTTGTTCAGCCATTCCTAAATTGATGGGCATTCCTTCAGTTTCTAATATTTTGCAACCACAAAAAGGGCTGCTATAAATATTTTTGTACATGTAGGTCCTTTCCCCTTTTTGTTGATCTCTTTGGGATATAGACCTAGTATTGGTATTGCTGGATCAAAGGGTACCTTTTGGTTGCCCTTTGGGCATAGTTCCAAACAGTGTTTGGATAAGTTTGCAGCTCCACCAGTAGTTCATTAATGTCCCAATTTTCCCACATCTTCTCCAATATTTATTATTTTCCTTTTTTGTCATATTAGCCAATCTGATAGGTGTGAGGTGTTCCTAAAGAATTGATTTAATTTATATTTCTCTAATCAGAAAGCCTGTTTTGCTCTCTGGTTCCAGGATACAGGACAGTTTTCCTTTATAATTTTTTGAAAGATGCTGTCCAGACCCTCCTTTTGATTATGGTGTTCAAGTAGTACAGTGATTTTGGCACTGTCTTTCCTGGATCTATTTTCCAGGTCATTTGTTTTTCTAATGAAGTATTTAACGTTTTCTTATATTCTTCTCATTCTTTTGAATTTGATTGATTCTTGATTTCTCATATAGTCATTAGCTTGCATTTGCCCAGTTCCAACTTTGAAGGAGTTGTCTTTCCTATTTAATTTTTGTTTTTGTTTTTCCATTTGGCCAGTTGTACTTTTTAAGCAGTTTTCTTTTTTTTTCAAGCTGTTTGACTTTTTTTCCCAATTCTGTTGCATCACTCTCATTTCTTTCCCCAGTTTTTCTCTTTCCTCTCTTATATGACTTTTAAGTTCCTTTTTTTGAGCTCTTCCATACATTCTTTCTGGGCTTGAGACTTCTTCCTGTTTTTCTTTAGGGGTTTTGCATATAGGTGTTTTGGCATTGTTGTTCTCTTCAGAGTTTGAGTCTTTATTTTCACTGTTAGCATAATAACTTTATGTGGTCAGATTCTTTTTTGTTATTGTTGTTGTTTTTTGCTCATAATTTTTGGCCTTTTTTGTTTCTTTTAAATTTGAGTTCTGCTCAGAACTCAATTATCACTGTCTCAGGCTTCTTGTACCAGGTGCTGTAGGCCATGGCTATTTACCTGATGTTTCATTGATCTTGCCCTGATACCCACAAGGGACTTTTGTGTCTAGTGCTCTGCTTAGGTGGTATGATGGGGGGTGGCTGGCTCTGCTGGAGGCTGTAGGGGTCTTGCAATTTGCTTGGTACTTAGCCAGGGTCCTAGTTCTGGTCTCTAGCATGTACTAAGGCCAGTGGGATGTTTCTGCTTTTCCCTGGGGCTATACTGAAGCATATGGAGTCTGCTCGTTTGTCCAGGGCTACCCTCAAGCAACTGGCAGTTCTTGGAGCCACAGTCTGCTCATTCCCCTGGCTGTGCTGAGGCATGTAGGGATTCTTGGTGTTGGGGTTTGCCTGCCTCAGTCCACCGAGGCTCAGGATCTCCCACTGGTTTGCTGAGGTGGGGCTTTCTGCTGGCTTACTTGGACACTTCCTGTGCTGGACTGTCTTCCCATTTTGCCTGAGTGAGATAGACCTTTCTTGGTGATCTTTCAAGTTTCTTGGGCTAAGACATTGTTTCACCTTATCTTTTTGCTACTTCTGCTATTCCAGGATTTGTTTTGGGGCACTTCATGGTTGTGTGGAGGTAAATATTGTTTACTCTGCCATCTTGGCTCCCGTAGGTTCTCAGTCATCAAATATGTGACATATATTGCAAGTTCCTTGAGGGTAGATAAAGATTGTTTCACTTTTCTGTTTGTCTCTCTAATACCTAGTGTGTAGTGGATATTTTAATAAATACTTTTAATTCATTCAGCCTTTGTTGGAAGATTTTCAGTGACAGAAAATGTCACTTTCTTCCAGGGCAGCATATTCTATTTCTGAATACCTTTAATAGAGTACTTTTTTTCACATTGAGGCATAATCTGCTTTCCTCCAACATAGGTCTTGATTAAATGGTTCTTTTACATAGTGGCTTTTCAAATATTTAACAATAGTGATTATGACCTTTTCTATGCCTTCATTTCTAGGCTTAATATCCCATATTCCTTCATCTAATTCTCATTTGTTATGATTATAAACATGTTTCAACTTATAAATATTTTCCCTAAAATGTAGCATCTAGAACTGAAAGCAAAACTCTGAATTTGGTCTGATCAGCTCAGAACATTGTGGCACTGTACAATTCAATAAATATTTACTAAGGGCCTGCTGTGTTCATTGAAGATAAGAAAGATATGACATACATCCTGTTGTCAGAGCACCTTCTTCTCAACAGCTCTCCTCTCCTGCTTCTCTAGGAGCCCTCCCTTGTCAACAAATTTGTCTGTGACTGAAAATGTATGCCTTATCCTGTGGGAAGAATGATACATTATCAGTCTTCTGGAATCATGATTATTCATTACATTGATCAGAATTCTTAGCTTTTTCAAAGTTATTTTCCTTTATAATTTATGGTCATTGAATAAGTTATTATTGCTTTTTTTCTCTCTTTTGTCAATAAATTTATAGCTATAAATGTTCTTTTTATGATTGCTTTGGTTGCAT
Source organism: Pseudocheirus occidentalis (assembly GCA_028646575.1). Lineage (NCBI taxonomy): Eukaryota > Metazoa > Chordata > Mammalia > Diprotodontia > Pseudocheiridae > Pseudocheirus > Pseudocheirus occidentalis. The sequence continues at coordinate 63,574,233 of CM053597.1, forward strand.
CTCCAAAGTTTTTATCTAATTATCATTTTATTTGATAAAATTAGCCATTTTTATAATTTATTCTTTGACTTACCAATTCTTTAAGAATTATCTTAATTTAAGTTTGAATTTTTTCAAAAGTCCTTTGTTGTTTTAGTTTTTGTTGAGTTGTGGTCACTAAAGGATGTGTTTAATGTTTTTGGATTTGTTCATGAGGTTATTATGCTCTAGCACACAGTCAATTTTTGTAGATACCATGGCTCTTCTGACAAATACATTCCTACCCAGTATTCACCACAGATGTATCGTACTTAATTTTTCTAAAATTATACTCATAGCCTTAACTTCTTTTTTGTTTATATTTTTATTTGATTTATCTAGGTCCAAAAGGGTCCAAAAGGAATTCATTGAGTTCCCCAACTATTACAGTTTTGCTGTCTATTCCTGTAACTAGATTAACTTTTCCTGTAAGTGCATATTAAGTATTGATGTTATTTCATTATCTATGGTGTCTTCAATCATAATGTTTTCCTTATTATCTCTTTTAACCTTGTTTGTTTTTACTTTTGTCTTGTCTGAAATCATGATTGCCATTCCTTTTTCAGATTTGTCTGAGAAATAATAAGTTTTGCTGAAACTCCTCTCATTCAACTGTGAATCATTGTTTCAAATTTATTTCTTAGAAAATAGGTAATATTGAATTCTGCTTTCTAACCCATTCTGCTGCTTTCCTTTGTTTCCTGAGTGAGTGCATCCCATTCATGTTCATTGTTAGGATTGCTAATTGCGTATTTCTCTTCTGATATCTTTTACTTCCCTCTCTCCCTCCTTTTTGCCCTTTGCTCATCTCTTTATGAAGAAGAAGGAGGTGGTGAAAAAGGAGGAATCTAGAACATGAGTGATCTCTTTTTAATAGTTTATCTCAGCTCCATTTTGTGAATGAGAAAATTCATGCTCAGAGAAATTAAGTAACTTAGTTGCATTCAGACAGGTAAGAACTTCAGGAGATAGGACTCAAACAGGTCTTGTGGTCCTTCCTCCAGTGCTGTTACATTATCTTCCCAGTTGCCAGTTTCTTCTTATTGGTCAGAATTAAGTCTAGTCCCTGTAGTTTCTTCCTATACTTTTGTTTCACAAATATAAATAGCAAGATAAGTCAAAAGTTTATTAAATATTCTGCCTTAACAGAGAAAGATTTCCAGCAATTTCTAGATCATTGAATTCCCCAATCACAAATATTTCTTGTAACATAATCATGTTTCACAGTTTAGCCATTTCCCAAACATTGAGCAGATAGTTTGTTCCAGGCTTTTAATTATCACAGATAATAATTCATCTGTGAATATTTTTAATTGGGTCTTTTCTTGTCCTTTACCTCCTTGGTTGGGATGTAAATGCAAGTAGTAGCTCAGGAGCTAAGGGTTGACCAATATTTTAACTTCCCTTACATAATTTGACAGATTTTTTTTTTCCAGAGAAGTAGGGTCAATTCATAGCTCCTCTAGCAATGATTTAATCTTCCAGTCTTTCCAAAGCCCCTCTAACGTTTAATGTTTTCATTTTTACTATGGCTGTGAGTTGATGACTGATAGTTGTAATTCATATTTATCCTTTTTGTAATCATTTTGAACAATTTTTTACAGGCTTGTTAATGGTTTCCATTTGTTCTTTTTGGAAACTTCTTAAATTTCCCTCCTGTATTCTTTTGCAGCCCTCATCTCCTCTCAAGAATCTCATTCTTTTTTCTCTGTAGTTGAAGAAGTGATATTCTTAATCCTGCTACTGTTCGCAATCACCAGTGGAATGAAGTGGGGCATGGAAGGGAGAGAAAACAGGTTTCTGTTCTTTAAAATACACAAAACTTTAAAGCAACAAAAATTAGGTTGACCATAATAGACAAACACAGCAGTACTACCTTGTTAAAGTTGAAGCACAGTCTTCCCTTTGAATACAGTTGCAACACAGTTGAAGATACACTTTAATGTTATTTTGCTTAATTGTTTTCAGAGAGTATACTTTGTAAATTTGTATTTGCTGTGTTAGATAAAAATTTATCAATTAAAAAAACTTTAAAAAATTACCAGGTCCGTTTTCATACTTTGATGTATTTGATGAGCTAACATAGTGTAATAGATAGAGAACTGACCTTAGATTACAGCGATGAATACCTGAGTTCAAGTTTCACCCTAACACATACTGGTTGTATGGTCTTGGGCAAATCACTTGAACTCTCAGTGAGGCTATAGGCTGCTCTCTAAGACTATACATTGCAGAGAAAGTTTCATCCTTCACAAATAGAAAGATTGTCCTTGTGCAGGAATTCTCATTGTCAGAGAAGTCATAGATCCATTCTCCATCCCATTCCTTTTGATATATTCATTATTATTCCTTATCATCACATTAGAAACTACAGCATAAAAGGTATTACTCAGAGTACAGGGGTTCTCAACCTTTCTAATGCCGCGATCCTTTAATACAGTTCGTCATGTTGTGGTGACCCCCAACCATAAAATTATTTTTGTTGCTACTTCATAACTGTAATTTTGCTATTGTTCTGAATTGTAATGTAAATATCTGATATGCAGGATGAATTTTCATTGCTACAAATTGAACATAACCCACAGGTTGAGAACCACTGGTTTAGTAGGCTGAGAATAACAGTCATTCTCCTATTATGACAGCACAATTAGTAGTAGGTTAAATAAAATTTTAAAATTATTAATATTGCTTTCCTTAGTCAATCAGCAAAATAGTAAATCAGTCCCTGTTTTATTCATACCTAATACCTATAAAAGCTCACACTGAAAATTTGATAACAATCATAGCACACCTCTGATTCTTACCCCTGTCTTGTCTTGTCGTTTCTTGCCCATCTGCATTTCTACATGCTCTTCATCATGGCAGTCACGAACTCCTGTCTAACTTTAGCCTGTCTTTAGTTGTTCAAATACTACTTTTTCTCTTAGGTCCTATATTCTGGTTCTTTCCGTCTCCCTTCCTTCAAGTAGAAGTAATAAGTCTCTCTTTAAATCTTCTACGTCATTCTCTTTGACCTCTGCTATCAGTTTAACTTTTTAATAGCTGTTTTTATACATATTATCGTAAAGTTTCTTAAAGGAAGGAAAAAAAAAACTTCCCATCACAACTACCTACCATAGTGCCTCAAGTAAAATATGCACTTAATACATTTTTGAAAAATTGAATCCAAAATTCCAAGTATGTTGGTAGAGTACCAACCCTATTAGCATTTTCTTTCTCAAGAAGAGTCTTTGTGTTCTTATTCTTTCGATAAGCTACATATGAAGTCTTTCATATGAAATGATCAGATTTCCCATAAACTATGTATTTAACCCATATATTATACATAGAGCTTATATATCTAGAGCATATATGTGATTTTTATTTGTTAGGTATATACATATACCTGTACATAATCATACACACACACACATATATATATATTAAGGGTTGTATGTGTACTTGTCCCTGCCTATTTGACATGTAACATAATAGATTTGGCAGTCTTTTCAAAAGGCACATGAGTGATGAGATTCTTATTATTTAACGGTGTCCAGGATCTTCTCATTATTGCTGTGTGGCATTGTAATGCATAATTATATAAACCATTACTACCTGGACCCTGGATAAATCTGAACTCTTCTCAAGGGACTATTATTGTTACAGAACTTTTTTTTTCTAGATTTAAGAGACTAATTCTTTCTTTTTAATGGAAGATAAGAGATGCCATTAAGGTTTTTCTTTTTTCAGAGGTATTTTAGGTCCTTTTCTCCTATGTATGTCTTCCTCTGTCATGATCTGCCTTCCCTGTGGAGTTTGGGAGGATTACTTTTTAAGTTTTCAGTTTCACTTGCTATAAAAAGAAGCTGATAGTTGACGTGATGACTAGCCATTAAATTTCATCAGCAGGTGGTCTGATGACTCCATTTATACCAATATGACAATATTTACATACGGTTACACACTCAGGTGTTGACAAGATCTTAAATTATTTTAGGATGTGTTAACCAATGCTTGAAAGCAAGGATTTTCCTTGTCTTCTGATTAAACTCTTCATATCTTTGTAACTTAAAAAAAAAGTTTAGTTTTCTGACCTTTCTGACCTAGTGTGATGCTAAAATACTGCTATATTTTTGTAAGGTAAAAACAGTTCTTTAATTTTGTGTTATGGTCTGAAAGTGTTAATAGTTATCTCATGCTTTTTTTTTTTCTTTTTGGAGGGCAATTGGGGTTAAGTGACTTGCCCGAAGTCACATAGCTAGTAAGTGTGTCAAGTGTCTGAGGCTGGATTTGAACTCAGGTCCTCCTGACTCCAGGGCCGGTTGTCTATTTACTGTACTACCTAGCCGCCCCATCTTCATGCTTTTAAAGAGAAAATGCAGGGTTTGGAAAACTTCATTTTAAACTAAGTGATGTTTTAGAGAAAGTAAGCAGTTTGTTTTTAACTCTGATATTAGATGTGGCAGTTATTGGTGTATCCATTTCTAGCTTCTCTTGAGTAAGTACAAACCTGTGGAATATATAGGCATTGAACTTGGAGGCATTTAAGAGTAAAGGAAGAAGTCTTGGTAGACTGAATTCTGTTAGCTGTTTGTATTTTATTTTATCCCACCCATTTTGCAGCTTGGTCTTCCTACCAAGGGTCATAGGAGAGCTCTGGTCTTATTCCTGTATTGATAATTCCATTATCATTTAAGGAATCAGAACATTTCTGTAAGTAGCCTCCATACTGTGAGAACTTGAAATTGTTTTATCCATGTCTCACATAAAGAGGTGACCCTTCTCCTTGTCAAGAGAAACTTCTATATGCGCAAGGATGTACACATGTGATTATATTACCTCCTGTTTTCTTTAGCAGATTACTTCTACTATTATCCATTTTTTGTTGTTGTTCAATTGTTATTCAGCCATATTTAATTCTTCGTGATCCTGTTGGCGTTTTCTTGACAAAGACATTGGAATGGCTTGCCATCTCTTGTCAAGCTCATTTTACAGATGAGGAAACTAAGGCAAACAGGGTTAAGTGAGTTGTTCAGGGTCATACAGTTTGTAAGTGTCTGAGGCTGGATTTGACTCCAGGCTCAGCACTCTGCTTGAGCCACCTATGTTGTCCATCATCCATACTTCCTCACTAATCTTCAGTCTCTCTCAGGCTCCTGGACGCTTCCCTGATGTCTACAAACATGTTATTGTCTCCCCCCTCCTAAAAAGTCTCCTCATTTCGTCTCCATTCCCACTGTTATCCTGTATCTTTTCTCTTTTGCCAAATTGAATGACCTTATTAGCTTAATCTTTAACCTTGACATTCCTACAGCCTGCAAAGCTTCCAGTTACCTTCTTCTCCTTGATACTCTCCTCTTTCAGAGTTTTTATGAAATAGATCTTTTCTTAATTCTCCTCCTAGTTTTCTGACTGCTCCTTCCCAGACTCCTTTTCTGAAGAATCTTCATGCAGGTCATATTGACTAACCATGGATTTCCCTCGAGGTCTTGTCTTAGGCCTCTTCTCTCACACTGTTTTGCTTAGTGATCTTCTCAGCGCCATGATTTTTAATTATCTCATACTGTTGATTATTTGATCTACCTATCTAACCCGAACCTCCCTTCTGACCTCCACTGTTAAATCTCCAACTATTTGCTGGACATTTCAAACTGCAAGCCACATAAATATCTTAAATTTATCATGACCAAAACTGAACTAGGTTAGTAGTCTCCTCAACAGTGAATAGGGAAGTTAGGAAGATGATAACATTGGGGTAGGGGATGGGGTGGGGAGATGGGGAGCAGGGAGAGATAAGGAATTCAAAGGTAATGCTCCGTAGTAATGTTTCTTCTTTAATGTCATCTAGTTCAACCTCCTCATTTTACAGATGAAATTGAAAGAAGTTTAAGTAACTTATTTAAGGTTCCCTAAGGGATCAAATGACTTGTTCTGGGCTACAGAATCAGTAGGTATGAGAGGTGAAACTTGGACCCAGATTTTCCTGTTTCTTGGGCCAGCTATCTGCCTTACCACATTGACACTAAAAGAAAAAAAAGATATTGTTGACAAAGCAATAATTTTTTCTTCCTGCCTCTACTTATTCCCTCAGTTTCTTTTCTTGTCTTATTCCTATATAACTAGTATTCCCAGTTATAGTCAACAATGGTGCTAACAGTGTGCATCCTTACTTTATCCACGATCTGATCATAAGATCAATAATTGAAAGGCATTTTGTGTCTCTCCTTTACAAATTATGAAAATTTTATTCTAGATATATCTTGCTTAGTATCATAAGAAAAAATTGATTTATTCCTAAGCTCTCTAGTGTATTTTCTATAGAAGAATGTGGTATTTCATCAGAAACTTTTTCTGCATGTACTGTTGTATTCATATGATCGTTATTTTTTTGTTATTAATATGTACTATTACATTTCCAGCTTTCCTAATATTGAACCCATTTTGCATTGCTGATATAAGTGCAACTTTGTCATAGATATTTAACATTTTTAAGTACCTAATGAATACAAAACAATATTAAGGACTTCAGTTATTTTATGATTTTTTTTCAATTAATAAGATTTTTTTTCTCTGTCACCTGCACTTCCATTCTTTATTAAAAAAAAAGCAAAGAAAAACATATCCCTTGTACCAAATACGCAGAGTCAAACAAAACAAATTCCTACATTGTGCCAAAAAATATGTTTCATTCTGCTTTTTGAGCCTATCACCTTTCTGTCAGGCTAGCATTCTTCATGATCACTTGTCATGGGTGGATATTGCATTGATCAAAGTCTTTCAGAGTTGTTGTCTTTACAGTGTTATTATTGTATAGATTGTTGTCCTGGTTGTCTTAACTTGGCTCTGTTTCAGTTCATACAAGTTTTCCCAGGTTTCCCTTGAAATCATCCTTTTCATCACAACACTATTCCATGACAGTCATATACATTAATACATCCATTCCCTATCTGATGGGAATTGCCTCAGTTTCTGGTTCTTTACAGTTACAAAAAGAGCTCTACAGATATTTTTACACATATTTTTATATGTGTGGGTCATTTTCTTTCTTTTTAAAATCTCTGCACAGTAGAAGCCTAGTGTTGTTGGGTCAAAGGGTATGTACAGTTTAGTAACTTTAGGGTATAGTTCTAACATAATGTCCCCCAAGTTATAATTTTCCTTTTTTGTCAAGTTGGCCAATCTTATGGTTGTGAGACAGAACCTCAGAGTTACTTTAATTTTTGTTTTTCTAATGATTAGTGGGTTTTATTTTTATTTTTTGCTTTTTGCTCTGGAGAAGGCAGAGCAGTTGGGGGTTTAAGTGGCTTGCCCAAGGTCACACGGCTAGTAAGTATTAAGTATCTGAGGCTGGATTTGAACTCAGGTCCTCCTGACTCCAGAGTGGTGCTCTAGCCACCCCGTAATGATTAATATTTGGAGTATTTTTCTATATATCTGTTTATAGTTGGACTTTTTCCTTTGAAACCTGCTTATTTATATTCTTTTTTCCTTTGTTAGTTGGGGGTCAGCTCCAACTTTGTTGATGTCAGTGTAACTATCCTTAAATAGCCTCTCAACTCACTTAGAGTTTGCTATTTTTAATCTCTTTTGGGCTAGAAAACCAGATAACCTCCCAGTACATTCTGAGTGAGGTCTCAAGAGGCTCTTCTTTCAGTAAATAAAGCATAAAAAATCTATTGCTATAAAGCTGTTTGGGTTACTATTTAACATCTATTTGGGATGTTCTGAACCTGCCCATTCTATTTGATTTGTTAAGATGACTGTACATGCTACTACTGCCAGTGTGATTTTCCTTTAGCACTAATCTGACCTTGTCTGTCATACCCCTGCTTGGTAAACTCCGGTGGCTTCTTACTGTCTCTGGGATAATATAGGAGCTCCTTTGTTTAGCTTTTTAAAGGCCTTTAGAACGTAGCCCTAACCTATCTTTCCAACTTCACTGTATGCTACTCTCACTCCTCCACTTTGAAATTTCACTAGACTGGCCTTTTTGTTACACACACACAGACACAGACACACACAGAGACACACACACACACACACACACACACACACCCTATTCATCTCCTGTCTGCCTTTGCTCGGCTAGCCTCTTCTGTGAAATGTGGCCTCCCTTTCAGCTCCTAGAATCCTTGTTTTCCTTGACAAAAGAAGCTCAAGCATCACTTTTCTATCTGAAGTCTTTCCTGATCTCCCTGACAACTAGTACCTTTCCTACCAAATGAATGAATTAATATTTATTGTGTGTGTGTATTCTCTATATTCTTATGCACATATATATATTTTTCCCCATTTAGTTTGTCATCTACTTGAGAATTAAGTTTTGTTTTATTGTTTTTACAGTGTTATTATTCTATAGATTGTTCTTTGAACCCCCTTCCCTATATCTAGCACAGTACCCAGCATATAGCAAGTGCTTAAATGTTTGTTGATTGATTGATTGATACATATTGTTTTTTCCCAATATAATGTAAGCTCCTTGAGGGACGAGACATTTGTTTTTGTCTTTATAAAACCCAGCTCTTAGAATAATGTGCCTTTCATGTACTAGGCATTTGATATAAATCCGCTAATTGGAAATACTTTGTTAGTTTAGATAATTGAATGTATTTGAAAGTAAATTATATTTCTTTTACAAATGTTTTGGAATTTAGACTTCCACCTAGTCACCCCAGTTCCAAATCAGGGAGCTTTTGTTGTAGATTGTTAATTAAATTTAAATTTAACATGTGAGAATTTAATTTAAAAGACTTAAACATTTCCAACTATATCATGTGCTTAGCTTGTAGCTTTTCACATAGTTCTTTTTGTAGAAGAAAGACAAGTGTTTGATCTAGGAAGTAAAAGTAAATTGGTGGAAGTCGATGCTAAGTCGTGAGGAAAGTAATTTTCATGTGAATTTGAAAATTAAATTCATTGGGATCTCAAGTGTCCTTTGTTTATACTTATTGGAGGGTACTGGTAATGTTACAGTGTGAATTTTAGTGGTAGAACAGTGGCTAACACAGAGATTTCCTTATTCTTATTTTAGTGCTCATAAAAAGATTTAAACTTTTTTTTTTTTTTTAAGAAGAGGGTATTAAGATACCATTCTGGTAGAAAAAATGTGAACTTAACCTGTAATTATCGCTTCACCACGCTTCACCAGGCATCACAACTGATGAAATAGTTAATGTTTTTGATAAGTGTAGGTGACATCTTATTGGCCAAGCATTTCTTCCACAGTTTTGTTCTGATTTTGTACATTTGCTGGCAGTAAATCACTAACATTTATATATCTTAGTTACTTGGTAGATATTTTTTCTTAGTATCCATATGTGGAATAGATTGTTTTTCCTTTTTAAAACTGAACTCATTTCACCACCAATGTCATACTTGTAAGACCTCACCTTTGCATTTTAAGATCCTTGAGACCAGCAACTATTTTTCATCTTTTATATCTCAACAATATTTCACATGTTACACATTTGACAAATGCTTATTGAAAAACCTAGTTGAATTTAATACTTGCCTTAACATTGAATACAGCGTGGATATGGTGGCTAGCACATTAGGCTCTGGGAGTCTAGAAAACTTGGGTTCAGATTCTGCCCTTCATACATACTATCTTTGTTTTCATAAATAAACATAAAAACACTTGCATAAAGTTGTCATAGTCTTTGACTATAAAAATTTGAAAGAGTGGTATTAGAGGATTTGATTGTGAATCTAAATTTCAGTAGAAACAAACTGACATGGTGAAACACTTGCAGAATGAAAGTGAGCCAAGATTAATTAAAAACTTCACAAGTTAAGAATTTATTATCATTTTGAATGAAACAGGGCTGGAATTAATTTTCAAATTTTCAGTTAAAATTATTTATTAAGCAAGTAGAAAGATTTTATGATAGCTTTAACACTTAATCATGAATTTAAAAAATTATTGCACCATATTTTTGTTTTCAGTAGATAATTTCCCTATTCTGAAAATATAACTTGGTTTATATCATTGTTTAGTTTTTCTTTATTTTCTGGAGAATTTTAGCAGATTTTTAATGGTAATTTGTGAGATACACTGAGATATCTCAGAATCAGGATAGTGATTAATGCATTCAACAAATATATTGTTGTATATTGTGTGTGTGGATATGTATATACCCATATAGATACACACACACGTTTATGTTTTGTATATAAAGGGCTGTTGTCTTTTAAGGAAGCATATTGCTTCAGAGTACTTTACATCCTTTTTTATACCCAAACTTTGATACTTTAAAAATATTTTAGTTTGTCAGTGTAAATACTACTTTAATCAGTTTGCAACCTTGGTGTAATTTAGATGAACTTTAAGAGTAGCTTTGACCAAAAATTCATCAGCCTGTAGCCAAAGTTAAGTTGTTCTAAACTAATTAGGTTGGTTTGGCCAGTAACTTTTACTAACAGTCCTTGTTGGGAAGAGTTTTTTTCTTCATTGGCATAGCCTTTGAACATAAAGGGTCTCGCAAGGAATAGAAATAGGACTTTTGGAGATTTATAATAGTAAAAAAAAATGATAATTTCAAATGATTCTCAAGTCTTCGTGATAAAAGAGGTTTTGACTCAGGCATTTCATCCATTTGGACTTGACTTCCCCCGCCCCCGGTAGTCATTTCAACTTCTTAATTTTACAGATAAGGAAAATGAAGCTATAAATGATATTAAAGAAAGCATTCCCAAAGTTTTCCCCAGCTAGGTAGGACCAGTGGTGGGACTAGACCTTAGGTCTCCTTATTGCCAAGTTGTCCCAGGATCTTTCTGCTACACTCCTCTGTATCATCTGCCAAAAGGGAAATTTGCTTCTGTTTATCGATTATTTTAAACTATTCATTTATAAAATATATTTTATTATACTATATTATATATATTATACTATATATAGTATACTATTATACTATAAAAAAGTATTTTTATAATATGTTCATAAAAATACTTTAGGTATTTTTCTCCCCTATGTTGAATATTTCACATTTTGCTTAAAATGATTGTTTAGGGAATTTGGCTCAATGGTTACATGTATTTTGTACCTAAAAAAAAAATGCTTGCCCAGAAAACCTTAAGTAATTATTTCAGTGTATTAGTAAATTCAGAATTTGGAGTTATGGTTTAGTAGGGATATATTTTGGTTCTCAGTTGTAGAAAATGGTCTATTTTGAAAAGGGTTATTTATCTTATACTACACACATGCTTTACTTGTATTTTTATATTAACAATATAGAACACTTGGCATAGTGTCAGTAGTCGATGATCAAAGTAATAACATTAAATTCACAAATAACTTAAAGTCATTGACAAAAGTTTTTTTAAACTTGTAAAATATAAATCCTGTGTTGAAATGATTTTGACTTATCCTATACTGACCAGACACTAGCTCTTTTTAGAGCAGACATATATTTTTTCTTATATAAAGATAGTAATTTATTTTCCAGAACAGCTTTTATAGAACTCAGAAAGAGGAACTATAGTGTTAATTTTTTTTAATGTGATGCCCTCAAAGCACTCTCCATCAGCATTTCATGGTCCAGCATTTTCTACATCATATTTTTTTCCCTGTGTGTGAAATTTCAGCAGATTGTTATGCAAAACAGTTTTGTGTCTCTGTGTGACTGGGGAGACAGCTGTTAGCCCTAATGAGGAGTGCTAGCATTACAGTATTTTCGTTGATTGAGACCCACGGAGGGAACAGAATGTTCCAGATCGGGCAGTGGTGTGTGGTGAGAAAGTGCCGGGCTGTCAGCTGGAGGTGTCTGCTCGGCTGCTCGCTGCGACAAGATAAATGAGTTTTGCTGGGGTTTGGCAGAGTCTGAAGCTTTTCTAGGGAGTAGCAGCAGCAGCTCCCCAAACTCCCTACAGGACTGGTACTTTAAGGGTGTCTTGAGCATTACTGTGTCTATTCTATTTTTTTTTCCTTTTGATGTCCTATGGTAGCTGTCAGGCTTATGAGTTATTAAAAACCTAATGCTTTTTAGCATTCCATTAACAAAGGGTTAGGAGATGTTTAGTTGACATTTTCTTTTATTAATCTGGTAGAACATTAACTGAAAGTTTAACATAACTAAAGTCACCTGAAGACCAAAGCCCAAAGAGAAATCAATAGACATTTTTTACTTTATTTGGAGTTTACAAGTACTTTATACCTTTCAGATGTGATTTTAACCTTCTGTTTTAGGTACTTAGATCTGAAAGGAGCAAAAACAGATTTTCTGATTTTTAGTCAACCCCATTTTCTCTTAACTCCTTTGAAAATAGTAGCATAGAAAATAGATGAGAATTATGTTTGTGTGTTATTGTCTACTGAGTCAGACATGATTGGCCTTTCTATACTCTGAACTGTTGAATTCAAGTCAAGAGAAAAACACTAAGAGCCTTCATATAGTCTGCTGAGGAAGCTACAAATATTAAAAAATAAGGCATAGCCTCTGCTATCCTGGAGCTGACAGTCTCTTAGGAGGATATAACACATATGCCAATGAAGATAATTCAAAATGAAATCTGCTGAGTGTATGAGAGAGGCAGAGATTCACACACTTCACACTTGTGAAAGGTCCAAGGAAGAGCAGATGATGGACACCTGAAGGATAAGACAAAGCTTCCAGAGAATGTGTCATTTGAACATTTGGAAGGAGGTTATACCAATTGTCTGTTACAATTTAGTAGTTACTATCTCATTCTATAGTACATTATAACCTTCCTAACTAAATGGTAAATTCTTTGAAGTTAGGTAGAACATGTTTGTAGAATTACTCATTGTGGTATAGGGGATTTAGTGATGGACTGGATACTAGTAAAACTGAGCCTCTGACATTTACCAGCTGTATCAGCATAGGCAAGTTTCTTTATTTCATTAATAACCTGAATTTCAGTGGGGTGCTTAGGTTGCACAGTGAATAGAGCACTAGCCCTGGAGTCAGGAGGACCCGAGTTCAGATATGACTTCAGACACATAACATTAGCCACGTGACCTTGGGCAAGCCAAATCTCAACTGCCCTACCTTCACCTCTCCAAAAAGCAAAAAAACCCCAAAAAACCCAAAACCTGAATTTCCTCATCTGTAAAAGTGATGATAAAAATACCTGTAGTATCCCCTCAAAGGATAATTGTTAAATCCAATGAGATTATATATATATATATAAGCACTATGCAAAGCTTAAACTGCTGTATATACATTAATTATTACTCTTCTTGTTATAACTGTCATTTGATCTTTATTTGTTCTGAACAATCTGGTGATGATGAGTGTTTTATAAGGCACTAGTCAAAGCCTTCCCATGTAGTTAAGATATATTAAAGTTTATGTGCTGCTGTTACTTCCTTTGAAGAATGCTGACTTGCCCCCATGCCATAATAAAATTAGTTGTTTAAGGAAGGGTAATAAGCACACAATAAATATTTGCCTTTTAATTGATTTGTGTATCAACTGATAATTTAAACAGTTTTAAACATTACTTCCCACTTTGCCTTAGATTCCTTGGACTTGAACAACTTAATTTATTGGTTTAGGTTCCCCATCTGTAATAGAAATACTAATTTGTAGAGAATTTGGGGATTATCTGATATATTGTAAGGAAATCATGACATTTTTAATGTTTTTTAAAATTTTTAATTTTTGAAAATATTTTCATATCTTGTGCTTCCATGGCATGTCTCCTCTTTCTAGACCTGGATTTGGTTCCCTGAGGCATCCTTCTCTTTACTGTACCTTTAGGAGCATACTTAGATTTTTCCCATTGTCAGTCATTCCGATTATTCTTTCTTCTATTACAAGTTCCTTTCATCTATCACTGTCCTCAAAAAGTAATTTAGGTGTCCAGTTTTTCTACTTCTCTGATATATATATATGAAGTAAACATACAATCTCATTCAGGTTTTTAGAGGTCTTATGCCTAATAATAATAACTCATATTTATTTAACAATTAAAGGCTTGTAGAGCATTTTTGTCCCCACAACCCTGTGAAGCAGGTGGAGTGTAAGTAGAAGACATGTTTTAGGAGCTGAAGGTCAAAGACATTCGGGGACAATTCATGTTTACAGGCATGAGAAACACCAAGGAAAAAGTCACAGATCTTAGAAATTTCTGAGTCCTAATTCATCTTGGCTACTTCTTCCTCTTCCCTGACTGATCATCCTTCCCTTGGTTCTCCCTGGAGTCAGTTTCTCTCCAGGAATCCCACCATTTTTGGTTCTGTCAGATTTGAGATTTTTTCTGTTGCTTTTCTTTAAAAAACATGCAGTGGAAACACAACAGGATCATAAATACCTTCTTTTGTGAGTATTTTGTGAGCTTTCATAAAGATCACAGTTTGCTGGTGAGATTTAATAATGGAATTTTATTTGCAAATTTCATTTGATTTTTATTGAGCACCAAAAAACTTCAGTTAACCTCTACTAAATATCCCTGCAGATGATTAAGACATTTTTGGATGCTGTTCACCTTGGATGAAATGTTGCCTGTTGCCATTCCCTGTAGGCTTATAGCAATTCAATTACTCTTAATAGTTCTGATGGATTTCAGAGTAAAATACGACTTTCTGAGTGAATAAGGTAAACTGATTTACAGTAAATATGAAGGCATCTGTATCAGAGTTCAGCTGGACCTGGAGATAGAATGTATGTGAGTTGTATAGATAAGATTTTCTCCTTCTGTTGGTAAATTCTTAAGATACTTGACAAATTTAAAATGAAAGAATGCTTTTTACTAAACCTTATTTATGTGTTATTTGGTATTATTTATAGGTATAGTAAGGTTGTGGCCAACTACTCTTCCTGTTTTCTTAACCTAAAGACATCTGTTACCATAGTTTGCTTTTGTCCATCAGTTAATCAAGTATTTCTGGACACTTACTGTGTCACGTTCTGCTCAGTGGTACAGGAATACCAAGAAAAGTGTATGTATGACTTGGTCCTGGCCAATACGAAACTTACCTTTAAACTTGAGAGAGATATCATTAAACCTTTGCACTCCGCTGTCCCCTCTCAGGGGACATCGGAATTCTAGCATATCACTCGGATGTCCCCTCTCAAGCACTACAACAGTTGCATACAGAAAGAATAATACTACGCTTCTTGCGTGGAAAGATAAAAGAATTATTACCATGCTCACCAATTATTATAACACAAACCTACAGTCTACCCAGAGAACATTACACGGTGGACATATCGTAACAGTCAGTAAGCCTGAAATGGTGTCAGAATATACGGCAAATATGGGTGG
>CM053597.1:63589957-63622813 GCA_028646575.1 Pseudocheirus occidentalis
GGAAGAAATGGCATAAACTCTAAACTGGGCATCATGCCACACAGGAGAGTAGGGGGCATGGGGATGAGAGGAGGGATGATGGAGGGGAGGGCAGGATGCTGGAAGCACACACTTCAGTAAACGGACAGGGACAGGGTAGAGAACAGAACGGAGGGGTGGGGGGAAGGGATAGTAAGGAGAGACAAACAATCACTGTCACAATATGTCCACTATGAAGATGTCCTGTATAATCACACATCCATAGCCTGTATTGAACTTAGTGTCTTTCCAGTGGGGGTGGGTGACAAGGCAGGAATCGAAAGAATCTAAAATTTAAAGTTATGCAATACCTGCAACTAGGAATTAAGATCTACAGGGGCTGGGATAGGGAGACCCTCCCTGTCCTACCAGAAAATAAGAGAGCAGAGCAGGGGAGGGGCTTTACAGTGGGATTGCTGTTTTAGGATTGGGGCAGGGGCAAGACGGGGAGAAAATGTGTAATTCAAAAATGTAATGAAAATGAATAATGTAAACAAGAAAACAAATAAAAAATAAATTAAAAAATAACAAATTTTTTAAAAGCAGCTTGATTAGTGTATGGCTAAAGCCTACTAAGAATTCTCATTTGTGTATGAAAAATCATGTAAACAGTAATTCTGAAGGATACATGGAAACAACCTCAGAAAAATGTAGGTGAGCTGATTATGTAGTGATAATGACCAGGCTGAAACAATCAATTTTCGATGAGCATTTGCTATGTGCCAATACCCGGGTAGGTATTGGGGACACAAATAGAAAGAATGAAACAAACTCTTCTCTGAAAGGGCTTATACTCAAAAAGGGGAAAAAATAATTACATATATGCATATATTCAGAATAAACAGAAAGAGAATAAATACAAGGTAGATAAGGAAAGGTGGCATTAGGAGCTGGGAGGTATCTCCCAAAAGAATACACAGAATGGAACCAAAAATAGAGGGATAGCTCCTCTAAGGAAGATTTAGGAAAAGAAATTAACAAAACTACACAGGTTAAGGAGACAGAAAAGACTGGGATCTGAAAGGAAGGGGTATTCAAGCTAATGACATCATGGATCTGTATCATTACCAACGTTTTTGCCTTTTTTTTTGTATGTATAAAATGAACAAAACTAAACAACTTGACACCTTCGTGCAATGTATCAGAAAATCAGTTTTGATAAAATGTCAAGTCTATCTTCCCTATCTACTGTATTCATATACAGTATAAGAGGAGACAGAAATGATGGCAGGAGCCAAAAGGACAATAAAAAGATGCACCAAATTCTATGTAGCTCCCAACATCTATACATAATTAGACTCAGTTAATTCGCACCTCAAAAACAAGAAGCTACTTTCTTATTTACAATATGCTTAATTAAACAAGGAATATATGTTGATTTTATTCTTCCCAAAATGGCATTTTAAAAAAACTTGCTACCATGTTAGAATTTGCATGCGTAAATAGGAAAAGGAACAAAAATTATACCATTTTAACATCTTCATACTTTTTACCCTGTTTGATTTTCACAATATGTTAAGCAAGCACTTTACAGATAAAGAAACTAAGGCACTAAGAGATGACGTGCTCACAGTCACAAAGCTAGTAACTGGCTATTACTACACTATCATGATAGAATAAAAAAAATTTCTTTCCCAATATACATTTACCTCCCAACTTTATTATATAGAACAGTTGAATGTTCAGTAAATACCCACAAAATGCTGATGATACCGTTAACATTCAATAAATATTTATTAGTAGCATCAACAGTCAATCAACAAACACTATGATGTGTCAAACACAGTGTTAGGTATTCAGGATCCAAAGAGTAAGCATTATTTTTAATACTTTTGTGTAATAAAGAACAATTCCACATACCAGTAAGAGCAACCTGCTCAGATGGATGAAATTTTATGGAATTTACTGAAAAAACAAAACAAAATCAATTATTATGCTAGGAACCTAACATATAATATTTTATCAGTTTATAAAAACACATACAACACAAAGCATCCATTACATGTAGTTTAAAAAAAGTTATCAAGGAATAAAAAAAACTTTGAACATTTTATTCATTTATTCAGAATGTTAATAGGCTAAAATATAACTTACACAAATAATAACGTTAATTTGTTTCTTTTTAAGTAGACACAGAGGAATGAGACATAAAAATAAGAATCATAACCATTCATATAACCTTTCCCTAAATCAACCTAGCAGCTAGTAGAGGTGACTAGTTACCCTAACTTCTACCTCTTATAGTTTTTGTCATGTAAACCAGAGGAAAGAAAATCAAGCTAGTCCTTAGAATGATTATATGAACAACTTATTTTTAATGGAAATTATAACATTAGAGCTGTTATAGTTTAAAAAATCCTCAAACTACTGATGGCTATCACAAGAAGCACTGTTACTAATACTTTAATATAGTACTGATAACTGTAAGAAGAACTAGTAAAAATCCCATAGCCTAATAAAAAATTTTACAGCCCAAAAGATTTTTACACATATAAAGTATGACAAAGACTATTAAGTTAATAATGTTTTAAACTGAAATGATATTAAATTTGAGGAACTACAAAGTCTTGCCAATTCAGAGTTTCATCTTCTGTAGCCTGAAGTCTAAATTATGTGAGTTCAAAGGAAGAATGTGATCAATTGCCAGAGAGCTCAAGCTGTAGAAAGACCTTGAAAGTCTCCAACAGAAACAGAGGCAATATATCACTAGTAAAGCATTACCCTTCCTTGGTACTTAACTTTTCTATAAAAATAAGGAGACAACAATAACTTACAAGTGGCAACCAAAAGTATTTTAATTCAGTCATGTGAATGGATGATGGTATAAATTAAATCAAAATTTAAAAAATTAACTCTGACAGAAGATAATCCCACATCTTCATAGACTAACCTGATCCAACATGACCTGCATATTTGACAAGGCACTTCCCAGTTTCTATGCTCCATAATAAAGCTGTGTGATCTGGAAAAAAAAGGAAAGTTGCATCTGAACAATATCTATTATACAGAAAATAAAGAAAACAGGCCAAAGATTAATATTCTGATTTCATAAAATGATCAATAAAATATTCTTAAATACGCCAACTACAAGAGTGCTGTGTCCACAAATAGCATCTGTTCTACTAGATGGACTTGTCAAATGAGCCACAAAGTTGATCCAATGAATTGTTCCTTGGTCAGTTACTTGGAAAATTTATGTCTGCATTATCTTAGGTAACCATTATCTTAAAAGATTAATTTAATTATGGAATTAATAAATCTGAAACAGATTTTAAAACAGCCCTATGAAATTGATCTATCCTCAAAGGGAAATCAAAATAAAGCTAAATAACGTAATAGTAAAACATTTTTTACAACTTATTCTTAAAAGACACTGATGTTTTTATAGGCTATTTGAAAAAATTATTAATGAGGAAGTACAACTTTTATTGTCTATTTGGGATACACCGAAAGAAATAATTCAAACATAACATGCAAAAAGAACAAAGAAAGTTATTTTCTTTGCAATGTCCAGAAAATATAAATCTGAAAAAAAAATTTAAATAAATTTTATATATGACAAAATTATATATGACAATATTAGAAAAATTACATTTCCTTTCTGAAGGCCAAGGTTAACTGAATGTGGCTTTTTTCACAATACTGCTATAGTTCATTCATGATTATATTTTCTAATTCAAGACAATACATGTAAAGACAACAGAACAATTTTTACTTGGATTTAACAAGTTTTCTATTTACATAGGAACAAGAATATTTGATGGCCTTATAATTAGCATCATTACAAATAAAATAATTAAAACACTCTATAAAAATCTGACTTCAAAGAAAATGGTAATTTTCCAGCTTTTCCATCCCAACTCCTGACTCAATTCCTTTATCCACCCATATTCCACATATGGAACAGATTAAAGGAAATCTTAGCTATAAAAAATATCATTGTTAAACACAGCAAGCCTCTTTTGAATTTATACTTTATTTAAGAAAAAATTTACTAACAATTCCAAAAAATGTTCCTATCCTAAATGGAACTGCCTTGGGAAAATACTAAGTTACTCTTTGTGAAAGTCTTCAAGCAATGGCTTGTAAAATATGTCCTGGAAACAATTCCTTTTTTAGGTATGGTTTAGATTTGATGGTCTCAATGTTTCTTACAAATCAGAGATTTTATGAAATATTCTAACTTAGACCTTCCTGAGGCAAAGATTTTGTTTTGGTTTAAATTGTAGTTCCTTAACTACAGTGATTAAAAAAATTCCCTTTAGCGAATAAAACAAGTAAAAAATAAACAAAGTAGGCTATCTTTTAATACTTGAATAGTATATGCCTCGTAAGTAAAGCTGATTAGAAAATCAATATTAACACTTAAGGACACTAGATGCTTATAAGGAAGAAGTCCTTATAAGGACTCTGTCTACAAAAAAGAGAATGGTTTAGGATAGTAAACTATACCATACAGATGACTGAGTACCCTCTTTTCAGCAATCGTGAGAAAAAAAAGTGGTTTCTCTCTTGGTGCTCCATTTCATTATTTGATTTCAGATAAAGTCTGTCTCATCGAACGGTCTCTTATTTCAATCTGACCTTTTAGCAAGTCACTTAAACTTCCGGGCCCCTCATTTTCTTCATTTGTAAAAATGACTGTGTGATCTCTAAAGTACTAACAATCAAATCGAGTATTGGGGAACACCAGGGAAAACTTCAGCAATGACCCTTATTTTCAGGAGGGAATTCCCTTATGGATGGAAAAAGAAAAATTCAGCTCTTCTATGGCTCCTCTCTGTTCTAAATAAACATGGCTTTCTTTTGTCATTTTCATGTTACTCTTAGAAACAAGGGCTGAATGAGCAATTATATTCAACAAGCTCAGTAAATTATTTTAATAACAGAATACCCCCTCCTTAAATTTAAATTTGTTAATTAAAAATGGGTAATGAAAATAATTCATTATTTTATAAACCCATGGTAGTCTGTAATAAAAACTCATTCTCTTTTGAACAGCAAGGTCGCTACTAACTAAACCCCACTACTGTTATTAAGCTATTTTCTAGGGACCTCTTCAAACTTTAAAGATCCCCACCCCCACTTGGCATCTTAGAGTATACTTATCAAAAATAATAAAGAAAATTCCATTAATAGAATTCCACTGAAATCTGAACAGGTTCTTATAACCAGAATGATTTAATAATAATAGCAATGGGCAAAATAATCAGAGAAGTATTCCCAAAAGGGGTAGATTAAAGAGGGAGAACAAAAAGAGTTGCTCAAAAATGTTTAGTTTCACTCCAAAGTTAAATATAGTGAGAGGTAAAGAAGAAAGTGTAATTACATAAAATAATTTCAGTTTAGAAGAGTTTATTTATATTTAAAAGCTACCCCTCCCTTTTATTTAAGAGTGTCAGCACTCAAGAAAAAATGAAATACTTTGTTTATCAAAATACTTAAACAATTAGAAATGGTAACAAAAAATTTTTAAAAACAAAAGCACCAAAAAGGTAGACAAGGCTATCCTGACATCAGTTCTTACTGCTTCATTCACTTACAATGTGATGTGCTCAAACTTCAATTCTAAATCACTTTTGGGTTTTATGATTAATAAATATTTCAACTGGACCATTTTATTTCAGTCAGCATCACTTCAGCAATATGTCAAGTTATTGCTATTTAGCTTCCAAAAACTGTAGTTGAATGATCAGGTTTTTTGTTTTTTGTTTTTAAATCTTTCAAAGTTTACCAGCAGAAGCGGTCCCCAACACCACCGGCTGTGTCCTTGTAACACTCACATCCCAGATTCCATCCCTGTGGCCAACATATTCCTTCACTAGTTGGCAAATTGCCCTTGATGTTGTAGTCTTAAAACTGGAAACAATCTAAAACAATAAAGAGAATAATATTTATATCATTCTACTTTACTGCAATCAATAATTTTTAAGTAAACTACCAAAAGAAGAATAAATATTCTTTCTCAATTTATATAGTAATATTAACACATCAATATTAATAGGTAAATCTATGCTACAGGTTTTACTCTCTTTTTTGTTTTTTTTTTCTCTAGCTGTTACTGTAAGAGAAAATTATAGCAAAAGAAAAAATATAATAGGACATTTAAGTAATCTGTCCATAAATTCAAATCACATCAATCATAAAACACATGAGATTTAAAGGCTTGTTATAGTATTCAAAAAGCACATGTACAATAACAGACTACAGATTGTGATGTCTTGCTCTAATGAAAATTTAAAATTTCATTGACTAAGAGGTCTAGAGTGTTACTTTTAAAATCCGCTTTAACTGTAGAAAACAAAAAATACATTTAAGAAGTCTTTTAAAATTCTATTTAAGCAGGGCAGCTAGGTGGCGCAGTGAATAGAGCCCCGGAGTCAGGAGGACCTGAGTTCAAATCCGGCCTCAGACACTTAACACCAAAACTAGCCGTGTAACCTTGGGCAAGTTACTTAACCCCAATTGCCCTCAAAAAAAAAAAAAATTCTATTTAAGCCTAAAATATGTTGAGGATTGCCAACCATCACATAATTTCAAGAAAGCGGTTCCAGAATCACAGATACAGAGTGAAATCCCTTCCAGCGCTAGATCCATGATTCTGTGATCCTAGAACTGCTGTCCTGAAATAACAAAATGTCAATGAGAGATTCAAAAACAACTTTTTTTAAAGAAATTAGCATCATCGCATATTTATCTAATGGAAAATTACATTATGAAAAATTATGAATACAACAAGTAGAGAAAGAAGTGAAGTCACATAAACTGACGCAAAATAAAGTAAGCAGAACCAGGAAAACAACATATGCATGCAAACACCTACAATTTAAGAAGAATGAACAACAAAACAATTAAAATTGAATGAAACAGGGGAGGCTAGGTGGCTCAGTGAGTAGAGCACTGGCCCTGGAGTCAGGAGTACCTGAGTTCAAATCCAGCCTCAGACACTTAACACAAAAAAAACTAGCTGTGTGACCTTGGGCAAGTCACTTAACCCCAACTGCCCTCCAAAAAGAAGAAAAAAAAAACTGAATGAAATAAAATAAAAATGACCAAGTTTGGTTCCAAAAAAGGGATTTGAGAAGGTACTTCTCCCTCCTTACTTTGACAGATGTTGGACGATGGGTGAGGAACACCAAATATGCCAGATTTTTCAGCATGTTAGTTTTGCTGAACTGCTTTTTCCCCCTTGTTTAAAAAAGATGGCCCCAACAGATTGGGTGAAACAAAGGATACACTGGGAAACGTAGATGATATAAAAATAAAGGAAATCAAGAAAAAAAATTTTAGTGGAAAGGAAGTAATTGATACTACCTAACACTGGCTTAAAGATTTACTAAGCATAGCAGTACTGAAAAAAAAATTAGACGTAAAAGAGAATGCCTTTAAAATACAATGTATTAATTAAAAAACACTGAGGAATAAAGGAAACGTTGCTGTCTTTGCTTTCATATGTAAAAGGCACTATTTCTTAGTTACAGAATTTCCTGAAACTAAAAATGACCTCTTATTTTAAAAAGTTATTTATCTTTATAAAAATACTATTCTGCGAATATATCATGAATTTAATTAAAGTGTTTTTTTCAAATTCACTGTCTTTACCATCCTCCGGCCAAACCTTAAGAAATTAAAATAAAAGCGACTGAGAGGAAAGGTGCTATGATTCTTTTTCATGTAACTTTCCATTTCTCCCATTATCTCATCAAAGATACTGTTTGCCTAAAAGATTCTGAGTCAGAACAAGATATCTCTGTATATCAATTTAAATTAAAGTAGTTTTTATGATGCATACTTAGCTTTTACACCAAGAATTCATTCTAGAGTACTATTCAGGATACATATAGCTACTAAACTATTTCTCCTGTCTTTCATTTCTAGTATTTTTCGCTATTATTTTCAATTTGAGTACCCAAACAGCATGAGGTGCTGAAAAGAATAGGAATAATACACTGATGCTTAAGGTTTTAACAGGATTCCATACATTTAAAAGTTCAGAAATTGGAGGTGAGGGAAAAGGACATTTTGTAAAGAAAGGCAAGCAGCTTTATTAAACAAAACTATTCTGGCACACTGCTTGCTGCCTGAGTGGTGTCTTCATTATGTTAAGACACAAGGAAATGTTGGGGGAAAGGGGGGAGTCTTCTCTTTCTCCATTTCAAAATAGAATAGAAAGAGTTGAAAATTATAGAAGCCTACAAATGTATATTTCTTATTTAAACTGGTCCTGCAATTTCATTGGTATGAGGCACTCTGGGTGAACAACTCCCTCTACCAATGTACATCAGTAGCTTCTCTGAAACCTGTAGTCCCAAGAACTAAAAGGTCAAGTGACTCACCCAGAGACACATAAATAGTATGTGTCAGAGATAAAACCTGAACACAGACCTTCCAGACTCTAAGGCCATTTATCTACATACATGCTTAATCTATATTGTTAATATCTACAACTAAAAGAACTTGCCAGATTAGGTAACATAATAAGAAAACAAAAAATATATAGAAAACAGTAAGATGTCAATATTTTGAATTAGTATACTTCAATAACAGTTTCAAAACAATCAAATGTAACTGAAATGCCATATTCCATTAATTAATATCCATTTTAAAAATCAATTTGGCCAGAAATAGTTTAATAACTTTTTTGGGAAATTTAGAAAGTAATCTACAGAAAATTCTAACACATATTTGGAATTTTTAAAATAACCTAAAACAAAAGGAATACTGAAAGTTATTCTTTACTCTTTATTTATTTTACTTGGCTATGGTCTTCAAGTTATGTGCTTTTTTTTTTTTAAGTCAAAGATTTTTTTTTAAAAAAATGCATCTAGTAATTCTACAATATTAAAAGAAACTTACCACAGTGTTGGGCTTTGTTCTTCCTCCCCACCCCCCTACCCCACTTTACTTTAGCAAAAAGACGTTTAGATTTGTTAAATTCAGGGTCTTTGTTTTTTCTATGTTCTATATAACACCTAGCACAATAAAACATAAACATGAGACTCAAAATGTTACTGTGCTGGATATAAATTACGGTTTAACAAATATGCAAAGGTATCATTTTTGACAGAAGGGTAATACTCCTCTCTCAAAAATCTAAATAGAAAAGGCTACAATGAATTATACCAGCAGCATCAGTTCACCTCTAATGCACATCTCAGCCTCCTTTATATTCTTAAAGGAACAAATAAAAATGCTAATACACAATAACAGAGGTACAATTCTAAATATAAAGTTCTCTAGTTTCTGGGGACATGTATATTTCTTTTTCATAACACAGGTGGGTATGTATATACACTTTTACACACACTATATATTTGTCTGTGTATGGACACACACAAATTATTGATTTAGAACTCAGTAATACTTTACTTCTGTTGTTCTTTCCACTTTCACAGAGTTTTTAATCAAGCTAATTAACATTGAACATTGAGACCTGAATCATTTGAAAATATTGATTTTTCTATTTTATAATGTATTGCCTTTGTAAGGACTTATTTTGTAAATGTCTACCACATGTAATATAGCTCTCATTACCTTTAAAAGTTTCCTTAGAAAAAATAACTAAATCATCTTCCATTTAATATTTTCTATTTAGAATATCCTCAAATACTCAAATATGATCAAATCAATATGGTTGATTTTTCCTTCCAAAAACATAGATCACAATCCATCCATGCATTCCTACCTCATGCAACTTTTGTCCATGACTTCTTATTAAGTCCACCACAATGGAGGTGGGGTAGAGGGTGATAGTGTCACCTCTAATACATGAGAGCCTTTCCTTGTTTTCTCCTGGCAATGCAAGAATACTAGTGGCTGTCTATGCCTTTGGTATTTTCAAAAACATTTACTGACTGCCTTCTCTGTGCAAGACAATCAGCTTCAGACACTCTGTGTATCAATCCTTCAACAACTTCACAATTTGTTGCCTACAGCATGAAATTTCTCTTTATAGACTTTGTTTGATCTGGCTATTTCTTCCATCTTCATTTTCCCTGGTGCTGTTTCTATCTCCGCTGTACACACATTCAAGACTATGATGTTAAGAGTCCAACTGTGATGACTTCATTATTCTCGATGGTTGGAAAAGTATACAAAATGAAAACAATACACATATTTTGAATATTGCATTATTGGCTCAAGAGCAAATACTAATATCGAATACAGTGGTATCTTGCATACCTTGCTAGTAGAAGCTTTGTAAGTGGTCTTTAATTTCTGAGAAAGCTGACTGGTACTATGACTGGCTGTTGAGATAAAAAAAAAATTGACACTGAAAGAGAAATATAGACTTAGAGATTTTTACTGATGGAAGTAACTTTCAATATCATTTAATCCAATTGTTTCATTTTACATATAAGGAAAAAGAACTCCAAAGAGGGTAAGTGACGTGCCCTCACCCACACAGCTACAGAATTAGAACTAGAAGCCAGGCTTCATTACTTCCAATCTAGTGTTCTTCCCATCAAATCTTTCCCATTAAATGAACTAGATATTTGAAGACTGTTTGACTGTAATAGTACAAATGTATCCATTTCAATTACTGAATCCTAAGTCTAGCTCATGTGTAATGTGTATAAGAAAAAGGAAACAAGTTTTAAACAAGTACTTTTTAAGGACATTTAACCTTACCTTTTGTTTTCAGTTGACCCTTACTCAGTTCTGCCCCATCAATTGTTTGTCCTTCAGCAGCAAGACGTTCATTAAGGGTATCAATTTCTCTACGCACTAAAAATTTCAAAAAGGCAAACTAAGAACATACACATTTCGTGAAATTTTAATTTCAGAACTCAAGCACTTGAAATAATAAAAATCTGGTAATTTCCTACTATTTTAAAAAATATATGACTATATTCTAACACACCAAAAACAATAAAGTTATAAATTGTTTGACCATACAAAATCAATTATCAAGATAAAAAGTTACAAGCTCCACTTTCAAGCAAGAAAAATAATTTTTAAAAACTCTTAATTCTATACATGTTACTCAAAGAAGTGATAATAAAGGAATATAAATAAGACAGTTTTCCTAACAGCACAAAAGAAAACCCTCAAGATTAATATTAAAAAACCACAACTAAATCAAAATATAAACTGCCTAACTGCAAGACAATAAGTTGAAATAATAAGGGACACAAAGAAATGTAAAACACAGGCCCTATCTTCAGTTTACAATCTAGTTGGGAAGATGAAATATATAAAGATAAAAGACACTTAACTATACACAGTTGTCTTTGAATAAGTCTCCGAGTAAGTATATGATACTGAAAAGTACCACAAGAGAAGAGAATGGAAAAGATTGTCGTTGGATTCATAAAGATCAATAAAGGGCTGGTTACTGGGCATTAGTTACCATCAGGAAATATAAGGATCACCGGGGGGGAGGAGGGAGAGTTAGGGAGTTATTTCAAGTACTCTGAAATTTTAGATTACAAATTCCTTGAGAAGAGGAACTCTCTTTCTCCTTTTTCTGTATCCTTGGCACTTACAGTGCCTAGTACCTAGCAGGCATTTAATAAATGCTAGATGATTAACTGAAAATCTACATGCACACCAAATGTTATAATTATTCTTTATCTAACTCCCACAAAATATAAAAAGTGAATAATGGACTTTGTTGTCAATGACGTTGTATTATTGCTGATTCATAAAGCTCAACGGGAAAAGTTATTTGCATGAGTCTTTACATAAAAGAGCAGAGATGACTTCTAATTTTAAATCTAAGTATCCCAAACTATCCAAAGCTATGAAGTACCAATAACATGTTTTTTGCTACAATTTATTTATGAAAGTATAACATTTTATTATTCTTTGCAATGAAATCTAAAACCCAAAACAAGATGATATGGAAGCAGATCTAAAGTTGAAATGTTCACAGCTTCAAGCACACTTCCAATCTGAAAGCCGCAAAATAGCACCAGTCATCTAAATAAATGATTCCATAAGCTTCTTTATACTTTTTAATAAATTAAACACATACTTTACACATATATATTAATATTTTTCAAGATATTGTTGAGATTTATAAAACATAAATTCTTTAAAGAAGCAATACCGAATTCATAGTAACATTATCATCCTTTATTTTCACAAATTATGAAAATTGACATTTATGTCACTCTTTAAACTTGGGAAAGTATTTTCTATGCAAACCTAACGGCAACCCCAAAAGGCTGGAACCCAAGGAATTATTACTGCCATTTTACAGATCAAGAAACTGAAGCAACAGAGAGAAGGAAAGAGACTCGCCTACTAAAAGGTCACTTGGAGGTAGCAGCAGGTCTTCGTCATCCAGTCCAGTACTATCCCGACCACTGTATACACTGTCTGGAGACACATGGGATTCCTAACTCCTTATGCCTATCCTAACACAACTACTGCCATGTAAAGACCAACAAAATCTGTTGATGTTAAAATGTAGAGAGTAGTAAGAAGCTCAAGTACAAAAGACGCAGAATATTCAAGGCCCTATGAATGCCACTTTCAACTATCTTCTATTATGAGTCATGTTTTTGGCCAGATCAAAGTAGCCTGAATTTTAAAATTTCTAGAGATTTAACACGTGTTAATAAGAGATCTAATTCTAGATACATATTTCAATGATTTTCAGGTTCAACTTCAAAACCTAGAACTGAAGAATATAATAGTTCTGAGATTACATGCAATGCATGCAAATGATCTGATAATCCACTCAGGTCAATTTAATTTCAAAGCTCTGAGCTGCCAGAGAAATTGACTATGTTTTTCTTATATTTGGAGTTTTAATTAATGCTACTTATTTTGGCCATGGTGGAAAAAGGTGGTTGTGGCCTCACTTGAGCTTAGAATCCAAATAACCCTTTTAGAATAAATTTATCTCAATACAAAAAGAGTTAATTCTGTTTAACAAAGTAACAATGTTTCTGCACTAGAAGAGAAATGATCTTCACCATGCTCAGCATTCCTGAAAATCATACTGTTATTTTAATAAGTGTTCTATTAACTTAGCTTCAACTTACTAGACATGGTCTTTGTATTTCCAGCACCCAGCACAGTGCCAGGAATATAGCACACATTTAATAAATGCTTATTGAACTAAATCCAATTCCTGTGCCATGAGGAATGATTTCTATGAAATATTCTAAGAAATGTGGGAAGACTTATATGAAGTGATGCAGAGGGGAAAAGGAAGAAAGCCTCTAACAATATTCACAATGACAACAATATAAATAAAGTAAACATGGATAGGGAACAAAAGAATGGTCAAATACAATGGCAATATTCGCAGAGTTAAAAAACAAAATCTTCCTTTCAGTTTAACCACAAACTTTTTTCTGGAAACTTTCTTTGTAAGTCGCTTTTTGTTCAGGTGTTTGGAGAAGTGTCTTCTACGTCAAAATAAATACTGACACTTTTTTTTTTTAATCATTAAAGAAAAACTAAAAGAATTCTTTGTTTCATACCAGTCATCCCTAGAGTATTTTCAACAGCCAAATAAACTATTTTTTCAGTTCTGAGGACAAATGAAATGCACATAAAAGTTACATAAAATTAAAATACTTACATTCCAAATTTTCAATATAAAGATTTTCAAATTCTCTTTCTATTTGACCAAAAAGCTCCAGAAGTGTGTTCCGAACTGATGAAGGGAGTTTAGAATCCTATCAAAAGGAAAATTATTAATATTCTGTAGACAAAATATTACATGTAAAAATGAAAAGTCTCCTATTCTTTATACTACTTGCTCCCAACAGGTTCTAGAGATTTCTCATTTAAAGGAAATTCAGAGCAACAAATAGAAAGAGATAATAAAACTGATAAGCATCAGGTAATGCGACAAAGCTTCTTTAGTAAAAGATGAATTTAACTTGATTTAGGGAGAGAAAATATATTGTGTCCAAAAAAATATCAAACTACAAAAAAAAAAAGTTTTTTTTTTCCTATTGGAAATTATGCTATGCAATACTGTAAAAGGTTTTTAATTGCAATCAATATGCAACATATAAGTAACAGAGAAAATATCCATGTACAGATTCCTAGTTAAGAGTCTCAGGTCATAGAATTACAGAATCTCAAAGTTGGAAGGGAACTTAAAAGCCATCTAATATAAACCATACATGAACTCTACAACATATTGGTCAAGGGGATCATCTAATGAAAACCCCTACTAGCGGCAGGAGTTCTCCACCTCATACAGCTACCCATTCCACTTTTGGATAGCACTGTTTATGAAGCTCAGAAAAGAGATAATGAAATACAAACTTCATCCTTCGTGGCAGTGACAGCAAGGGCAGAATACTGTGTACATTGTCAGACAATGTATATGATGTCTTGCTTATATTTTGCTTTCATCAAAAGGAGAGCTCAAAGTGAGAGTGGAAAAAGAAAAGGGAAGAGAGAAAGAAAGGCAAGTGACTATGATAAAAGGCAAGATATACCAACAAAACACCTTGCAAATTATTTAATCCCTTCAAATTTGGCTTTGGGGTATAAGCATAGGGATTAAATAATTTGAAAGATATTTTACTGAAATATCTATAGAACTGAAAACTATTAAGGCTAGAGTATTAAATTATAATATTACTTGAAGTAAAATTTTTAAAAGCTTCTTGTTCAAAACTGACAAATATAAAAATGTTTTAACAGTAGAAAAATCAATAAATATCTTTTTAAGTTTCAAAATTAGGCATTCTCTTATAAACTGAAATATATTCCTCCATATATATACATTTTAAATTTTAAAAAATTAGAACATAAACTTTTTTTAATTATTTGATAGAATTACTGGATTCATTCATTCAAGAAGCATTTATGAAGTTCCTCCCATGTTCTATGTAGGCACTGTGCTAGGCAAAACTCAAGAACATAGTCTAAAAAAATTTCTGTAGTAACAGTGTAGGTTTGCCAATGTAGAATGCTTGACTAAAATAACCTTGTGAATTGTTATATGTGTGCATGCATAAAATAAACTTCTATATATTTCCAAGAGACACTGGTACAAACTGACATGTCTTCACTTTGCTGGTTACTATCCAGCTCTGCTATCTTTGTGGCCTTGGGCAAAATTAGGCGTTAAAGTAAAAGATATTTCTAAAATTCTGCCTAGTTCTATATCTACATTCCAGCTATGTTTACTTCTATATTAATAATGACATGCTCCTAACATTTAAAAAACCCACTTATAGCTACTGTAATAACTTTGTCAATACAGAAGCTAACTCCATGACAGTTTTTTACTTCTAGGTAAATCATGTTTCTGCAAGCTCTGACATAAGGTAACTAAGTGGCACTACAGTGCACAGACCACTGGACTTGGAGCCTGAAGACCTGAGTTCAAATCCAGTTTCAGACACTTAGTAGCTGTGTGACCCTGAGCAAGTCACTTAGTCACTTTTAGGCTCAGTTTCTTCATCTGTATAATGAAGACAATAACAGAACTTACTTTCCAGGGTTGTTGTGAGAAATCAAATGAGATAACTGTAATATGCTTTGTAAACCTTAAAGCATTATATAAATAGTAGCTATTATGCTGCCTTTGGTCATTCCCTCACATTTCTGGCACCCTCTCTGCTTCAAAAGGTCCTTCTAGTTAGAAAAACAGACTAATCTAAATTTTTTAAGTGTACTGCTTTTTAGAAGGTTATGAATTATTAAAGGCAAGAGTATAATTAGGAACTCTTGATCCAATGCCTAGAATTACTAAATATTATATAACTTTGAACTTTATCTTCATTACTTTATTTGTATTAAGATACAATATATGTATGTATTTTATATACACACACACACTACAGACTGACTGAATATAATGAGTTCAAATAACTTCAAATGTATCTTCCTATGTATACATCACCTTTCCTTTAAAGAGCTTGAGTTATTGCATTCACAAATTTCAAATAACAGAAAAAGATGTGGAGAAACGGCTATTCAAATAAAAGATATGTGATACTCTTCCTACATGCAAATATCCATGCTAATTTAAACCAAAACTGTCAAGTGACACACACTCAACAGATAAAAGTACAAACATATTGGCCACTTTGGTTTCATAATCAGTGATGGTTCTGAATCAGAAGACAACAAGATGACAAACAGCCTAATGTGACTAAGGCTTATTAATCTTGGGCACAATGATTCACAGCTGACCAGCTAATTTTACACAGCAGCCTCTATAGCTTCAATTAGTCAATACTATTACTGAGGTTTCTGGGTTCTCTGAAGACTAGCGTTCAACTAAGCTATCATTTAGGCCTTGTCTGTATCTGTAGCATGCCATGTACTCACAAAGAGACACACAGTGCCTCAAAATATACCTTCTGGATCACTGCTAGAAAACAGGTTATGCTAGATATGCTTCCTAAATACCTGTTAGTCTAAATAATATTACATGAATCTTCACATTTACTTAAAGTATGTACTTTCCAAATTCTTAGTGGATTTACAACTTGAAAGATTGGATGCAAAGTTAGACTGCCCTTTTTCTGAGATTAAATTCTTTGGAAGATGCACAAATCACAAAATAAACTGGTCTCCAATGGTACAAAGATTTTAATAGCAATGAATACCTAACCAAAAAAGTTCATTTTTAAAATTATGCATAAAAATAAGAAATGCCTTAAGGATTTTTCAGATTTTGCTTCTATTCATATATTGTCAATTATCTATTCAACTAGATATAGTCAGTCCATCAATGATCTGATTCAAGACTCAGAGACTTATCTTTTTAGCAACTATATTTATTTGTATATTTATATGGAGTCGTGGATATTTCACTGAACTAAATTACAAATATTTTAGGCGTTTTGTTTTTAAATAATTAATTACAGAGTAATGAAATTTAACTGTGGGTAATCAAGAAATAAAGCATAAAGTAACAATTTAACTTATCCACTAGAGGGCGAATTTGTTCCAAAACAAAGAATTCTCAATTGTATATAAGTCTAGCAAAGACTATTGCTAAAGAATTTCTAAACTACAAAAGTAATAATTTTATAAAAGATTTAGATTCTTAAAATATCTATTTAATGCTCCACATCTTTCACTTAATACAAACATAACTTTATTATTAACAACTATTTGTTTTTAACTATTATGGCAAAATAAAAAAAGATTTGAGGTGAAAAATTCTAATACACAACTGTGGCAAATTAACAATACTTTTCTTCCTAGGTCAGGCTATCAAGGACAAATAATGAATTACTCTACACAAAAGTACAATTTTGTTTTATTCTACTGATTATTATCTGAAAAAAACCAAGTTTGTTCAGTTCTACAAACTGTGATTGAGAAATTTAATTAACCACTCGGTATTTTGTTTAGGTTAGGCAACAAATAAAATAACTCTGTGTATAGGTTTTACGTTATAAAGAGGAAAAATTGAGTAAAAATATCTCACTTTAAAACAATTAGATGAAAATGATCCAAAGTACTCAAATGTTTAAAATCTTTTAATAGGAAGATAAATTTCTATAATACACAGAAACTATGACTAGCATTCTTCAGGGAACAAGTTACTATATCACTACCATTTAGCATCTAAACTTTCTACTTATGTATAAAATGTATGACAATTATAACCCATCCCCTTCGTACTAATTAAAAGCCTTCAGAGAAATTTACAGTCTCAATTAAGTGATATAAACTTTCATTTTAGACCTCTTTACAACCAAAATACAGGGAGAAAAAAATGTCTCATTACTAATCTCAAATACCACCCACTTTTATAAAACAATATTTTCATCATTATATAATATTTTTTAAAAGTAGGTTCCGTTCTGTCACCAATAGCCATACTGGTGGAGAAAAAAATCTTAAGTTCTATAAGTAAAACGATAACCCCAAACCCCCAAATAAATCCCTACCACCTACCCCAGATATCTCTACCACAAAACTTCTTGACTTCATCCA
This sequence comes from Pseudocheirus occidentalis, assembly GCA_028646575.1. NCBI lineage: Eukaryota > Metazoa > Chordata > Mammalia > Diprotodontia > Pseudocheiridae > Pseudocheirus > Pseudocheirus occidentalis. Next base: position 63,607,862 of record CM053597.1, read on the forward strand.
TCATTCTCCCTTCTTTAGCATCAGTCTTTACTGAAGAGGTGACCCTTCTGGTCAATAAGATCAGTTTCTCTTGAAATTTATCCTTGATTCTTTTCTTTCCATCTTCATCACATTAACCCTACAATCATCCTTTCTCTCTAATCTTCAGTCTTTTCCTATTTACTGGTTCTTTCCCTTCTGCCTACAAATATACCTAAGAGTCCCTAAGCCTGAAAAGAAATCCTCACAAGAGCCTATTATCCCCTCAAGATATTGCCCCATATCTGTATTCCTTTTCAGAGGAAGGAAGGAAAGGAAGAAGGAAGGGAAAGTGTCCCTGCCCCTTGCCACCAATTCATCTCATATTCACCCTCTGCACTGTGGCTTCCAATCTCATTACTCAACTGAAACTGCTCTCCTCCAGATACTAATGATCTCTAACTGCCACATTCAATGTTTCTTTCTTAATTTGTTTTTTTTTTTTTTTCTCAAATCTCTCCCCTTCCCAAAATATACTCCACACAGCTGCCAAAGTGATTTCCAAAAGCACAGGTCTGACTATTTCACTTACATTCTCAATAAGCCCTAGTAGCTCCTCCCTATTACTTTTAGGATCAATAAAAAGAAGCACATCTGTTTGGCTTTTAAAGCCTTTCCCAAACTCTCTCTTAATACCTTTCCAACATTACAGTAAATTACTCCCCTTCCTACACATTATACTCCAGCCAAACTGGCTTTCTTGCTCACACATGATATTCAATCTCTCAGCTTCACAACATAGTACTAACTGTCCACCATTCTGGGAATGTACGTACTTTAACCTGACCTCTTAGAATCCCTTGTTTTCCTCAGAATTCTGCTCAAGCATTACCTTCAACATGATGCTTTTCCTGATCCCAAATGCTAATGCTCTCCTCTCAAAATATTTACTATAGATTTTGTAAATATGTTGTATATACTTATTGATGTACATCACATCTCCAGTAGAATACAAGCCACTGGAAGACAGGAGCTATTTCATTTTTGTCACTGTATGCCTAGTACCTAGCATAGTGACTAGTGACTAGCACAAAGAAGGCCCTTGAGAAATGCTTCAATCATTCATCTTAGTTGCTCATGCTTAAAGTGGGAAAGAAACTCCCAACACAGAAAAGAAGGCATGCTACATAATGATTTTAGTCTTTCCCAAGTCAGATACAACTACAACAAAATCAGGGGCAACTTTGCTTATTATATTAGTCCTTAAAATCACTAGAAATTTTTTAAATATTTTTATATGAGGAAATTAGAAGAGATTACAAAGTGTAAAAAAAGAAAAACACAAAACACTCTGCTGCCAGGTAATTCTAGAAACCTTTGGCTTTCCAAACACAGACTTCTAATTTAATTACTAGTTAATTACCATATTTTTAAAAAAAAGAAACATACTTAATGATAATTTTTTTAAATGGACATTTGGATAAAAAGCATCACAGACCTACCAGCTGTGATCTTAAATTTTTTCCCCTCATTGCTCTCATTTTTTCCTGATACCTGGCAGAACAATACCTTTTAAAAACACTGTTTCTTAAAATTAAAACAGTATTCCTGGTCATGTGTACTCAGTGTCCAGATACTGCCTACTCCCATTACTTCTTTTAAATCTCTGACCTTCTACTATTACAATCTATTCCTCTGTTTTTGTGTTAAATATCAAAAAATAATGAATTTGTTAAACAAAAATTCATTATGAATCTACCATGTGTAGGCTTTGGTTGGAAAGACCTTGGACATCCTACCTCTGACACATACTAGCTGTGACCCTGGGCATGTCACATTTCAGTGCCCTAGGTAATTCTCTAAGAATACAGGTTACTAAGTGTTGATCTCTAAGGCTCTAAGTTGGAGAGAAGGTGCTGAACTGGTGAAGCTTCTTCACCACAAGTTTCCTTTACTGAAAAATCACAAGTCTAATTCACAAGGTAACAATGACTATATCCAGCATCCTTTGAATCCCCACTTTCTAGAACCAATCTAGCCCCAGTCAACAAAAAAAATCTAAGAATTTATTAATTCATAATTCAAATAGCTTAATATTAATTCAACCTTGCTAATGGTCACATTTTTACTTTGTACCACAATAAACACTAGGCATCTAACATGTCCGATGTGACTAAACCCCTCCCCTTATCATACTGGTACTATTTGTATCACACCCCAAGCCCTAGTAAATGGAACTCTTGTCTTGTTCCCCTTGTATCTAACCCTAGACTCAGTAACATTGTCCTTTGACCCAGTTCCTCCCATTCCCCCCAAAATATACCCCTGCCTGGCCCAATCTTCTTAAACCATGGCCCTGTCACTGAATTACTACTTGTGTCAGACCTTCCTGATGCCACCTGTCTACTTGGATTTTCATTTATTATTTACTGCCCCATTCCCTACACCTATTCAGACTTCCATACCAAAATGCATGCTGACACCTTTCTGGAAAACGGGCCACACTGCAGTGAATCTATCTAATCACTGGATCCCAACAAATTCTGGCATAATTTATTCTACCACTGAACCCCAGTACTGACACCATACTAGAAGTTTTAGCTAGCTACGAAGAGAATATCTCCTGAGGAGACTATGACACAGTAGTCTGAGGGTCAGAAAACTATGGCTAGTTCACCAGCAGCTAATAATGGAAAGTAGCATTATATTTTAAAATATAAAAATAATGTAAATAAATATAAACAAGGTTTTATTACATTTTAAAATGTAAAGACTATCCTTAGGCTCATAAGCAGCACAAAAGCAGGCAGCAACCCAATATGGCCCAGGGGCCATAGTTAGTTGATCCCTAATCTAGTAGAAGAGGTAAGATACATATACCTTAGGCTGTAAGCTCCTTGAAAACATGGATTGTCTTTTGTCTTTCTTTGTATCCCCAGTGCTTTCCATAGTACCTGGCACATAAAAGGTGTTTAATAAATTTTTACTGGGGGCAGCTAGGTGGCAAAGAAAATAAAGCAATGGGCTTGGAGTCAGAGGGCCTGATTTCAAATCTGGCTTCAGACACTTAACATACTCACTAGCTGTGTGACCTTGGGCAAATCACTTAACCCCAACTGCCTTGCCTTCCCCCCTCCAAAAAAAACTAAATGTTTGCTGACTAAATAAATGACAAAATGGGATAAGAGACACGACAGGTTGTTGCACAGCCAAAAATACTTTAAATTGTTGCAAAGCTTTGCATAACATCTGGCCTCTGCAGTTCAAAACATTCCTGTTAATACTATATATATATATAGCTATGTTTGCAGTTTTGAATTTTTGTAACTGCAAAGATTAACCTTCAGTGGTATGTGAATTAGTAGGGATAAAAAAGAACAATTAAATGTACCACCTTATCCATTAAACTTTTTAACTTGTCCTATCTTTAAAAATGTTCATGTCCTTTTGCTGCAAGTCCTTTTTTTTTAACATGACTTGTCATAAGATTTTGATTCTTCACCATGGACCAGTTTTATTACAATGGATATTAAGCATATTTTGACAAGAGTCCATTTTTTCAAATGTAGCTTTCATTACAGTCCAAAGTTCTCATTTGAGCTTAAATCAGCTGAGTTCTCAGGTCACTGAAGCATGTTTAGCTTCAATTCTTGAATAGATTTCATAACCTTCTGTGATGCGTGAAACTGCACAAGGTTATGTTATAGTATTCTATCTCCATTTGAGAATCTCTATTATTCCAGAATAATTCTGCTTCTCAGTCTATCAATATATTTCCCTAAAAGGGACAAGACTTCTAAGCCCACTGAAAGTTAAAAAAAAAAATAATCCCTAAAATATTTTTGGAGGCAGACTTTTTCTAGGTCATAAAGGCTCACTTGGAATCCTTTTGACAATAATTTTGGTATTGCCCTAAATAAGAAATTAAGTTTGATAACTGTCACCTTTTCCCAATATTCAGGAGTTCAATCTCTGCACTTACTGTACTGTCTATAATAAGTTTTCTTCTTCATAGAAATGGTTAGCAGCTGTTTTTAACTGAGTTTCTAGTTACTCTTCTAACTTCAAGATACGTAGGTAAGCACTACAGAAGAATCAATAATAATCCCATCAGATGCCAATGAAGGTCTCTGTTTATATTCTGAGAATTAGTTAGGCTATTATGCAGCAATAGTTGGTCAGTTCTTGGAGTTGTTTTTATTTTTGTTAATTGCACTTTGCTTTGTGCTTTGATGGGACTGAATGATGTTAGAAACCCCTAACTTCATATGAAAAGTCTCTGCTGTTATCTCTATAATTCAATGAAGTATGCTCTTTAAGAGCTAGAACTTTTGCACATTTCCTTGGAGTAATAGTCTTAAAAACCACAGAATTAAAAACACAACAAAGAACAATGAAATAGGTACATATGGCACAAACCTAACATTTAACTGTATGAGAACTGAAGGTAGGGAAACCATCTTAATCCAGTTCTACCTGGAGGGAAACGAGGAGTAATGGGTGAAATGAGTGAATAAGTAAGAGATGCAGAGGGAAACATAGGCCTGATGTAAGGTAAGAATTTCCAAACAATTAGAGCTATCCCAAAGCAAAATGGGCTGCCTCAGAAGTAATGAGATGCCTCTCTTGCAAAGACTGAAGGCCCATCTGGCAGATGTGTTGCAGATGGAATTCTTGTTTAGGAATGGGCTGGCCTATTAATGAAATCCTGTTCCTCTAAAACTGAATAATTCTGAAGTCTCTCTCCAAAACCCATCCCACTCTTGACCAGACACCTCCTCCTATCTTACTTCTGTTAATAGTTCCACCACTTTTCTAATTACCCAAACTCGAAACCTTAATCATCTGTGACTTCTACTGATCCTCTAATTTCCAATCATCTAAGCCCTATTTATTCAATCTTAGAAATGTCCTAGGGTGGCTAAGTGGTGCAGTGAAAAGAGCAAGGGCCCTGGAGTCAGGAGAACCTAAGTTCAAATCCGGTCTCAGACATTTAGCATAAAAACCAGCCGTGTGACCCTGGGCAAGTCACTTAACCCCAATTGTCCTACTTCCCCCCCCCTTCCCCGCCCCCTGTGAAAAGCAAAAAAGAAAAAAAAAGAAGAAAAAGAAAAGAGAAATGTCTTGAATTCACTCTGTCTTTTCTATTCCCAGTTACTACCTTATTTAAGGTCCTCAATACCCTTTGCCTGTACAGTTAGAATAGCCTGTAGTCTTTGGTCATAAAAACCGTTCTCCAAATTAACAACAGATTAACGTTTGTAAAGTACTGCCTTGATTGCCTAGGACTTCACAGAAAAAAAAAAATCCTCCCAGAAGATTTCAATAATACAGACTCAGATTTCAATAGACAAAATGCACAGCATGACTTTATAATTTCAACGAAGAACTAGAAGATGTGATTCATGACTAGAATACTTAATGAATTATATAAAAGGGGGAAAGAAAGAAGGGAAAGAAAAGGGAATAAGCATTTATATAATGCCTACTATGTGATAAGCATTGTAAGTACTTTATAGATATTATCTCATTTCATCCTCAAAACAATCCTGGGACATAGGTGCTAGTATTATTCCCACTTTACAGCTGAGGAAACAGAGGCAGAAATAGGTTAAGTGACTTGTCCAGGTCACACGATCAGTTTTGTGTTAAGTGTTTGAGGCCAGATTTGAATTCAGGTCTTACTGACTCAAGGACCAACATACTATCAATTGTTATCATCTCACTGACTAGAGCAGTGTTTCTTAACCTCCTAATGCTGAGACCCTTTAATACTCATACTCATATGTGTGCATATGTGGATGTGGGCAGACCCGCCTGGACATGGATAGATTAGCAGTGTCTCAGTTCCTAAGACCATGGGAAATATGTATTTTCCGATGGTCTTAGGCGACCCTCATGAAAGGGTAGTTGGACACACCACCCAAGGGGTCACAACCCACAGGTTGAAAACCACTGGCCTAGAGGGCAGTTTATCAAGAATATATTTCGTATATGAAAACCCAGGAGGAAATATCATGTTGGAGAGAACTTTGGGGTAGAGATAATATTGTAAGATATAGGTTATTGTCCTGAAGTATATTACAGACCACCTGCACAAAAGGAGGAATTAGATGATAGGAAAGAAAAATGGGTAATTTCAACTCTCTGGATATGTGAAGAGGCCAGAGTATCTGATAATTTCACCTTTCAAAAGGCAGTATCCGTCAGTGTCCACTTCTCTCCAGAGTCTCTCTCAGCAGCTGCATCTAATTCCATAACCTCTATAGCTAACTCCCAAATCTGTATGTACCACTGCTCTCCTGAGCTCCAGACCCACATTTTCCCCACTATCTACTAGATATCATCCCCTGAATGTATCTCAAAACTCGAGTCCAACTGCTACATTTTACAAATGAAGCTGAAACCCAGAGTTCTTAGATGGTTATTCTAGGTCCTCAGTATGTCCTTGTACTCTAGTAAGAATCTTCTAATAAAACTACCTGACACCAATCTTGTCTCCAACTTAATTTCAAATAGATTAAAAGGTGGAACTCTGTAAAAATACTATCACTAATGATCAATCATTATTTATTAAGCAATTTGTAATGCAAAATAAAATTTGGGGGACAAGGACGCTACATTTTTTTATTTTGTTAATGCAATGTGGCCTCTAACTCATTCTTCCTATCTCTAGTAGTTTAAATTCCCTTAAATTTAAACCATCACATAACTCAAATGCTCAGAAGCCACCAATGGTTTCTAGTAAACTACCAATTAAAATTCAATTTTAGTCCAATATTCAAAATATTTCATATTCTAAGTTTAAAATGCCTCTGTAGCTTTATCTTATACTACTTTTCATAGACCCTATGCTCTGACCAAAGTGGCCTACTCATTAATATATTCCCTTTCTTGTTTATGTTGCTTGGCTAAAGGTATCCCCTACACCTGCCTAGAAAGACCTTCCCCTTTATGGCCCTTCAAATCTAGACCTTTTAAAATCCTACATTTCAATACTACATGTCCTGTTTCCCCATTTAACCTGGAAGTATATACTAATCTGTTGAACTGAATGTATAAAGTGAATTAAATAATGAATTTTGCCACAACTCCTGTAGAGAATAAAAATTAAGTTGAAGAACTGCTATCTAAGGTAATACTGTGCTGAAAAGAGAGCTAGACTTAAACCCATGACCTGAATTCAAATCCTGCCTCTGAAACTTATCAAAGTATAACTATGGACAAGTCATTAAACTTCTCAGTGCCCAAAAACCTCTAAAACTATACATTGCATAGAAGTTATTAATCTGCATTGTAAAAGGAGTTTTTCACAAAAAATTCCATAGGCTAATAAGATCCAAAGTTTTTTTTAAAGCCTTACATTTTAAAAATCTGATCAAGTATCATAAATTAATTTAGATATCTACACATACACATACATACGCACATATACATACATATACACAAACAAATGATTAAGAAAATTCTTAGCTATCCCGGAACACATGAATCATATCTAGACATAATTTAGGACATCTAACTACATCTTGCTTTCTGTCTTTAAAAAAGTATAAATAAATATGATCACAATTGAGATAGGAAGACACTGCTCAATATGAACTTACTTGTCCTTCCAACATTTCTCTTGGTAGTCCTGTCCTTTCTTGTTCTGAACTGTTAGTTCTTCTTATAGAAAGACTATGTGATTTGCGTTTCTGCTTTGCCTGGCGAGCAGTTGCACAACTTCCGCTTTCTGTGGGCATTACTTCTAGAAAATAATGTCCTGGTTTCTCCTGCAATATGCTTTAAAAAAAAAAAAAGTAAAGTTTTCTTTTTGTTGTTTTTTTTAGACAATAAAACATTATCAAAAAAATTTTTAATCAAGCAGGTAGGATTTTTTACAAGTATTCTCACTGAATAGAACACAGATATAGAGTCTTAAGATCAATGATTTTAAAAATCAAGACAAGTTTTAATCTGACAACTATGGCCAAACTACACCAATATCTTGCGCCAAGAAAACCCCAAAAGGGATCATGAAGAGTTGGGCACAACTAAAAACAATTAAACAAGTGGCACAGATGAGATTCCCATTTAGTTCCTATGAACAAATTCCGCAAGCTTTGCACTGTTCCACACTTTTTGGACTGATTTTTACCAATTTAGGGTTAATTTCTAGTACTGAAAACTCTCCTGTGATGAAGGTCAGTAATTCAGCTATAAACAGAGGTTTCTTGAATATTTTTACACTGTTAGTATGTATCAGGAGGTAGGACTTGAACCCAAATCTTCAGATTCCAAAGTCTGCCCCTTATCTACCATAACATGCTCTTCTCGCACTCAAATATCCTAATTAAAGGTTAGAACAGAACCCCCTAAATTCCCAGAAGATCCACTAAAACATAAGAGCATAATCAAAGACCCAGGAACTTAAAGGAGAAATTGGGAGACTTGGAGTTGTTATTCAGTTGTTTCATGTCCAATTCTTGATTACCCCATGTGGAGTTTTCTTGGTAGAGATACCGGAGTGGTTTGTCATTTACTTCTCCAGAGCATTTTACAGATGAAGAAACTGAAGCAAATAGGGTTAAATGGCTTGCCCTGGGTCACACAGCTAATAAGTGTCTGAGGTCAGATCTAAACTCAAAAAGATGAATCTTTCTAATTCCAGGCCTGGTACTCTATCCACCATACCACCTCGAACCTAGGAGTGAAGAGATCCTCTCATTTGGCTCAAAACACTTGTTGTTAACTTCCTGTTTAACAGCCATCAAATCTGGCCGTCTCTAAAAGTTATATTATACCTCCATTAAGTTGATTCATCTTTCTTAGAGAGTTCCTTATAACTGAATTTTTTTTGACAGAATAAATTGGCGGTAGAGACAGCAGCTAAGGAGCAGAAAACAGCATCACTCAACTCAGTCGACAAACATTAATAAGTGTATAACATATGCCAGGCACTGTGCTCAGTGCTGAGGATACAAAGAAGTATCTGTTCTCAAGGTGCTCACATAAGGAAGATTATATAAAAATCATTATGTAACTAGAGGATACGCACACAACAGAGAGAAGGTATCTCATACTGAAGGCACTATGAGGAAAGGCTTCCTGCACTAGGTGGGATTTAAGCATAGTCTAGAAGGAAACCAAGGAAGCCAAAAGGGGGAAGGTATGAGGGAGAACGTTATAGACAAGTGGGGCAGAGAATGCAAATGCAAAGAGATGGGAGGTGAAATATGATATGTGAAGAAGAGTAAGGAGTGAAGTGACATTAGATGGAGTGTGAGGAGGGGAGTAAAGTGGAAGAAGACTGGAAAGGAAGGAAGAGACAAAATGACAAGGATAAGATTTTATATTTGATCCTAAAGATAAGAGGAATGATGGGAGCTGTATTTTGGGCCCTCAGGGATTAGAGTAAATGTCAAGAATAATTTCCTCTTTGGAACAGTAACCCTGAGGGTCTTCCCCTCCCAAATGGATTTTTTATTCTTTTTTCTAATTAAAGGGGCCATCCCAGGAGTCACTTCTCAAAGAGTTCTATGCACTGTATGGGCATTATCTCACTCTAAGTAAGAACCTGAAAAAGCCTTAGCCTAAAGGGCCAGGGTCTCCCATTACATCCTGAGTCATGATGGCTCTGGAGGAGAAAGTGATGCTGGTGACCTTGCACAGGCCTCCCACACTCAAATCAAAGTCACCTGCAACTCATAGCATTTGCCTGATGCCATGATCCTCTTAGGAAAAGGACAAACACAACCACATTACAACTGAAATACTTGTTCCAAAGAACTAGGTGACAAAAATAAAGGAGTGAAGAAGTCAGGAAGAGAATAAGAAGAGAAGTAAATGTAGTCTTGATGAAAAAGTATTAAATTTACACTAACAATTTTTGTAATAAAGAATATGAAGAAAAGTAGATTCCCATCAAAAGGTGAATAGCTAAACAAACTGTGATAGAGAGAACTGTCATGGGTTATCATTGCCATGAAGAAAATGAAGAATTCTATAAAACATGAGAAGTCTTGTATGCAGAGCAAAGTAAGTAGAACCAGAAAAATAATTTACACAATGATCACAATAATATAAAGGAAAACAATATTGAAAGACTCCAAAACTCTGATGAATGTAATGATCTGATGTGTCTTGAGAGAACTGACTTAAAATTAAAGCATGAGTCTAGAATAAACAACAAAAAGTCTTTCCACAGAGTTGTCAATTCAGAATTAGTAAGTAGTAAGATGTGGCAAAAGTGTAGATTTGCTTTGCTTAACTCTATTTCTAAGGATTGGTTCTACTGGGCATAGCAGAGACAGGGGACTCATTGGGAAGATATAGTGATACTTTTTTAAAGCATCAACAAAATATTTTTTAAAGAAATTAACCAAAATCATCCAGACTCATTTGCAGCATGCCACCGAGTCACAGCAACAATATTCACTGAAGAAAACTGTTTTAAAACTTTTGCAAGAGGAGATTCTTCCTCCCTCCCGCCATCTTTTCATAACTCCCACTATCTCCACAGCTGGTGGAGGTGAGATCCATACATACACCATACTTCTCTACCTACTAAGTACAAACTCACAAAGGCTGGCAAAACAGAAGTATATTTATGTAAAGGAATATAACATCACACAACCCACTATTCCAAATAGGACAGAACAGTTTCAGTGATACCTCAATATACTCACAATGGAGTCAGCTTTCTAGATAAAATTCTTAGTTGTAATTCTATAAAGGATACACTGGACTCCAAATTCTCCTTTAAGAAGATACATCCAAAGTTATTAAATATCAAGAAGTTTCTAAATTTTCTCAAGGCCTTGTTAAAAAATGTAGCTTTATCAAGGTCTATAAAAACACTTCTGTAACAAATGGCAGCTTTTACTGACATCAGGAAAGGGCCTATGACAACACTATTGAGGTTTCAAATATGTAAGGAACTCTGTAATACAACAAATCATGCATTTATGGGTTTTATATTTGAACTTTTCCCCCCTACTACTTTATTTTTTATTATAATTACTTAATTAAGAATATAAATCACCAATTACAGAAATATTGCAAACAAATCTGAATTATTTTACAACCACTGTCTACTTATTGTCTACAAAATGAGCAACTTGCACTGGGGAAAGAAACCAGTCAAAACTATTATTTGGTATATAATAAAATAGCAAACTGATATTTATATAGCACTTTAAAGTGTGCAGATCACTTGATACACATACATCATCTTATTTCATCTAATCATAAACAAGTACATATTAAAAAAAATAGTCTGACTAAATTTTCACTTTTCAACAGTTTATAACATTACTAAACTACACCAAAAAGAATGTGGTTTAGCTACATACTAGAAAACAAAAATCTTAACTGAAATCCCAACCCCTACTTTGACTATAAAATTTCCAAGTAAACATGCAATGGTTTCACTCTCTGCTGTTTATTACCTATCAATTTTTATATTTAAAAGGCCAAAACTAGCCCCTTGGAAGGTTTGTTTTTATTTAAGTGTGCCAAGTTTCTATGACTACTTTCTAAAGCACACTAAAACCCAGGAAGCTTATTCTTTTAATATAAAAATATGGGGGTATTTTTTATAACAATCACATGTCTAAACCAGTTTTAGACTCTATTAAAGCATACAGACTACACAACTTATTTCAATTACAAAATAAATTTGCATATATTTCTAAAAATGGTTTCACCCCAGCCCTTTGAAAAAGCATGTTTCAGCAGAAAACTATGTAGATTACCATTACATGATAAAGTTACAATTTATAGGCAATTTTGTTTGAAATTAAACCTTTAAAATGTCTACAAGTAAAATACTTCAAATACCATGAAGCAAAATATCATTACCACTTGTTTCAGTCTCCCACATTACAAGGTAACTCAAATTTGATATCCGAAAGCTATATCTATCTCTACCTATCTATCTATCTCCAAATTAAACTGAGAAAATTTGGTAAAGAAAGTATTAACCTGTTTTCATCACCAATACTTAAAACACAATTTTACCATCTTTAAATTTTTCTGCACTATTAAAGATGAGCACAAGAAGTTTTAAGACCTGCTCCTTTTTTTCCCTAGGTGTATGCACCTGTGATGTTATCAGTCTGAGGAAATTCCAGGTTTAGAAAACTTTCACAAATTCAGCTTATCAATCCATCTTTAACTTAAGTATAGCTTTAAAAAGTTGCCTAAGAGGCACAGAGAGGTCAATTGCCTTAGTAGGCTTTAGTATAGTAAACCATAGACTTTATAACCCTTTAGATAGGAATAAAAAAAGTAAATTAATACTGTGTCATTTTAATGACTAAACTTGGTCCCAAAAACGAACTGGGAAAAATGAACTTACCTCCCTCTTAACAAAGGTGAGGAACTATGGATCTGAAATACTGTACATAGCGTCAAGTGTGGCTAACGTGTTGGTTAGTTGTGCTGAACTCCTTCCCCCTCTCCACTTTTAAACAAAAATCTTTTTTACAAGGGACGACTTGCTAAGCAAGAGAAAAACATCATATATTCAGAAATAAAGATCTGATAAAATAAAATTAAGATTTTTTTTTTAAAATAAAGTTCAAGGAAAAAAAGTAAAACCTACTTTGGAACTTCAATTTTCTAAGTGGATAGTTTTGCCATGTTTAGTATACTCATAGCCACAGATATTAAAGAACATGGATATCTTTTTACTCCTGAATACTCTCTTTTAAGTTTTCAAGTCACTCATCTCTCTTAGTTTTCCTATTTCACCATTCCTCAACTGCCTGTTCATCTACATGAGGCCTACAAACCATGGGTGGCCCCCTAAGGGTTTGCCATTAGGCTTTTTCTATCTTCATAATGATCTCTGTTCTCATCAGCTCTTATGGATTTAATCACCAACTCCTCAAAGATTATCACAGATCTGTATGCCTAGTCCTAATCTCTCTTCTGAGTTTCAGTCCCACAGCACCAACTGCTTCTTTGACATCCCAAGACATCTCTAACTCAACATGTTCAAAACAGAACTCATTATCTTTCCCCCAAAAAATCTTTTTCCAAATTTCCCTTACCATCAAAGGTACCACACCATGCTACAAATCACCTGGTCTCACATTTTTGGTTATTCTCAACTCATCTCTCCCTAAACTTGTCACTTTTACAGAAGCTCCTCAACATCTCTGGATTCTCTCTCTACTTCAAGTCTCAACCAAATCCAATCTGTCCTCTACTTAGCTGCCAAAATAATTCTCCTAAAATGCAGTTTCATCATTACTGATCCTAGGGCAAGGGTTGTTGTTTTTTTGTTTTTCCTTAAAGAATCTAGCAGTTCCCTAGCCAAGGATCCCAGCTTAGGTAGAAGCTGGAATTGCCAACAAGTAAAGAAATGTGCCCAGCAGTCTTGTGCAACAAGGAACAATAAATTGCCTATCACAGGAATTCTCCACTGCTAAGACCCTTCATATGCAAACTCTGTACTCTGTCCATTGATGGTATATATGTTTTCAGGATAGTGTGTCCTAAATTTATAGGAGGCATGTCCTTTGTAAAGATCCCTATTATACTATCTTAATAAATACCCTGCTTTGAGCCTTTTTTATCCTTTGGCTGACTACTGAAAGGAAAAACAAATCAGTGGGGGCCTGTGAGCTATAAAGAGCCTGCCCTGTGTACTGGAAGCGGGTAGTCTAAAAATGTGCTATATATGTCACTATGAAACAATCACTACTGGTTCTGACATAATATGTACAGCACATTATGTAGCATGTTAACTCAAAATAATTTCTGGTCTACAGACCATAAAATGCACAAAGTGCAATAATATTAAGTAATGCTATAAAAATCTACTGCAACTAGATTGTGGAAGGCTTTGAATGCCAGGCTAAGGAGTTTGTAAATGTTTTCCACACAGACCACTCAAAATGATGGACCAAGGAAAGGATAGATTTAGTTGGCCCTGCACATTAGGAAAATCATTTCTGGTAACAGGAAACAGAGAGAGTAACCAGAAGCAGGAGATTTTAACCCATGCCCTATAAACTGGCAAAGACAACAAAAATGAAATTAGGCAATGTTGGAGGAGTTGAGGAAAAATAAGCACAACAGTAAATTGTTATGCAAACAATGTAACTAAACCCTCCATACCCTTAGACCCAGAGTCTTGGAGGCTTATACCTCAAACAGGTAACTGATAAGAATCAAGTCCCAAATATACCAATCAATCAATTAACATTTATTAAGCACCTACTAGGTGTAGATGTTTAGACAAGCACTTCATATAAAAGCAAAGAATTAAAAACAAAACTGATATCCATCAATTAGAGAATGAACAGCTACCCAAACCATGGTATAGGAATGTAATGGAATATTACCGTGTTTTAAGAAATTACAAATGTGATACATAAGAGACAATAGAGACAGATCTACATGAACTGATTCAGAGAGCAAACAGCCAAAAAAATATACACACAATGATTACAAGAATATTAACAGAAAGAACCATAAAAAGATTAACGTTGCAAAATTATAAAGAATAAGCATGGCTTGAAAGGAAAGATATCAGAAGTCACCCCCTATCTCAAACCCTTCACAGAAGTGATGGGTCCACATGTGTTACATACTGCACATAATAGCACGTGATATACTAATTAGTTATGTTCAATTTTTCATGTTTTTCTCTTTTTTGTCTCAAAAAATAGTATTTGTTGTAAGGGATGGCTTTATAGAAGGGGAGAAGAATAGAGAGTGTAACTATGGTAATATTAAAAAAGCATCGCTAAAACTCAATTTTTTTTAAAAAGTCTACTATATATAATAATCGAGGCTAAAGGAAATGAGAGTTTGTATCAATAATGAGATATTCACAACACCCATGATGGTTATAAATATATTGGTGTAGTTTTGGATCACAAAATGTAGCAAACTCTCCACATGGAAGGCAGAACCAAGGTCTTTATTCAGAAACCATAACACTGAGTCCCAAAGCCAGAAGGACAAGTCCCAAAACCAGAAAGCCAAAGTCATTAT
>CM053597.1:63623313-63660701 GCA_028646575.1 Pseudocheirus occidentalis
TTAGCTTTATTTCTTCTGGTTTTATAAATGAGGAGATTGCCCCAGGTGCTTCCAATCCACTCTCCTCTCAACTCCAGCTGTGATTACTCCCAAGGAGTTAACTGGAAGTAAGGAGCTAAGCCTTTGAGGTGCCAATAGAAAGGGGCATGGAAGATCTTCTGATTTCATTAACATTACAGAGTTCCAATTAAGACAGTAACATCCAGCACAAAAGACGGGAAGGCTACAAGAGATAACATTGCAGTAAAACTAAGGATTGGCACTTAGTTGGATGTGAGGATAAGAGAGAGGGAAAAGTCAAAGATGGCTCCAAGATTTCAAATCTAAGTAACTGAGAATACGGGAGTGCCATTAAAAGAGACTGGGACAGGTTTAGGGAAGAAGAGGGTAAGTTTAAGATAGCAGTAGATGTTAGACGTTAGATGTTAAATCTAAATGTTAGATTTGTAACATTCAGTTAGAAATGCAGGAGTAGATTTCTGTGGAGAAGCTAGGAGCAAATAAAAATTCTGAAAAACATCTGAAAAGTTGTAATCATTTAAGACACTGGAAAACATGAGATTAACAACAACAACAACAAAAAAAGCCTAGAGAGTAAAAGACAGGACTAAAGGCAGAGTCTTAGGGAATGCCCATATTTTAAAAGGAGGAAGAAGAACCAGCTAAGAAAACAAGGAAAGTCTAATAATTGCAGACAGAAAGCCAAAATAGGAGTTATAGCAAAAATCAAGAAAGAAAAGAAAAACAAGAAGTGGGTGGTAAAAACTGTAACAAAATGGCCAAAAAGAAAGAGGATTTAAACAAAGTAATGGATTTGGCAACTAGGAGGTCATTGGTGACCTTGAAAATAACAAGCCTTGGTCAAGGAACTGAAGAAAAAATGAAGATGGTGTATTAGATGAGTGAAAACCTCAATTTGGGGTTGTTAACATTCCCTTCCTCCTCTCTCCTCCATTGCTGCTGTCAATCACTTTGTTCTCCTTCCCACCTTGGTGGGAAACTCCCCCTCACCTCTTCTCCTGCTGTCCCAGTTGGGAAGAATTTGGTGAGGTATGCCTCTCCACCAATGAGAGAGGAAAACAGTAAGGAAAGGGCTTGACTAAGTTAAGTTATATATTCTGGCCCTGTCTTTTGTAACTTGCCTCTTCTCCATGATGAGTCATGGGGAAGACTGCTCTCTTCTCCCAGGGAAGAGAATAAACTCCTGTTATCCTAAAAGATCTCTGTGTTTATTTTTTCACTAAATTAAGGATGAAAGGTATTTTTCATCCCCAACAGTGGAGTATAAAAAGTTAAAGTAGACTACCACTTCTAAAAGTTTGTGAAGGAATGAAGGTAAGAGAAAATCTGGATGACTGCTAGGGGATAAAGATGCAGCTAGGGGACAGTGATTTGATAAAGGGCTGTATCTGGAATCAGGAAGACCTGAGTTCAAATATGCCCCAGACACTTTTTAGCCATATGACACTGGGCAAGCCACTTACCCAATTTGTCTCTGCTTCCTCACCTGTAAAATCAGTTGAAAAAGGAAATGCCAAACTACTCCAGTATCTTTGTCAAGAAAACCTCAAATGGAGTCATGAAGATTTGGACACAACTGAACAACAAAAGGAGAATAATGGGACCAAAGGAAACCAGAGTTTTTCTTTTTTTTATTTGTTTTCAGCACAAGAAAGACTCAGAATATTAAAAAACAAAGGAAAAGAAATCACTAGACAAACTGAAGATGTAAGACTTATTAGGGATGATCAATGTAAGTCTCAGAAAAGAAAAGAAGCACTTATTAGGAATCTACTATGAGCCAGGCACTATGCAAAACACTAGGAATACAAAAAAAAAATGGCAAAAACCAGTTCCCTCCCTTCAGGAGCTCAGGATCTAATAGAGGAAGCAATATATGAATAACAGTGTACAAACAAGATATACAAGAGAAACCGGAGATAACCTAAAAGGAAAGGCACTAAAAAGAAGGTGGGATTTAGGTTGAGAATTGGAGATGTAGATGAGGAGGTAGAGATGAGGAAGAACAAAGGGACAACCAATAAAAATGCATGGAGTTGTAAGATGAGAGGGGGTTTTGTTCAAGGAATGACAAGGAAGACAATGTCACTGGCTAGTAGAGTACACAGAAAACAGTAAAGTGTAAGAAGACAGCAAAGGAAGGAAGGAGCTAGGATAAGATGGTCTTTGAAAGCAAAAAAGAATTTTCTATTTCCTCCTAGAGGAAATACGGGGCCAATGGAGTCTACTGAATCAATGAGAGGGGAGAGAGAAAGAAAGACAGAGAGACAGACAGACAGTATGGTTGTGTTACATGTGCAGATATCCACTTGAGGGAGATCAATTTGTGAGAAAAGGGGCCCAGGACAGAATTTTGGGGAATACAGTTAGTGGACTTGATCTGGATGACAATCAAGGAAAGGAGACTGAAAAGGACCAGTCAGAGAGGTAGGAGAAAATAATGTCATGAAAACCAAAAGGGAAAATAAAGGAAAAAGAAGTGACAGTGTCCAAGGTTGCAGAAAGGTCAAAAAGGACTAGGACTGGAAAAAAGCCATTAGATGTGCCAACTAACAGATTGCTGGTAACTTTAGAGAAAATAGTTTCAGGTGAATGATTAGAAGCTAAACTGGAGAATTAAGAAGAGTTAGAGGAATGGAGGAAATAATTGTAAATAAACTTGTCGTGATTAGCCATGAAAGGGAAGAGAGACATAGGTCAATAGCTAATAGGACTGACTAATCAAGTTTAGGGTTTCTGGAGAATGAGGAAAGCCATGAGTATGTTTATAATCAGTAGAAAAGCTAGCATAGACACGCCAGAGCATTACTTCCTTTTGCAGGTTGGTAAGGAGTGGTGAGACGGCAGCACCATGAAGGCATCCGGCGTGAGAGAGTATAAGGTAGTTGGGTGCTTGCCTGCCCACTCCCAAGAGCCTGGTGCTGCCTCTTTATCGGATGTGGATCTTTGCTCCTAATCATGTCGTAGCAAAGTACCACTTCTGGTACTTTGTTTCCCAGCTGAAAAAGATGTAGCCTTCTGGAGAAACTGTATACTGTGGACAGGTCTTTGAAAAGTCCCCTCTGAGAGTGAAAAACTTTGACATCTGGCTACGCTGACTCCAGGGGTGGGAAACAGCATGTACTGGAAGTACAGAGACCTGACCACTGTTAGCGCCATAAATCAGTGCTACTGAGATATGGGAGCCCATGACCATACCCCCCAGGCCCACTCCATCCAGATCATGAAAGTGGAAGAAATTCCTGCCAGCAAAGGCCCACAGTCGAGCAATTTCACGACTCCAAAATCAAGTTCCCTCTGCCCCACAGAGTTTTGCACTGCCAGCACAAGCCATGCTTTACTAACAAGAGGACCAACACCTTCTTCTAATTTTAGAGACAAGGAGGCCCCTGTTCTATTTGATCTGTTTAAATAAATTTCTCAATTGGAAACCCAGGGGAGAAGTAAGAAAAGCTAGCATAAAGACAAGAGATTGAATATTAGTGAGACAGTAGAAATGACAGCAGAAACAAGGGGATTTGTACAAGGGTACAAGTAGAAAAATTCACTTTAGCAAGGAAGAAGACTGTCTTATCCTATTCTTCTTAAAGACTACTTAAGTTTAAAAGAATTGAAGAAATGTAATAGTTTTAAGTGTCATAATCTGGGCTCAAAGGCTGGTCTTGTTATTTGCCATCTGTGACACAGGCAAATCATTTAATGTCTCTGGGCCTCAGTCACCTTATCTGTAAGATAAGGAAACTGGATTAAATTATCTCTAGGGTCATTAAACACAAGGAAGCAAAGAGATAATGCGCATAGTGAATGGCACCAGTTTTTTTCAGTTAAGTTAGAAAGCAGAGGCAGAGGCAAATCCCTACCCACAGAGGGTTTTCATGGTTTTCAGCTAAGCATCAGTTTTATTCCTTTACCCCTCCACCACCACTATAGTTTTGTATTGAAATTATTTTACAGATGAGAAAAACTTAACTTAAGCAAATTAGCAAACATAAGCATAAATGAGAGCTTAAGGAAAAGTAGTGTTTGAAACATTGGTTTTAAGAAGTCCTTCTGAGATGGGTTAAAAAGAGCCCTGTACAATTATGATGATCCATTTGAAAGTGTAGGTATGACTTTATATGTAGGCAAGAAAAGTTCATGCTTGCCAATATTCCATAATAAGAACATGAAAATTCACACAAAGTTCAATTTAGAATTCTGTGTAATAAGACTGCTGATTTTTAAAACTCTTCCCATACACAGTAGACAACAGACACTGACTATTTCTGACATTCAGAGAGTAAGTGAACATAATAAACAGTTAAACTATAAAAATAAATTATTATAAAGCATAACAGTTTAGAGCCATTTTACATAGGGCGTATGCCCTACACACTTTCTTTGAAAACACTTTGATAACAACAGAACTAAGGGCAAAATGGTGTCATTCAAAAAGAGCACTGGTTTTAGAGTCAGTGGATATTGGTTTAAATCCCACCCAGCTCTATCAGTTACTACCTAAGTGAGCTAAGTTGACCAAGTAACTTATCTCTGGGCCTCATTTTCCTCACCTCTAGCTAGATAAGGGGCTTAGATGAGGTGAACTTGGTCTGGCTCCCCTCCAGCTCTAAATTTGTGATCCTATGTTCATTTTTATGATTCTGACTCAAGAAGGGAAAGAAAAAAATTTCACACAATATGTTTACAAAGGCAAGAAAATACAAATTCCATGCAAAGAGGTTCATGTAAAAATTGTTAAACAGATTAATTTCAATTACTCAAAAAAAAACGTATCCATGTAAAACAATTCCCCAATGGTAATAAAAAAACAAAGTGCCGCTGTCCAGAGCATTCAAATCCAAACACAGCCTAATAACCAAATCAGGAAAAAAAAAAATAACGTCATCATCATCAAGTAGAAGATTGTTTTAAATAAGATGCTCTGCCTTTAGAAATTCATCAGTACCTATAATTAATGTGTTCATAGTTCCATAAAGTATGCTTTAATTTCTATGTTACACATTTCACAACAGTCTTACTGACATCTGATATGATTATTCTTCATAGGATGAAGCCCTAATTCATGAAGTCTGTGCTTAGATTTGCTGTTTAGTTTTGATCATTAACACATATGCATACAAGATAAAAAATCCTTCTTTTTTGTTTTATTTCTCTGATTAAGATCTACCAAAGCCACAGAGTACAAAATTCAAAGCCCAAGCAAAAATTCTTCGTTACGTAAAACTCTAATTACTTTACTCAACTATGTCTACACTGACAATTAGCTGTAACAACCATGATGAAAAATAACATTCAAATTTCCTTTTGCCAAAGGCACGTTTGTGAAAGTTTTTGGTTTTATCTTCAGGATACCAAAGTAACAGAAGCCAGAAAACATAGAATCTAGTATTTTTGAAGCACGTGAAAAACCTCTGATAATAATAAACATGTAATACAAGTACAAAAGAATATTACATTTTTATCTGTGTTCACTTACAGCTTTACAAATATACCAATAACATGCATGGTACACACAATCAAGACATCTGAAAAAAATTATATAAAAAAATATAATGAAATTTTTTTATATACCCTGAAAATATCTGGAGTCAAAAGATCTGGTTTCAAAACCCTACTTTGCTACTTTTTACTTATGGGATTCTGAATGGTATTTACCTTCTCAAGACCTACTTCCTCATCTGTAAAATGAGAGTTGGACTGAAGAGGTTCAAAGATCCCTTATAGCACAAAGCTATAATGCTTTGATTTTCCCTTCTATGATTTTTATCCTGATTTTATCCTGATTTATCTCAAGTTTATTTTCCCTCCATGCTGTGATATCCAGCTGAAATTTCATTTCAAGTAAGACATATACAATAAACAATTCAAATCTCCAAAATATTAAAGCTATTGTCTTCAGAAAAATATTGAGATTCGTCAATGAAAAAATATGTTAATACAAAGTGAAACAAATTTTACCTATTCCTGCATAGTTAATTTTGTTTAACTCTAAAATATGTAAGCAGTTAAATCATATGCAAGTCCAAAAAAAGATCAAATGAATAAAAGATGGAGGAAAAATAAGCAAAACAACCACAAAAAAAGTAGCTACAAATAACGGTAACTGTCCTAGTTACTGAGCAAATGTTAAAAGAAATAAAGACTGTGCATTTTGTCAAGATAATTTTCAAAATGTATATGTATATGTACACACACATATACAGGTCTTTTTAAAAGACATTTCTTTTAAAAAGGAAAAGAGAAATGGAGAAATGGGGCTGGGACAGGAACATAGGAGGAGATAAAATTAATTTGTTTTTAGAGACAGAGATAAAAAGACAAAGGACTCTTTACTTACTCAGTGCCAGAAACAATTTTAAGTGCTAGGGGATAAAAACACAGATAAACAAGACAGTCCTTAACCTCAAGGAGGTTGCATTCTCATAGGTGAAGATAATACATAAAGAAGTACTGGAAAAGGAGGAGAGCCAGAATGACTGTGGCACTGTGTACAAATGCCCAGTCCAGTTAAAAATAAAGCCAAAGCTCATGCAGGGGCAAATCCCAAAATTCCAACAGGAAAGAAGGATGGCTCCAGTGGAGACAGCAGGATACAGAAATGGTCAGAATGAACCATGGAGGCTGGGTTCCAGACAAAGTAAAGTCAAAGTTTGAATTTAATGCAATAGTAAGGTTGTAAAAGAATCTTAAGGTCAAATCACATACTTAAAATATGGTTATCAACTAAAGAAAAACAAAGCCTAATCCAGAGGTTTCCAAAGTGGGCAATACCACCCCCTGGGGGACACTGGAACATTTCAGGGGGGGGCAGTAGTAGCCTCAGATGCAACTGGGAGGTTTTCAACAAAAATAAGGAGCCGATAGAAGCATAAGGAAAGAAGAGAAGAAAATTCTAAAAAAAACATTTATAGAGGTTTCATCTGTTGCATAACATAGTGATTACATTATTTTTCAAATAAACACATAAAATGCAAATTATAATTGATCAGTGTCAAGTCTGCCGACAGGTCTTAACAAGCAAGTGCTGGCAGGTAAGCACAAAGCACATCATAGATGCCTGGGGAGAGTGAAAACTCAGGCAGTTTTGGATTAACTTCCCTTCCTCCAATACTGCTGTCAATCAGCAGTGAGCCCTTTCTGATTTCCTGCCTTTGTGGGCCCCTCCTCCTGGCCAGTGGGAGTCAAGGACAGCCCAGGCTCACTCCTCCTCCCTTGCTTTGGGCCCCTTCCCCCTTTTCCCTTGCTGTCAATCAGCATCCTTGTTCTATGTAAACCCATTTTCCCAGCCACCAGGGAAGATTTTGGCACCCGAGACTTAAGTCTGCCTGTCAGCCAAAGAGAGGAGACAGTTGGGGAAGGCGGCTTGACTGTGTTAGGGTATAAATTCTTGTTCTGTCTTTTGTAACATGCCTCTTCTTCATGAAGTCATTGGGAAGACCACCCTCTTGGGGGGGGGGGGGCGAATATAATCCTGCTTTTATCCTAAGACATCTCTGAATTGTTAATTAAGTTTTGGGATGGTGTTTTTCATCCCAAACGTGGGGGAGGCTAGCATGCATCAGCATGAACATGTGCATGTAATGACTTGTTTACAACATGATACTACACAGTTACATGATGCTTAAAATTTCAATGTAAGAAAAAAGTCATAAATTTACAATAAATTATTACATTTAAGATGTTTCAGTTTTTTTTAAATGTTTTAATTATGCAATTTTTAAAAAAAAAAACCTGTTAAAATGTTGAAGACTTGAGGGAGGGGTGGCAATGGAGTAATTTTATTTTTGAAGGTGACAGTAGGCCAAATAATTTTGGGAACTTCTAGCCTAAACTGTAAGTATGGGAAAGAAAGTTACAAGATCAAAAATAAGCTACTAATCTAAAAATAAAAGAGCTATATGAATCAATGTAAGTTAAAAACAATTATTACATTTAAATGTGCTATAAACAGTAATGGACATAAAACAAATTTTCTGTTTTCTACTATTAAAATAAAAATGCCAGTGAACTGCTAAAATGGAAGAAACCTCAGGTCCAAAAGAGGGTAACTGGAATGATCCATACTCTGATCACAGTTTACAAAGATTATAACTGCATTTGTTGCCTATGAAGAAGAAATGTGCAAGCTGTAACAGAGAGACAATGTTTCTGTCTGCTCAAAGGGGAGTCGGAAGGGGTGAGGTAATTATACATAAATCAGGTAGGAAGAGGTAGGGGCAGGGGAGTTTAGAAGACATTTGTAAATACAAAAAGCAGAATATTTTCTGCTTTTAAGGCAGGAACTAAGATTTTTGCTTTTCTCTCTGAGCTGGTCAAGCTAGGTTTCAACAATTGCAGGCATCTCTGAATTCAGCAAAAGTTTACTTC
Organism: Pseudocheirus occidentalis; assembly: GCA_028646575.1. Classification (NCBI taxonomy): domain Eukaryota; kingdom Metazoa; phylum Chordata; class Mammalia; order Diprotodontia; family Pseudocheiridae; genus Pseudocheirus; species Pseudocheirus occidentalis. The sequence goes on from CM053597.1 coordinate 63,631,702, forward strand.
CCAAAGGATCACTGGTATGTCAAGAAGTTCTCAGCATCAGAAGTCCTCCTGACTGGCTAATTATTATGCTACTCCATTGTCTGGTTCCCTGGTGGAAAAGGGAAGCTCTAAATCTAGTATATTTGATCAGTTAGTACAAGCATTACAGAGTCCATGTTCACACTACAAATAAGTATAGCACTTTACTTCACAAATCTGAGTTATTCAAAATTTCATTCTAAAGTACAAAAAGATTAATTCAACTATTAACTCTTTTTTAAAAATCACACAATCAGAGGAAGTCCAAGAATACAACTTATAATTAAGCATCATGCTCCCACCCTTCCTCTTCTGCCAAAAAAGACTGGCAAATTTCTAAAAACAAATCACCAGAGATAACAGCAATATAGACTCACAGATCACCACAGTTCTGTTAAATATCAAGAGATAGCTTCAGAAAGTTAAATTCCAACTAAACTGAGGACTCACTATTCTCTAGAAATTCTTTAACTCTTCCCAAGCCTTATTTTCTCTCTTTAGGGCTCCCAATTCACCCCCCCAACCCTATCTTCTCTGGAGAAATCCTACTTCACTGAGAAAACAGAAGCCTTCCATTACCAGCATGCTCTTCTTCCCCAGTCCACACATCAAAAATCTTTCTATATCATGTCCCCTATTTTCTCATCTTTTCTTTCATTCTCTAGTGAAAAGACGACCCTTCTGGGAGAAAATTCTGGGAAGATGGCAGAATAGGTCAGAAAAGTCCAACCTCTCAGATTTCCCACACCTTAGGGCTCACACAGAATGGTAAAAAGAAACAAGAGTTGGGCCAGAACAGTGGGCCTCAGGCTAAAACCAAGAGATCTGAAGCCAAGGAAGAGTAAACAGCTCCAAGGACTTAGCAATGCATTCTTTCTCTTTTCTTATTTTGCATTTACATTTTAATATTAAAGTTTTTAATGTTTTTTTCTTTTCTTACCAAGTATTTAAATGTTAATATTGTTAGTTGCCCTTGTACATTTTAGTATTTAAGTTTAACATTTTTTTAAATTTTGGAGAAAAAAAGAAAAGGTCTATCTCTTTGCCAAAACCAAAGTTGTTACTAGTACTCTTGATTTTATCCCCTCCAGTCTCTTCCAAAGGCTAGCCCCTCCCTCATTCATTCCCTTTCCCTTATCTCCAACTAACAAACAGTAACAAACACTTATTATGTAAAGGTGCCAGGCTTAGTGCTTGGGGTTCAAAACACAAAAATAAAAAATTCCCAGTCCCTGAGGAGCTTAAATTCTATTAAAGTAGAATGAGAACTACATGAAACAAGTATAAAATATATACAAATTAAATACAAAATAATGCAGAGGGGGCACTAACAACTGCAGGGGGATATGGAAAATCTTCATATGGGAGGTTGTCTCTGAGATTAACCTTAAAGAGACCCTATGGAATTTCAATGGGCAAAGCTAAGGAAAAACAGCAAAGGCATAAAAGAAGGGATATGGGAATGTCTTATACAAAGCTCACTGAATATCTCTTCCTCCTTTTACACCAGAACTCCTAGGAAGGATTTTCTATACACATTATCTCTATTTTCTGACCTTGCAATCTGCCTTTGGATTTCACCATCTGACTGAAACTATTCTTTCCAAGATTACCAAGGACCTCACTGCTAAATGCAATTTTCTCAGTCCTTATTCTATTTGACCCCTCTTCAGCTTCTGAAACTGTCAAACCCCTTTCTCCTTCCTAGGCTTTTGTTACAGTGCTCTGACTTTCATTCTCCTGCTGTCAGAATAATTTTTTTTTTCAGGCTTCTTGACTACCTCAACATCCATCTCCCACTCAGTAAATACAGGCATTTCCCAAAGGTGTGTTCAAGGTTTTTTTTCTCTTCTCTACACTCTCCCTCTTGGTGATCTTACCATCTTCCATGGGTGATTATAATGTTTATCCATATAATCCCCAAATACGTGTATTTATACACACACACACACACACACACACACACACAAACATATAAATATAGACATAGAGCTACTGAGCCCTAGTGTTTTTAATGAACTACACTCCCACATTGCCAACTTCCTATCTGATATAACCTAGAGTCTCATAGGTACTTCAAACTAAACACATCCAAAACTCTTATCTCCCCAAAAATATTCTTCCTCCATACTTCTTTATTTCTATTGAAAGTATCAGCATCCTGCGAGTTTGGAAATTCAGAGTCAATCTTCCCTTTCCTTTACCTCCCTTCATAGCCAGTCAGTTGCCAAGTCTTGTCGATTCCACTTCCACATCTCTCACAGCCATCCTTTTCTTTCCACTCACACATCTACTATTCTAGTTCAAGTTCAAATCTCTTGCCCATACTGTACTATTTGCACTCCCTACTTTGAGTCTCTCCCTTCTTCTAGTATTACTTTCATATTGTTGTCAAATTAGTATTTCTAAAACATAGGTCTGTCCACAGTCCTTCCAGACTTCAAAAAGCTTCATGAGCTTTTAGGATGAAATACAAACTTTTGTCTGATACTTAAAGCATTCCACAAACTAGCCCCCACATTTTATATGCTCCTTCCCCATACCAAAAACACACTCAAAGTTCCAGCCAAACTGGCCAACTAGCTGTTACCTGGGCTCCACATTCCATTATCCATTTCAATGCCTACTTACACCACTGTCCTTTATGCATGGAATGCATTTCCTCCTCATCTGCCAGGCTTAAAATCTCTACCTTTAAGTCTCAATTTAGGTACCAACTCCTTTTCAAAACCTTATTTAGTAATCTTGTAAAGGCATCCCCCAGGAAAATATAAGCTCCTTTATTAGCCAAACAGTATCGATCTGTTCATGTATGCTGGGGCCCAGCACAATGTTTATACATAATATGCATTTAAACATTTACTGAAATGAATTGAGTAATTCATTAAATTTCCATTTTACTTAAATGATGAGAAGTATAGTAGAAAGAGCAAGAGAAGTTTAATTATGGGATCGGGGTTCAAAGGCTTCCAATCCCCTGAGTAAACCACTAATTTCTCAATTTCCTCATCAGTAAAAGACAGGGATCAGGGTGAGGAAAAAAATCACCAATTAGATTAGGTTTACTATCCCTAGGAGCTATACTCCTAAAATACTCAGATACTCATTATTATACATGACAATATTTGAAAATGCTTTGAAAGTGACTACTTTCAGATGGCTATTACAAAGCTTAAAAAGTAAACATGAAGTCCTACCAAAAAAATTGTGAGAACACCATATATAATGAAAGCATAAAATAATTATTTGAAAATCTGAAAAAAAAAAAATTCTCAAACAGAATCCTAGACTCCTGAACCACCTGCTTAGTTAAAAGAAAAATGACCAAAAAAAAAAACTTTCAAAGACAAATTAACAAATTACCTTTGGACTTGTATATAATTGTTTATTCAGTATTTTAGGGGAAACCACTATTATATCAAGGAATAACTTTTTTTTTAAAAGTGCATTTTATTGGAACATGTCCTAATCCACAAAGTTCCCTAAAACACAGACTAAGATTCCAGAATTACAACTTACATTGCCTAGAAAAAGTCTGTCTCTGGACCTCAGTTTTTTCTAATGTAAAAATTAATTTTTTCTAAGGTCTAATTTAAAAAAAAAACTCAATGATGCCAATAATTTCTTCTCTCTAAGGTCCCTTCCAGCTCTAAATTAAATGTTTATTATTCTGTTCCTTTCTCAAATTCTATAATCCTACCATTTTAATATTAAGTCAACAGATAAATTTGCAAGATAAAAAAACTGAAAACAAATTATTTATATCATTGAGTTTTTCTAAATTAGACCTTTTTTAGCCTTCTGTGGTACCTTTGACTTAAGTCTCTCACCACTCCAGTCTATATTCCACTATAACATCAAAATGACCTTCCTAAAGCAGAAGTCTAACTAACCATGTCACTGTCAACCCCCTTCAAAAAATTCCCATGCCTCCCTTTTACCTCCAGGATCAAACAAAAAAATCCTCTATCTTTTAAAGTTCTTCTTATGCGGACGTCCTTCTAACTTTCCAATTTTCTTACACTTCACTCCCCTCCACTAGTCAGTGACACTGATCTCTTGCTATTCTTTGTCTAAGACACATCTTTGGATTCCATACAGTTTCACTGTCTGTCTCCCATGCCTAAATTATTTTTCCCCTTGTCAAGTATACTTGTTGGGTTCCCTAGCTTCCTTAAATTTCACCTCCTCAATTTAGAGCCTTCCCTTTGAAATTATTCCCAATTTATCCTGAATATATAATATTGTGTCTGTACATAAGTATTCACATGTTGTTTTCCCCCATTAGAAGAGGAGAGAAGAAGTGGGAAAACTAGAGGCCATCAGGCTATTTCAAAAATCTAGGTGCAAGGCCCTGTACTAGAGTGGTAGCAAGGTCAGAGCAAAGAAGGTGTACTTGAAAGGTGTTGAAAAGGAGAAATTGGCAGGCCTTGGCAACAGCTTAGATGGGGGAAGGGATCTGAAAGACAGTGAAGGATTCAGGATGACTCCTAGCTGACTCAGGATGACCAGGAATTGGGAGGATAGTACTGCCCTTCACAATACAGGGTGGAGGGCAAAGGGTGTTAGGACAATTTAGGGGGAAAGAGAATGAGTTCTATTTTGGACATATTGAGTTTAAGATGTTTAGTGGCTATCCAGTTCAAAATGTGTGAAAGTTAATTGGAGATGCAAGAAGAATATCTGCAAAACCCCCTAACTTCTGTCATTCCCCCAGATTCTTCCCCAATACAAAATGTTTTGATAATGCCACAAAACACAAAATCTATAACACTATTTTGAACATGCCAGAGTTTTAAAGGCAACCTAGCATTCCAAAAAGGGCAATTAAGAGAATCTTTCTTTTACATTCAAAGTATTTATCAATCAAATACTTATCAAGTTCCTACTACCTACAAGGAAAGCATGGTGCTGGATCTGTAAAGACAGCTGGTGGCACAGTGGATAGACTGCTGTGCACAGAGACAGGAAGATCTAAGATCAAAATCTAGCCTTAGATATTTATCAGCATGTCGCTTTTAATTCAGGGTTTTAGCATAACTGTCATATTAAGAAAAACTCCTTTTTAAAAAAGTGCACTTTATTGAAAAGTTTTCACAATCCAAAAATTCCCCTAAAACACAAGTTAAGATCCCAAAACTGCTGTTTACAATATCTTGGAAAAACTCGTTTTCCTTTCCTCAAATACAAAATTAGTATTTTAAAAAAGATTATCTCTAAGATCCCTTCTAATTCTAAATCCAGCCTCAAACATTTATTATCTAGTTAAGTTTCAGGAAAAGGTAAAATCATTATCAGCATCTTTGTTTTAGTAAATTACAGGTGTAAGAATAATGTTTTTTGCCTTGCCTCCATGCTAAAGTACACAAACCTAGAAAGCCTCACTGGCATCATTACAATTGTTTTACCTAATATCAATTTAAAACTTTTACTCCAAATTAATCATCTAAATTGCTTTATCAACTGTTAACCCTCTCACCTGAGATACAAGTGACCAATATTTAATAGAGGAGACTGAAGGAAATCAGTTGCAAAACTAGAAAGTGAAATCACACTCTTTATTCTCAGGGGTGGTAACATAACCTATTATCTAGAATAATAAAAAAAATTGAAAGCCAGATTTCCAAAGGATAATTAGCATTCCTTTAATGGTATTCAGTTAAAGCCAGAGGTCAAGATCCCAATAAGCTAAGTCTGGTTTAATTTTTTCTTAATTCAAATAAACATTCTTTTTGAGTTATTAAAACTTGTAGGGGGCAGAGCCAAGATGGCAGAGTAAAAGCAAGAATTTGTTTGAGTTTGTACCCCAACCACCTCCAATACCTGTAAAAAATGACTCTAAACAAATTTTAGAGCTACAGAACCAACAAAATGACAGTGAAATACATCTCCATCTGAGGACAGCCTGGCAGGCCAACAGGAAGGGTCTATCAAACTGGCTGGGAGCAGAGCCCCGTGCTGGCACAGACTGGTGGCCCAATAAAACCTCAGGGGATTGAATCACTGGCAGCTCTGGCAGTTTCCAGACTTCTCAACCCATAAATGCCAAAGACAAAGTAAAAAGTCAGTGGGCTCTGTTGGACCTGGGTGAGAAAAGAGTGCAGTCCAGTCCCTGCCCCTGAGGGGCCTAGGGGTGGCAGAGGCTGCTTCCTGAGCTCCAGGTGCACAGATGGGGGGAGGGAACAAGTGGCTGAGCAGAGAGCAATTGCAGGAATCCCTTGCTTTGCCCTTCCTGGTTCTGGGTCATAGTCTTGGGTGGTGGTCCTAGGGAATGGAAGAGTGCTAGCCTGGCAGAGCTTGTTGATGCTCTGGAGAGGCAGTCCTCCTCACAGTTCTAAGGCTGATGCCTAGGAAAAGTTCTAACAACAGCTTTGCAAAACCCCAGAAATTTGGAAGACAGCATTCTCCACTCTGGAAGCAGAGTTCTACCATGGCAAAGGGTTCAAAAGTCAAGTAACTGGCTGGCAAGATGAACAAACAGGGGAAGAGAAATCAGACTACAGAATACTTCTTTGGTGACAAAGATCAAAACATAGAACCAGAAGAAGACAACAAGTAAGAACTCCTGCTTCAAAAAATATGAACTGGTCACAGACCATAGAGGAGCTCAAGAAGGATTTTGAAAATCAGGTAAGAGAAGTAGAACAAAAAAATGGGAAGAGAAATGAGAGTGATGCAAGAAAATCATGAAAAAAATAAGTCAACAGCCTGCTAGGTCCAAAAAAATACTTTAGAAAATAACACCTTAAAAAATAGACCTCAAATAGCAAAAGAGGTCCAAAAAGCCAATGGAAAGGAAATAAAAGCAAGTTATCTAAACCAAGTTGTAAAAGAGAGGAAGAATTTCAAAAGACAAGATGAGGTAAAGAAAGACGTTTCAGGCACATAAAATGAGAGGAAGAAGGTATTTCACAGGCAATCAGTCCAAAGTCCACAGTTTAAGAGACTTGAATGGGTACAAGAAGGTGGTAATAGTCAGAACTTGAACTCAACTCTTCTAATTCCAAATCCAGGGCACTTCCCACAATTACATGAGCAAAGTCTAGATATGAAGGGGTTTGAATGTAGGGCTAAAGAACTTTAACTTTTTTTGGTAGGCAATAGGGAGCCACTAAAACTTACTGAGCAGATTAAGTCATAAGCTGAAAGGACATTAGGGATCCCAAGATCATAGATGGATGTGACCAAAGAGGATATCTAATCCAACCCTCTCATTTTAAAAAGGAGAAAAATTTAAAAAGGCGCAAAATGGTTAAGTCACTTGTCCAAGGACACACAGGTAATGTGTAAGAGGCAAGATTTAAACACCAATTGTCTGACAGCAAACCAAGTGCTCTTTCTACTGTACCAAACTGCTGCTCATCTCTTCACTAGCCCCCAAATTTTTCTGATGAGTCATCTCATTAGTAAAAAAAATTACTGGGGACACTTCCTCCAAACTTTTACTTATTTATACATTATAAATGTGTGTAGTACAGCAATAATTATATAAATTATAAAACTTACACAAAAATAAACATTTAAAAAGGATGTGATAAAAGAAAATACTTTGAAAATAATATATTATTTATTAATGGAACAAAAAAATTTTGCTCTCCCTAAAAGTTATTAGCAAATATATTTTTAAGGAGAGCATGGCCAGTACTCTCACCAGTCACTGCATCCATACATGTAGCCTGCACTGTAACTGAATCTATCCAGAAGTGATCTAAGAGGTAAGAGTAGGAATGTGCTAGGGGAGCAAATTGAGTATTTTGTCTGAAAAACTACTGGTATGAGGGTCTGAATCACTGTAAACCTGTAGCATAAGAGACATAGGGCGCTTATAGAGCCATAAGAGGCTCCAGATATAGGAAGTGGTAGAATAGTATTAGAGCAGCAGTTCTCAATCTATGGGTTATGTTCAATTTGTAACAATGAAAATACATCCTGCATATCAGATATTTACATTACGATTCATAACAGTACCAAAATTACAGTTATCAAGTAGCAACGAAAATTATTTTATGGCTGGGGGTCATCACAACATGAGGAACTGTATTAAAGGGTTGCAGCATTAGGAAGGTTGAGAACACTGTATTAGGGGAAAATGGACTGAATGAAAATGGGATGGTAAAGTTGCTCTGGAGACCACTCATTGATTGGCTGTCATGGAGAGGCTGGGATAAATCATTTCCTCCCCTTAAATCGTTTGGAAAGGGAATGAGTGTCATATAGCATACTCCCAACGGATCATACTCAAAATCAATGAAGGTTTTGGCCTGGCCACCATATTAGAGTATTGATCTAAAACCAGGTTGGGGAACCTGCTGCCTGGAGGTTTGCATTTCGTGCTCTCAGGACTCAAGTGAGGCCTTTGACTGAATCCAAACTTCACAGAACAAATCCCCTTAATAAAAAGATTTGTTCTGTAAAACTTGAAATTAGTCAAAATGCCAAAGAACCGGGAAGACCACGTGGCCTCCAGGCCACAGGTTCCCCACCCCTGATCTAGAATATCACCTTACCTTATCATCCTCTGATTTTACAAAGAAAACTGAGACCCAGAAACATTAAGTTATTTGCCTAAGGTCATCAAGGACAGGGGTAGTATTTTAAATGCAGTTATTGGGTCATTGTCTGGTAACTTTTATAATGCACTTTCAACATTTACAAAGTACTTGACTCTCAACCATCCTAAGAAATAGGTGATTACTTTCCCCATTTTACAGAGAAGGAACCTGGGCCTCATAAAGACGAAATGATTATTCCATAATCATCTAATCAGTAAGTGCATAATATAATAAAAGTCAGAGCCAGAGTTTCTGACTCCAAATACACATTATTCCTACTACCGTGCAGCACAAACTACACAACTAACCTGACCAGATTTTTTTCAAAAGGAAGATTACTGTCACGGAAATAAGAACAATCATGTGGTGGGGGAAGAGAGCAATGCACCGTGTAATAAACCATTTTCATATAAATGATTTTGCATGAACCTCACAGAGTGTGAGATAAGCAAGGCAAACATTTATGTACTCTATTTAACTGACAGGAAGTTGAATCTTATTGGGAGGAAGTAACTTGCCCCAAGTCGAAGAGTTCATAAGGGACATAGCAGTCACTGAAACAAAAACAACCCAGACCTTCCGGCTCCAAGGAGAGTGTGTTCTAGGTCTGGCTCAATAAATGTTAAGTGAATGAATGAGATCTTTACACAGGTACCAATGAAATCACTGGTAGCGCTCCACCCCTAAATTACTTACAAATAAAACTACTACAAGAAAATAAAATAGCAAGTCGTGCACAAGAGTAGCAAAAATCTGCACAAGTTGGTCTATTACAAGGGACCAAGCCAACAGAATGACTCTGTTGACGTTCCCTTTTTTTGCCTAGTGACTTCTCCGGTCTTTTGTTTGGGACAAGCGGCGAGTAAAACACGGTACAAGAGGGGAAGAAGGGCATCCCAGTGGACCTAGGCGAGCATGGCCCTGGAACAGGGTCCTACTGGCCCCGAACTGTCCTACAGCAGCGGTACGGCTCTGAGGGACACCGCGCTTCCCACCTACCCCCCAACCCCACCCCACCCCCGGCCCCAGGAGGCAAACGACCAGCCTCCGAGCCGAAGGAGGGCGGGGGTACATGCGGCGCCCGCGTCACGGCACGTGCCCCCGTCCGAGTGCTGAAGACCCCTCCCCACGACTCAGGGCGCAGGCTCCCTGGGGAGCGGGGTACCGAGGAGCATCACGGTTGCCGCGCCGCCGTCTCCGGGGGGCCGGGGACTCCAACCTGGAAGATGGCGGCCAGGGGCTGAGGGTGGCTCGGAGCCCCGAAACCGAGCGGAGCCCGCATCCCCGGGGCGTGGAAGGGCCCGGGCGGACGCGGGCTCCTACCCTCCCCGGGAAGCCGCTCTCACCTGTCAGAGCCGCCGAGGGGCCTCGCGCCGCTCCCGCCGCCGCCGCTACCCGCTCACTGCCAGCCACGGGCTCTTTCGCCACTAGCCCCAGCTGCTCCCTGCGACCGCACCACGCGCTAGTCGGCCCGGCACGAAGAAGAGGCGGCGAGCGACGGCAGCTACCCCAGTGACTGAAGTAGACACACACCGGACGATCACTCCCCTCAGCTCCAACCCCTAGCCGCCTCACACTTCCGGCGGCGCCGGAAGCCCCGCCCATCTGTCTCCATCCTGTCGCCATAGAGAAGCGGTTGGCGGCCCGCCCAGTTAGGAGACTCCCAGCTGCTACTAGATTCGCAGGAGCCTGGGGGTGGGAGGGAAGAGGAAACAAAAAATAGAAAGCGTAACTGACTAGCTGGTGATGGGCCCTGGTGTGGCGCAGAGGATAACACAGGGACAGAGCCCATCAGCCTTTCCCCTACCCCCCGGGGAGCCTGGCATCGAGGCCGGGCCGGGTAGGTGTGGTTGAGGCTGGAGTCAAGAATCCAAGAAAGCCTCTTGAGAGAGCGTACTTGTGTGGCATGCCCCCTGCTGGCAGAGTGGGAGCGCCCTGCAAATTCACCCGGTTGGCCTGGAGTGGAATCATCTGGGCAGTGGCTCTGCGGGGGAGGGGTGGGGGGGGGGTGGGGGGGAAATCCTGTGGCTAGTGCCGTCTTCCTTTTACAAAATCCGAGAGTGATGGAAGGGAATGGGAACGCTGACGGCCCCGGTTCCAGTTTAATTGATGTGTGGCTGAGCGCCAATGAAAATACAACGTCTCTGGCCTCAGTTCCTCCCTACTCCCCAAATCCATCCCTGAATAATAAACTAAAAAGTCTTTTCGGGTCGTTTTGTCAGTCAACATTTATTAAGCGTTTGCCACGTGCCAGAGATTGTGCCAAACGCTGGTGATAGAAAGAAAAGCAAAAACTCGTCCTTGATCTCAAAGAGCGCTCTCTTATTTCTCTCTCTCTCTCTCTCTCTCTCTCTCTCTCTCACACACACACACACACACACACACACACACACATACACCCTTCAAAACAGCCAAGTTCTTAGATTTTTTAGCTTTTGTTAAATCTTAAAACCCAAAATTGACCCACTTTGGAAAATACTCACTGCAGTGATTGTTCAAGTGATGTTCCAAGAGCAAGCAGTTTTCAAGTCCATCTGTCTAAAAAAAAATTACCACAATCCGTGAAGAGCTGGTTAGAGGGAAAAAAAGGGAGGTGGGGGGACGACTTAAGATTCAGGTTCAACTGTACTGTTCATAGCTGTTTAATCAGTTTCTGAAGCTTTAAGATCCAAGCTGTTTTGAAGGAGCTTCTTTGCTATGAGCTTCTCCAATGATAGAGATGAGTAGGCGTGCTGTGTGATTTGGCTGCACTGAGGCCTTATGGAGATAGAACTATTAATATTTCAGCTTATCTGCAGAAGATGACTCATCTAGTTTCCTTTCTGAAAGATTTGATCACCATTGGCTAGAAAAAAAAGGCAAAATCAGCTGTTCTTTGTGAAAGGTGGGACCTAAATTGCTGGGATTTTTCCCCTTGGATCTCTTTTAAATAGAATATGGAATAACCTGAACTGCTTAGTTACACAACTAGCAACCATCCTCAGCCACAAGCAAAATTCTAAGCCTTTAAGACTTACAAATATTTTTCTTCTTTTATGAGGTATTTCTCTATGAAGGACAAAATTCTCAATCTGTCTTGCAAAAAGTGAAGCTTAGGGCTTATACTTAAAAAGCAGCGTTTAAGAAATAGGCAAATGCTTTACTTGGCCTCAGAGCTTGCCCAAAGACCTGGGTTCAGAGGTTTACAGGAAATTGGTACTTGTGAAGGTGAAATAAACAAGAGGTTTTGTTTTGGTTTTTTTTTAATTATACCGCAGGAAGCAGGTAAAAAAAGCATATATACTATGGAAATATAAACAAAGTTTTGTCCCAGCATATGCAAGAAACTGACCCAGGGGGGAGAAGAGAGCTGTGTGGAGAAAAAACATTCTCAAAGTTGGAGTTCTGGCATAAAATTATGTGCCTCAAGGATGGACTTAGCACAATTTATGAGAGGAGACTTTCCTAAACAGATTTAGATGTAGAGAAGTTCTGAATGTATTGTCTATACCAGGCTTGAATGAGACTCTAGTAAAAGGAAGTTTATAAGGACCAAAACTGGAAGAGGATCTAAATTACCTAAGGCAGCAAAAAGAGAATGATTCAAGACCCCAGTTTTGGGTCAAGAGTGCTATAAAATAAAAAAGCTGCACTTTATCTGCCTGACACAGAGTTAACATAGATTAGAACAGTGGAAAAGTACAAACTTTTTCTTTGCCTATGCTTTATGGACATTAGGACTACTTAGCCTAAATGACTAAATTGGAGTGCTATCATTATAACTGTAACATCAAAAAATAACAATTTATATCACAATAAGAAAATTAAATTCCATAATCAAGATTTGGATTATACTCCAGAGACCCAAGTGACAAAATAATACATGCTGCACGATGAGGATTGTTTAAATTATTTTTTAATTTAATATTTTACTTTTCCCAATTACAAGTAAGAACAATTCTAACTTTTTTTTTCTGGAAAACTTTTTATTGTAGGTGGAATGGGACACAGCTGGACACAGTAAGTTAGATGATTCCAATTTTGTTGGCAACATCTAATGCATCGTACTCTGGAGCAAGACGGACATAGGTCTTCTTCTCTCCGTCAGGCTGGATCAGTGTGTTGACTGGCCACATTGATATCATACAGCTTCTTTACAGCCTGCTTGATCTGATGCTTGTTGGCCTTGACGTCCACAATGAAGACTAGGGTGTTGTTGTCCTCAATCTTCTTCATAGCAGATTTCATAGCAGGTCAAGGGAAACTTAATGATGGCATAGCGATCAAGCTTCTTTCTCCAAGGGGCACTTTTCCGAGGGTATTTGGGCTGTCTTCAAAGTCTTAGTCTCTTGGGTCGCTGGAAGGTGGGGGATGTTCAGGTCTTCTTCTTTTTGTGGCTATGGACACCCTTCAGCACCGCCTTGTTGGCCTTCAAGGCCTTGGATTTGGCTTCTGTCTTGGGGGAGACAATGGCTTCCTTCTTTGTCTTCGGCACCATCTTGGGGGAATGGGCTTAACATTCTTTTTTCAAATTTTGGTTTAAAATTCTCTTCCTCCCTCCCCCACCACACACAAGGAGGATTTTTAAGTATAAAAATACAACCAGCCATGGTCCTGTAATGATAGTCCGAGGTAAATTTTTTGCTCCACACTAATTTCCTGCGTGGCAGCTAGGTGGCGCATGGCCTGGAGTCCAGAAGACTCAACTTTCTGAGATCTACCTACCAGCAAACTCCTACTATCAGTATTACCCAGGGTAAATCATGTACATAACCTTGTTTGCCTCAGTCTCCTTATCTGTAAAATGAACTGGAGAAATAAATGGCAAACTACTCCAGTATCTTTGCCAAGAAAACCCCAAATGGGATCTTGAAGAGTCGGACATGACTCAACAACAATATCCTGTGTGCCCTTTGGACAAATTGCTTCACTTCTCTATACTTCAGTCTTCTCATGTTTAAGATAATTGCATTGATGGATTTCTAAGACCCCTTCTAGTTCTAAAATACTTTGTTCCTACATTTCATTTTGCAACACAGTTCAGGAATAATTTAAATAAGATTTCTCTGTGGGTTTTAAAAATTAATTTCATTTCGATCATTTTTGAGGATTTCTTAGTACTCACTATAATCTGAAGACACTTGGGGGCATCCAGATTAGAAATCATAAGAAAGTGAAATTACTGACTAATGTCCCAGAAATAAATGATAAAGCTAGGACTGGATTTTAGAAGATTTTTACATTCCCAACCATAAAATAATTGCTAATTGAATTTGTTTAGAAATATTAAATATGTCATTTATCCTACTCAATCTGTAAAACAGACTGAAAAAGAATGAGGTATTTACTGAGATAAATCAGTTTTTGGCATGGAGTTCGGCCATGGAGTTATATGCCCTCAACACTTGACTCATTATTATCTCAAATTTCTGCACAAGGAGCTATCTCTATAGATCAATATCTCGTGTAAATTATATTGCTGTATGTATAAGTATGCATGTGTTTAGCCCAAGCAGAATTATAAATTTCACCAGGGCAGGGGACATATTTTCTAATTCTTTGTCCCCTAAAAGGACACCTTCCAATCCCAATGACTCTGGTATGACCAGATTGGTTCTATTCTATCATTTTTTAGGTATACCTACCCACAGTGGAGAATAAGGAGATCTAGATCATTGTTCTTTATGTCCACCAGTTTAATTCAGCTTCTAAACCGACCTGGCCTATTCAACTCTGATATAAATCTTCAATGTGACTGCAAACTCACCCACTCTCCCCAGGAATTAGTTTAGATCCCTGGAGAACCTGCTAATGAAGTAAAAACCCAAAGACTGGCTTCAGAAGTAAACCAAGTGAGTCATTCTAACTCATTTCTACTTAGATCTCCCTTCCTCCATCACCCTCACCACCCAGTTACTGTATTTCAGGGAAGGTCTAAGTGAATTTGTGAGTATTATTAAGTTGCCTTAAGAGAAACACAGTGTTCCAGATTAGGCAAAATGTATACTATGCCCTAGTCAGACCAAATCTGAAATACTGTGTTCTGTTGGAGGCACTACAATTTAGGAAAGACAGTGATATACTGGAGAATGATCAGAAAAGGGCAACTAGAGTGGCTAGGAACTTCATATTATACCATATGAAGGTCCATTGAAAAGACTAGGGATGCTTATCCTAAAAATAGAAGTTTTTTCAGATATATAAAGGGCTATCAAATGGAAGAGGAAATAGATTTGCATGGATGACTTAAGAACAGAGAACTAAGAAAAATGGGTGAAAACAGACCTAGATATATACTTGATATAAGGAAAAACTCTCTAACCATTAGAGTTGTCCTAAAAGTGAATGGGCTGTCTTAGGAGGTAGTAGGTTCCCCCTCACTTGAAGACTTACATAAAGGCTAGATGACTAAGGCTTGTTAGAACAAGAATTCTTAATCTGGGGTATATCAAGCCCCAGGGTACATGTTAGATTTCAGGGAGTCCATAAACCTAAAAAGTAGGGGGAAATCACATCTTTTTTTTCCAGTAATCTATACCTAGCATTTCCTTCAGTTATTAATAGACAACAAACCACAGTAGTATTGAGTACCTATGATTTTATTGTCGCTAAAAATCACAGATATCTTTATATCATATTAAAGTTGTTGCAGATATCAAAATACCATTCATTCTAATTAATACTTCAGAATTACTATAATTAGTCTCATTGCTAGATTGCATGTGATCAGTCTTTCTGCCCACAGATAATTGGCCATGTAAGGTTTATAGACTTCAGCTATACTACTAAGTCATCAGACAGAGACAGAGATAGAGACAGAGAGAGTTTTAAAACGAATGCAACAGAGGACATTCCTGTTGAGATGTATCAGGAAAGTTACTCTGTTATCTCTTCCAAATAAGAGATGCTATGATTATGTGCTATCCATGGTACTGAACAAGACCTGGGCAACTAAAGTAAAACTAGATTGATGC
Source organism: Pseudocheirus occidentalis (assembly GCA_028646575.1). Taxonomy (NCBI): domain Eukaryota; kingdom Metazoa; phylum Chordata; class Mammalia; order Diprotodontia; family Pseudocheiridae; genus Pseudocheirus; species Pseudocheirus occidentalis. Next base: position 63,647,225 of record CM053597.1, read on the forward strand.
ACAGCTAGCTTTATTAGTGCAAATAATGAATCCCATGAAGTTGAATACCATGAAGTGTTTAAGTTATTCAAATTTATATTATTTAAAGTTACAATTATATGTAAAATATGATAACAGGTTATAGTTCAATGGAGATTTTCACTGAACAACTGTAAATGAGTTTTTTATCCATTTATTAACATAACAGCAAAGGATAAGAAAAGTATTTCTGATTCAAATTTATTACAAAGTAAAGGGTAGGTATAAAAGTAAAATTTCAAAATTACTCAATATTGTACTTAAATATACTCAATTTTTCAAGTGATCAAACCAACTAATGCTTGCAACAAACATTTATTCACTACCCACTCTTATTTTCTTTTACTGTCTTAAGTAAGCATGAAGTTTTTGTCTGAGTGGCTCTCTGCTAAGCGGAATATGCTTTTTGTTTAAATATTTAATCCATATAGCTAAAAAAAGTTTTATTTCTATCACTGTAACGCATCATTAGTCAAATAAAGGAGGAGAAATAAAGGTTTATAGTTTGAAGAGATGGTAGATTCTAGCAAAGTTTCCTTTTTCCTAAGAATGGAGGAGATAGATCCTCAGCTCTTCTTTGATCTGTACAAATCAACCAGCATTAGTTAGTGGACAACTCAGCAACTGTTTTAGGGACTAGCCTTTAGGGACTCTTTTCTTAGACATTTTAACTTAATGAATTTTCTTTCTATTTTAAAGCTACCTTTGGAAAGGTGACTTTGACTAAATTTCTGTGATGTTTTCTCTCAGATTTTCATTTCCCTGATTCTCATATCACTAAAGCTAGAACACTGCCAATTAATCTATTGTGTAGACCCTTTAGACTGAGTAAATTAACACTTTAGGTGCTGCTAATTCTTTATGAAAATCCAAATATTGTTTAAGGGACCAGGGAGATGCCACTATGCCCCACTTTTTAAAAAATCTAAATGCATATTTGTTTACATTCACAGAACAGTTTTTCCATATGAATAGTGGCTTTTCAGAGATTTTATCTTAGAGATTGACCCCGAGTAGTTTTTTATTCATGTTTAATTTGCTCACTATTGATTTTTATGTCAGCCATTTCACAAAAGCTGTAATTAAAAAAAAATAAACCCAATTCCACAGGCATCATTCTAAACTGAACCTTTGTGATTTTTGCTTTCTACACCTGAAATATCTCATCTTGCCTCAGTTTCTACTGTTTATTGTCATTACCTTCATCATATGTGGAAGTAAAACTGCATATTTTCCAGAGCCTAAATACAGTTAAATGGTTCACAAGGTCAGAGTGATCATTCCTTTGATCAGAGAGATGGGTTAGAATACTTAGCTGATATTATCTCCATAGAATATGTATTTAATGTGTTTCTGAATTAGAAAAAAAAGAACAGAGAGAAGATTGTGTTGTATTCTTGGTCTAAGGGGAAATGTTTAATTTTCAAATATGTACCTGTTTTTACTTTCTGTTAAAATGCATGATTGCAAAATCATTAGTGGGTGTGGTGTGTTGATTCCTAATGAAAAATTTTGCTGTATTTTTAAAGTTTCCACTCAGATCTCAAGAAATAAGTCCATAGAAAGAAAGAAAGAAAGAAGGAAGGAAGGAAGGAAGGAAGGAAGGAAGGAAGGAAGGAAGGAAGGAAGGAAAGAAGGAAGGAAGGGAGGAAGGAAGGAAGAAAGAAATAGAGAAAGAACAAGGAAGGAAGGAGGAAAGAAAGGAAGGAAGGCAGATTTAGGAGATACAGAATATTACAGGATATAAAATAACTTTAATCATATTAAATTAAGAATTTTTTGCTCAAACAAAATTGCTGCTATCCCAGCAGAAAGTTGGGAAATAACTTTTATAGCAAGTGCACTGATAAAGGCCTCACTTCTCATATAAAGAACTGGGTCAAATTTATAAAGAATGCAAGTCATTACCCAATTGACAAATGGTGAAAGGATATCAACAGGCATTTTTCAGAAGAAGAAATCAAAGCTATCATCTATAGTCATACAAAAAATGCTCTAAATAATTATTGATTAGAGAAATGCAAATTTTTTATTTTTTATTTAATTGATTTAATTACTTTTAGTTTACAAGATTCAGTTCTAGAATTCTTTGAGTTTCAAATTTTCTCCCCTCCCTTCCTCTCCACCCCACCCCGCCATGGCAGCATGCAATCAAGTATAGGATCTGCAGATACTTTCACAGTGGACATTAGTCTGGTTGTATAGAAGTGTTGTAACCAATGGAATGAACAATGGAAGAAAAAAAAACCAAACATGGAAAAGAATGATAGCATGTAGATTGCTTCAGTTTCCATTTAAACTCTGTTCTTTCTAGATCTTTCTCTGAATGTAGATATCTCCTTCCATGCTAAGACTTGCAGAGTTGTCTTTTAATCTTGCATTGCTGAGAAGAGTCCAGTCTATCAAAGCTGGTCATCACACACATAGTGTACAAATTTCTCCTGGTTCTGCTCTTCTCACTCAGCATCAGACTGTATAAGCCTTTCCAGGTAAATATGCAGTCTGTCTGCTCCTCATTTCTTATAGCACAATAGTATTCCATTACATTCATATACCACCACAAAGAGAGCTGCAATAAATATTTTTGTACAGATGGGTCTTCCTCCCACTTCTATGATCTCTTTGCGATACAACCCCAGACATGGCATTACTGGGTCAAAGGGTATGCAATTATTTGTAGCCCTTTGGGCATAGTTCCAGATTGCTCTCCAGAATGGTTGTATCAGTTCACAGCTCCACCAACAATGCATTAGTGTTCCAATTTTTCCACATCCTCTCCAGCATTTGTCATTTTCCTGTTTTGTCATCTTAGCCAATCTGACTGGTGAGATGTGGCACCTTAAAGCTGTTTTTATTTGTGGGAAATGCAAATTAAAACAACTCTGAGGTACCACCGCATACCTATCAGATTGGCTAATATGACAAGAACAGTAAAATGACAAATGTTGGAAGGCATGTGGGGAAATTAGAACATTTATGCAATGAACTGAACCAACCATTCTGGAGAGTGATTTGGAACAATGCCTAAAGGGCAATCAAATTGTGTGTACTCTTTGATCTAGTAATATTACTACTAGGTCTATATCCCAAGGAGATTTTTTAAAATGAAAAAGCACCCATTTTTGCAAAATATTTGTTAGCAGCTCTTTCTGTGATGGCAAAGAACTGGAAATTGAGAAGATGACCATTAATTAGGAAATGGCTGAACAAGTTGTGGTAAATGACTATAATCAGAGGTTCCCAAACATATTTGGCCTACTGCCCCTTTTTCAAAAGAAATTATTCAGTGCTCCCCTGGAAATCTACTTTATTTAAAACTTTAACTTTTTTTAAATTTTGCATCATTTTAAAAACATTTTTAAATGATGCATCTTAAATTTAATAATTTATTGTAAATTTGTAGGTTTTTTCCTGTTTTGAAATTTTGATGACACAATAGTGAATCATCTACTTTACAGTATCATATTGTAAACAAGTCATTACACACAGATATTCCTGCTGCTACATGCTGGACTAACTAACATTTTGTGTGTTTGTTTGGAAAATAATGCAATCACTATGACTTTAATTCTGTTACACAACAGATTAAACCTGTACAAATGGTTTTTCAAAAGTTCTTTTCTTCTTTCCTTGTGCTTCCACTGCCCCCTTATTTTTATTCAAAGCTTCCCAATTGCATTTGAGGTTGCTACCACCCCACCCCCATCATTTCAATATCCTCATCATTTCAACACCCCCAGGGGGCAGCATCACCCACTTTGGGTATCTATGGATCATTGTATTACTCAAAATAACCAAATCATTCACTACTGATCATCATACAGCATTGCTGTTACCATGTACAATGGTCTCCTGGATCTGCTCCCTTCACTTAGCATAAGATTATGTAAGTCTTTTCGGCTTTTTCTGAAGTCAACTTGCTCATCATTTCTTATAGAACAATAGTATTTCATCACATTCACTACTGTATCATAAGGAATGATGAGCAGGAGAACACTGTACACCATAACAGCAATATTGTATGATGATAAACTGTGAAAGATTTAGCTATTTTGAGCAATGCAATGATCCAGACAATTCCAAAGGACTAATGATGAAAAATGCTATCCATATCCACAGAAAGAACAGATGGAGGCTGAATGCAGATTGAAGCATACTATTTTTCACTTTATTTGTGATTTTTATTGGTCTGTTTCTTCTTTCACAACATGACTAATATGGAAATATGTTTTACATGATTGCACATGTATAACCTATGTCAAACTGCTTGCTCTCTCAAGGACAGGGAAGGGGAAAAGGGAGGAAGAGAATTTGGAACTCAAATTTTTTTAAATGGATGTTAAAAATTGTCTTTATATGTAATTAAGAAAAAATAAAATATTATCAAAAAACAAAAAATAATGGAGGAGGCTTGAATGTTCTTTTGAAAGCAGTAGGAAAGGACCCAGATGGTGAAGTAAGCAGTAAATCACTCTTACTCTCCCTTATAGGCCTTGAAAAACCCAGAAAATACCACCCCAGGAAAAATCCTGGAACAATGGAGCCAACAGAAACACAGGGTACAGCAGTTTTTTAGCTCATGAGGTTAGGGGGATTAATAGGAAAGGTCCCTCTTGCTGTGGCTGAAGGAGACCAGTACAGGATGGGAGGTGTCCTACCTCATCAAACCAGCAGGAGATCCTAAGCCCCAGGGTGACGGAGCAGGCAAAAGCCAATACCAGGGCCCCTATGGCAGCTGAGCCTACCCATACTCTAGTGCAGCCCCCAATGAGGAGGTGACCTCCAGTGGCCAGACCACCCCAACCCCACACCTCATCCCACCAGCTTCAGTGTAACTCTGGGGGAAACACAGAAAAACTCCAACTGGCCTTGGCACACAATAGCTACCACCACCAGTTCCAGTTCAGCACCAGGTAAGCTACAGCCTTTATAGCCTCCAGGTGCCAAAGCCTGAGGCCCCAGCACACCAAACCAGTAACCAGGCTAGCCCCTAGCACAAGAAGAGTGGGACAGTGTCCCCTGTGCTCCAAAAGCAGAGCTCAACTTTAAAAACCAGGAAAAAGGCAAACACCTTGAGCAAGAAGCAACATTAAAAAAAAACAAAGACCATAGATTCTTGCTAGCGGGACAAGAAAGATCAAAATAAAAATTCAGAAAACGACAGCATTGTCACGATACCCACATCTGAAACCTCAAAGGGGAATATGAATTGGTCTCAAGCCTAAAAAGTCTTCTTGGAAGACCTCAAGATGGATTTTAAAAGTCAAATTAGAGAGGTAGAAGAACAACTGAACAATTCCTTTAAAAATAGAATTGACAAAATGGAAGAAAAATTTACTGAATAAAATAACTCCTTAAAAAGTAGAATTGGCCAAATGGAAAGGAAAAAAATTCAGAAACCATGTTGTGGTCATGAAGCCCTGCTATGACTCAAACCTGTCATCAGGGCTATAGCTCACTGTATAGCCACTAGTATATGTATTGAGATTTGCCTACACTAAAGTGGGTCTTCTCAGTACCAGAGGAAGCCCGAACACGTGTCTAGTTTTTCTTCTCCAGTGGAATAAAGACAGCTTTTTTGCTTATGATCACTATTAGCCCTATGGTTTTATTCTGTTTTATTTTATTGTGTTGTACCCAAACCCAAATCCCAGGTAACTACAAACCACCTGACTTGTGGCCTAACATTAAGCCCCTTTTGCATTTCTGTTTTTGTCCCTGTTTTATATTTTAGCTTGAAACTACTTAAGGCATGTCTGGGCATGTTGCTCAAGGCGTTCCCTGACTCTGTCTCCCCTGATCAGTATTTCATATTTTCTCCTTGAATCATTATAGTGTAACAGGCTCATTATAATGCAAGGATATTATCCTTATACCATCCTGTCCTGCCCCACTGACCAAGCAGGGCCTTCACCTCCCTTGTCCAGAACATGACCCTGGCCTGTTCTGGGAATTCCAACCCCCTGTGACTACAACCTGGGGAATTCCAGTTCCCCTCATACCATGCCCCTCTACCCTGTGCCCTCCACCCAGTTAATGGTTGCACCCCTTGTACCCTTGTACCATACCGATGGCTGATCTTTGCTTCTGTACGTCACAGCTTTAGCTAGCTCCCCTCCCAATTATAATTTTGTGGTTTTAGCCTATATAACCAAGATCTGAAAATCCAGAAATCACTGCCAATTTGAGTGAGAACTCTGGCAGTCGTGCACTTGATCAATAAGTCCCCATCTAAATTTATCATGAACCCAGATCTCAGCTCACTCTTATTTCTCTGCACAACAGTTGTTCAGAATTAACTATGGTTGTTACCACTTGTGTGATCGCTCTGGTATTAACAGTGGTTACATAACTCTATGACGCTGGACATTTGTTTTCAGAGGTGACATAGAGAAGAAAGTGAAATGGCAAGTTTTAACAAAGTGACCACAGAGTCCAAATAAAAGTTTTAAGGAACTTTAATTGTAATTAATGTATCAGCTGGGCTGTCTCACAAGCCAATTAGGAAGAGATAGAGAACAGCCCCAAAATGCAGAATTACAGAATCTTTTATACCATTTTCCCCAATTGTCTATAATTTGTTAATTGATTTGTTACTACAGCTAGATGACATCCAGGTGCAGGGATCTGTTCTTTGTCTCAAGGAAGGGTAAACACCTTACTGATTGATGAGGAGTTGGGTATGGGAAACCAGGAGATTGCAATTATCTCAGTATTGATTAATGAAGAGCTGGACATGGGAACCAGGGAAGTGTGGTCACCGCATTATTGATAAATGAAGAGTTAGGTACAGGAGCCAGGAGAGTGAATAAGGGGTTGGGCATGGGAATGCAGATTTATGCATGTAGCAGAAAATAAGACAGACTACCTGGGGGTGCATTCCATACCTAGCACTGGCTATTTCACTTGATTTCTATCTTGGGTTCATTCCAAGTTTACTGGGCCTGCTAATTCTTGGTTCAGTTTGGGTATACAGGGCTTACTGATTTCTAATTTCACAAAGTATCACTTAACTGTTTCCTGGCTAATCTCTTGAGTCCATAGCTTAACTAGTTCCTGGTCATTCCAAAAGTAGAGAATACCTTGTTCAAGATGAATGGATAAGCAGTCGAAGATATAAGAATGAGCATGGGAGATAAAGGGAATAAAAATGACCTGCCCTAACTGGAGTAACTGGGTAAACATAGTAAATTAATTTGGAGAGGATCAGATTAAGGAGGACCACGAAAATCAAGCATTAAGACTGTGAATATTCTTAAACACAGTAATAGCCCAATGAAGGTCATATTGTAATAAGAATAATCTGGCAAGAAATATGCCAGTGGGTTGATAAGGGTAGGTGTTAAAAGAGGGTGATTAGATAGGAAGTTGTTGCAAAGAATCAGACATTCAGTAATAAGGACCTGGCTAGATTAACAATGGAACTAGAAAGAAAAGGCTTCAAACAGATATGACTAATTTATAAAATCTCCTGCAGAAGTATGGTGGAAGCATACCTCATACGTTGAGCAGCAACCTCATATAACAGTGAGAAACAGTGGAAGCAAAACCAAAATAGGAAGAAACCCTGGCAAAAGACCCAACTAAGCAAAATCATCTGGAAGACATACAAGGAAGAAAAATAGGTCATCGAGCAAATAAACAAACAAAAAGGAAAACATCTCAAAAGATTTTTAAAACAAACTCAATTCAACACCGCGTTTATACTCTTAACATCAGAGTCATGGTTGTAATTTTCAAGAAAGTGGAAATGGAACCTGTGGTAAGAGCAGCACCTGTCTAATGCAGGTCAAGCTAGTCCTTTAAGTAAGTGGGGAATATGTTTGCCTTATTTACCCTCTGATCCATAAAAGGCCCTACTACAGTAGTTGTCCAAGGTTTTAGAGGAATTTCCATCTCCCTGCCCTCTGGGAATGCCTTTCTAACCTAACCTGACTGGTTGACATGGTAAATTCAAAGGCAGAGAGGAATAGTGTGGGGGTTTTTTTTACTTAATTTTTTTTCAATTATCAAGCATTTTTTTCTTCCTATCTTCCTCATCTTAAAAGAAAACCCTTTACAAATAAGCATAGTCAAGAAAAAACAAATTCCCATATTAGCCATGTCCAAAGATGTGTCTGATTCTGTATGTTAAGCCATCACCTCCTTGAAGAGAAGGGTGGGTAGCTTCCTTCATCCTCACTTCTCTGGAATTTTGGCGGACCACTGAATTAATCATAGTTCTGGGATCTTTCAAAATTGTTTTTACAGTGTTAGTATTACAGCAGAAATTGTTTTCCCAGTTCTCACTGCACTTTGCATCAGCAATCATGCTCATTTCTGGAGGTGGTAGCTAAGACTGTACCTTGCCCTAGAAGCTTAGAGGTAATAGCTGTCTTCTAGATACTGTATTTAAGTTTTGGCCTCAGTCTCATCTCTGTTTCCTTCTCTCTGCTCTGTCCCAGATACCCTCTTGCTTCCATCCCTTTGTATCTTTACAGGCCCCAATGAGGAAATGGTAGCAAGGCATAAGAAGGCTCCCTCTAGACTCTGGCCCACTAATGAAGAGATCCCTTCCCTCAGCTATGGCCCCTCCATTATGCATCTCCAAAGGATCCTATACTCTTTTCCCTAGCTGAAATATTTGTGTGTCCGAGTCACAGAGATTGCTCTCAGGACTGGTTTCTCAGCCGACTGCTGCAGCTACTGTTACTACCAGCTCCAATTGCAAATTGATGGTTCATCTGACCTCTTGACTCTCACAAGGTTGAAACTTTCTCCATTCAGTCTCTAATAGTGAACAGAAAAGAATTCTCCTGTGAACAGAAAAGAATAAATCCAAAAAGGCCAAAAAAAAAAAAGGTGGAGGGAAGTACCGTGCATTCATGGCCACATGATGGCTGAGTAGGAGATAGGCCTGCTGCCTCTCCCATATCTAGAAGCCCACAACATTTCTTTCCCTCACTTGAAAGCTGCCAGAGAAGAGCATGAGAGACCATCCTCTCATACCTTTTGAATGGACATTCAGTTTTAGCTCCCCAGTCATTTAAAAAGTTTTTCATCACCAGCTAGTAGCTGTCAAGAAATAGTCATAGAATGACTTCATGTACTCAATGTACCCAGTGGAGGGGCCAGGAGCAGGACCTCTCCATTGTATAGGTCCAGAAACAGGATCGCTAAACTTCCAGTTAGGTTGGTACAAGGCCGGTCAAATTGCAAATATTCTAAGGAAGAGTTCTTAACCTTTTGTTGTATCTTTTGACTGCTTGGTAAAATCTACTGACAGGCCATTTCTCAAAATGGTTTTAAATATATAAAATGAAATGAAGAGAATTACAAAGGAAACCAATATAGTGAAATGCAGCTTTTTTTTTTAAGTTCACAGATATCAGGTAAATAACTCTTGCTCTAAGGACGGGGTCCTTATTGGCTGATTCTCTATTTACACTAAAACAAAACAAAGTAAATCAAAACACAAGAAGCACTCCCAGAGGTACAATCAGCGATCAAGGATAGGTAAGAGTCACTAATAAGCAGGGTTTCCTAGCAACATCTCCCTCTCCCTTTCAAAGTAACACACTTCAGGCAGTTTCTTGCCTTTTGGTAACAGTTCCTCCTCTTCTTTTCCTCTACAAGGACTCTTCTGATGTTCATTTTAACCATATTTCACTTATATAAAAACTTCAAGGTAAGAAGGCAAAAATAAGTTAATCAGCATAATTTACCCTATCACCAAACTCCCAGGAACCCAGGAATGATCCTTCTGAAAGACAGAGGGAACCTACATTATATTTTCTTATGGCATTATATTAAGCAACATATTTATTAAAATCTTTAGAAAAAAATTTATAAATAGATCATGTTAGTCCAAATATGATCTCCAGCTTCTTTCCTTGGTCAGAGTTAACAGTTTGATCAGTCTTAAACTATTGAAGATGAGATGTCTAGGCATGGAAAAATAGTAATCAATGTTTTACAATACCAACTGTGAAGAACTAAGGAGCAAATACTCAAAAATGCACCTTCTCCAATGCTGTTTTAAAGACCAAATGAGATAATATTTGTAAAAAGTGCTTAGCATTGTTCCTAACACACAAGAGGCACTACATAAATGTTTATCCTATTTATGATATCCATAAGTATGGAGCGTACTCTGGTTGAAAATCCAAGAATGGAATAAACAAGCTTTTACAAATGAATTTTCTTCAGTGGAATAAATCTTAGTCACACAACTGACTGAAAGGCATTAAGAACACAAAACATTTATTGTTTATTTAAAAAATGGATATTTGATTTCAAAGGGCAAAACAGAGCTTTAAAGGCTCTCCTTCACCAATGTCTTGAGTGCATAGTTAAGATCAGTTTAAGGATCCTTTATTATTATCAAGCAAAGAAAGTCAGAATGCTTGTTTGACAGAGGTGGTTGTTACTGTCATAAAAAATGTTCCTCCTGAATCCCAGTAAAAGCATTTCATAGTTACTTACACACACACACACACACACACACACACACACACACACACACCTCAAAGATGATCATCTTTCCAGTGCTGTTTGAAGATGACTATGCTGACTGCATTAAATCCCAGAATATTAGTACACTCAATGAGGCCCACAACCACTTAAAAATAGCTTAATAATCCATAGAGGAAAAAAATCAAATCATGAAAAATAAAATGCCCAAATTATCAGAAGATCAGAAAGAGCTCTTAAATAACAAAATCTCAGAACAGGAAAGAGATTTAGCTGTAAAGGAACTACCAAAGGAGGGGAGGAGGGATGAGGGACTTCTGGTCCTGATAGGTTCACTGAAGAATTCTAACAAACTATTAAGGAACAATTAGTGCCTGTACTTCACCAACTATTTCCAAAAATTGAGAAAGAACACACTTTACTAGAATACTTTTATAAGACAAATGTAGTCCTAATATCTAAACCAGGGAAAGGTTAAGCAAAACAAAATAAAGAAACTACAGGCCAATATTATTCATGAACATTGACTGGAAAAATTTAAACAATATCATATCAGATTATAACATTTTATCCAAGAAATCATTCTTTATGGTCAAGTGGAATTTATACTAGGGATACAAGGATGGATTAACATTAGGAAAACAATTAACATAATCATATTAAAAACCAAAGCATCCAAAACCACATGATCATTTCAATAGATGCAGAAGAAAACCTCCAAGTACACTACTCTTTTATGCTAAAAAAAAAACAAAACCCTGCAAAGTATCCATTACAAAAATATGCATGCTGAAGCAAACTAGTTTCCATATTGGACATGTCAAAAATTAATGTTTCATTCTTCATATTTAGGCCATTGCTTTTTTGTCAGAATGGAGTAGCATTCTTCATACATAGTGTGAACTTTTTGTAATATCATAAAAAGCATCTATCTAAAACCAAAAGCAAGTATCATAAGCATTGAGGATAAATCACGCAATCCAATTGCTGTCAATATGATGGTTTACTTGGAAAATATTAGGGAATTAGCAAAGATACTAATTGAGACAATTAATGCCTTCAACAAAGTTGCAGATTACAAAATAAATCCTTAAAAAATCAACAGTATTTCTGCATAATGATAACAAAACACTAGAATCAATAATAGAAATGGAAATCTAAATCCACATAACTACAAAATGCATAAAATATCCAAATGTCAATATCCCAAAGCACAAAAAACTTGTATAGATTCAAGTACAAAATGCTCCATTAAAGAAACAAAAATCAACTTAGATAAGCTGAAAGTATATTGAGTACTCAAGCGATGATAATATAATGAAAATGACAATACTACCAAAATTAATTTAAACCTTTAGTGCTATCCCAATCAAATTATCGAGGAGATACTTTACAGAATTTGATAAACTAATTCATTTGGAAAAACAAAAGAGCTAGAGCATCAATGGAAATGATGAAAAGAAGTAGGAACAAAGGGATATAATACTTCCAACCCTCAAATTATATCATAAAGCAGCAGTCATCAAAACAGACTAGACAAGGGAGACTCAGAAACAACAGAACTCAAAAGCCCAGTGTTTGATAAAGTGGATGACATAAATTACCTAGAGAAAAAAATCCCTATTTGATTTAAAAAAAAAACTACTGGGAAAATCTACTGAGAAATCAGTCTGGCAGAAACTGGGTTTAGACCAAAACCTTATACCATATTCCACAATATATTCTAAAGCATACTGAATCTTAATATTAAAGATCACCAAAAAAAAATTAGAAGAGAAATAGATAATGTCCCTCCCACAGTTATGGGTGGAAAATGCTGTCTTAACCAAACAGGAAATAAAGACAATTACAAAAGATCAAATAGGTATCAAATGGCTCGAAACTGAAAATCTTCCACACAGATAACATAAATATATCCAGGATAAGAAGGGAAGTGGCAGAATGGGGGGGAGGGGGGATCTTCAAATCAAATTTCTCTTGCAAGAGTTTGTTATCCAAGACATATAAATAATACATACATACATACATACATATATATATACACATATATATGACTGTTATTCCCAGTAACTAGTCAAAGAATATGAAGTTCTCAAAAGAACTACAAAGAATTCATAACCACATGAAAAAATGCTCCAAATCCTTAATGACCAAGAGAAATACAAATCAAAAGAACCTAAAATTTCATCACTGCAAACCTGAAAATTGGCAAAAATAACAAAAATGGCAACATTCAGAATAGATGCTTTAAATAAAAACAATATTTGACCGGCTGCCAAAGTCACGATTAACCAACCTTGTTGAGCTAATAATACCACTTTATATGGCACTCTAACTTCTAGGAAAAAAAATACATTTTAGTCTCATAACTTAACCCTGGGTGGCAGTTACTACTGTTATCCTGATTTTCCAAAAGAGGAGATTGAAGCCCGAGATTACCTTGCTCAGGGACAAACCCAGTATCCCAGTGGAAAATTAGTGTTGTTCTGCCTGACTCCAGGCCTAGGCTGTATCCACTGCGCCACCTAGCGGCTTGACTTCACAAGCTTTTAATTTAAAATGTATGTGTATGTGTGTGTGTGTATACACATATATAATGCCCAATCTATTCTTATTAAATTTCATTTTTTAACAAGAATCATTTTCTCTTGCTCCCATCTTCTACTTTGAATTCACTCATCCATTGGGAAAGGGGATAAAAAACGAGTCACAAATATGCATAGTGAAGCAAACTAGTTTCTGTCCAGGACTTGCCAAAAAAATTGATGTTTCATTCTGCATATTTAGTCAATTACTTTTTTTTATCGGGAGGTGGGTGGCATTCTTTTTTTATAGTCTTTTTAAAATTTAATTTCATTTTATTGATTTGTTTGTTTACTTTTAGGTTACAAGATTCAGTTCTAGAGTCACTTGAGTTTTAGATTTTTCTCCCCTTCCTCCCCACTCCCTACCCCCGCCATGGTGGCATACAATCATGTATAGGATCTGCAGACTCTTTCACATTGTA
>CM053597.1:63661201-63681774 GCA_028646575.1 Pseudocheirus occidentalis
TCATTCAATGAGGTGGAGGACTTCCAAGAATTCTTGAGGAAAAAACCAGAACTGAACAGAAAATTTGACATTGAAACACAAGAAGCATAAGAAATCATAAGGAACTTAACAAAGTTGAACTATTTACATGCCAACATGGAAAAATGAGAATTTTAACTTGTGAAACTTTTTTCAGTATGAGGATAGGTGAAGGGAATATAAATGTGTGTATATGTATGTATGTATATATGTATGTGTATATATACACATATGTCTATATAGGGGGGTATATATACATTTGAATACATATGTGGGTGCAGGTATTTATGCCTATGTAGACAGAGGACACAGGATCAATTGAATAGGAAAGGATGATATTTAATAGGTGAAATTGAGAGGGGGGAAGAGGAATATAATGAAAGGAGACAGGGAGGGACAGAATAGGGTTAATTATCTCATATAGAAGGAGCCAAGGGATAACTTTACAATGGAGGGGAAGAACAAGAAGGCAAAAGGGAATGGGTCATCCTTACTTTCAGTGAATTTGACTTAGGGAGGGAATGACATACATTCTAAATTGGGTATCTTGTCCTACAGGGGAATAGGGAGGAAGGGGATGAGAGCGAGGATGATGATGGGAGAGCAGGTTGGGGGGGGAGGGTTGTTAGAAGCACACACTTTTGTAAAGGGCCAAAGTAGAGAATAGAACAAGTCGGGGACAGGATAGGATAGAGGGAAATATAGTCAGTCTTTCACAATATGTCCATTGGAGAGATGTTTTACATAACTACACATATATAGCCTGTATTGAATTTCTTGTCCTTCCAGTAGGGGTGGGTGATGAGGGAGGAAGGGAAAGAATCTAGAATTTAAAGTTTTAAAATAAAATGTTTAAACAAATATATATATATATATATTATTATTATTATTATCATTGTTGTTGTTGACATGCAACTGTATATACAGGCACTGGAGTAGGGAGAACCATCCTGCCCTACAGGGAAGTCAGAGGGGTGATAGGGGAGGACATAGGAGAGAGCAGATTGGGGGAGGGGTATATAGTGGGATCTCTGTTTGGGGGTGGTAGGTAGGAGAAAGATGGGGAGGAAATCTGTAACTCAAAATCTTGTGGAAATGAATGATGTAAGCTAAAAACAAACAAAAGTTAATTTTAAAAACCTTCTTGGTTTCAAATGTATAATTATTTTATCATTCCTCTGGTCTGTGTGATGATTGCAGTCTACCTTTGTCACCCAGTTCTCCTTAACCTCAGGGGAAATTAGAACTCCCATTTTCCCCTAGACACATCATTCCTGGTAGGAGAGTCATAGTACAAATAAGATCAATTTATCAATTTAAGATCTGGAAGTTCTGATGGTTCTAGGTTGTTTGCAGTGGTCCTGTAGTTCAGAGCCTGATGGGTTAGTGTCTGATCATGGTAATCCTCCAAGGGGAATGAAGCACTTAGTAGCCGCGGCTTTGCTAAGTTCTAGTCCTACAACCTGCATTTTCCCATAGTAATGTCTGTTCTTAAGGGCAAGGGAATTCATTGCAGCCCTTTGCCCAAGTTTGCATGTAAAGATCCTCGAATAAGATGCTTAATTAAACTGACACTACTGGGTATCATTTTATGCAATTTGGGTGCTAACTATAAATAGGGCTGGCTGATGTGTACTGAAAATATGTGACCTCATAACCACTCAGTCACAGAATTTCCAAGCTGGAAAGGACTTTAGTCTATCCCTACCTGAAAATAAATCCCTTCTACAATCTAGTCAAAAAGGGAGCTTCTAGCCTTTACTCTAAGACTTCTAGTGAGTTTGAAGTTATCGTGTACCAGGGTAGCCTGTCTCACTTTCAGATAACTGTACTTGGAAAATTTTTGTCAGGCATGAATTTTTCAATAGCAACTATTTCTGTTTTGGCCAGAAACCCTGAGGGTCTTCCCCTCCCAGATTGACTTTTTTTTAGCTAGGTAAAAGAGGTCATTTTCTGCTTCATTTCTCACCTACCCTTAATCACTGAATGGGCATTGCCTCAGTCAAACAGTCCTGTTAAAGACCCTAGTTTACAAAGAACAAGGTTGGGATGGCTAGGTGGCACAGTGAATAGAGCACTAGCCCTGGAGTCATGAGGAACTGAGTTCAAATTTGGCCTCAGACACTTAACACTTACTAGCCGTGTGACCTTGGGCAAGTCACTTAACCCCAATTGCCCTGCCTCCCTGCCCCCTCCAAAAGCAGAAGAAAAAAAAAAGACCAAGGTCGACCACTGCATTCAGGGCCATCTCCAATCGTCCTGATTCATATCTTGCCACTGGGCCGAGAAGGCTCTGGAGGAGAAGGTGAGGCTGGTGACTTTGCATAGTCCTCCTTCACTTAAATCCAATTCACTTGTTAGTTATGGCATTACCTTCCTGATAACATGGTCCTCTTCCAGAATGAAGGACAAACAACAATAATTTACAGCGTGGTATAATGCCTTCACTTTGGGTCAAGTTATGACTCCATAGACTGCTATTTATATGGCCTGTATGCCCAGGGTCCCTCACCACTATGTTTTTCAACAACCTCCCTCCCTCTCCCTCGCTCACGCTCCCCTCAGCACCCCCACACTCCCTCAGCCCTGCTTTATAAGCCCTCCACAATAAAAGAACATCAACTTGGTCAGAGTCTCAACTAAGCTTCTCATGACAGGCAAACTGACATTTTTGGCTTCTCATATTGACTTCACTGTTACAAATGTTAAAACTTTCCTAGAAAATGGATATAATCCAACTACTCTAGGAAGACTCTTATTCAGCCATAAAGTCAACAAAGAATCTTAAGAACACAGCATGTGCTGATAATTTTATTGATGTTTTTATTCATGTTAAATACTACATAGTTTGTGATGTTAGTAAATATTTGCCTAGAAATAGAATCATTTCAAAAGTAATATTTTCCAAAATTAACATAATTCAAAATAATATTCCCAATCTAATTTGTTTAAACCTGTCTCTGTTGTTAGAAGTAAAAGTCGATTTCCTAAAATGATCTTTAATTGATGCTCAGTTTCCCAGATCTCATTTAACATTTATATTTCAGTCTCATCATCCCAGTCAGGTAGTCTGTAGGCTGTTCCAATTGTTTCCTTTTTATTTTCCTATTAAACATCTTGCAATATTGTATAATATGAATTATAGTATAATATATATATATATATAGTATGGTATGGCATATGGTATAAGATAGTGTAACATAACACAGTATAGACCTTCTCACAGTAGGAGTTATGCTTTTTTGCAGCACCTACTGTGGCACTACTAGCATTTGATAAACATTGTTTAATTGAAAAGGCATCAATAGTGGTTATGCTCCCTTTGACAAATATTGCAAAATGGGGTTCCAATGGAAACATAGTTTTCACTGATCTTAAAAAACCAATAGAAACCCTAAAGAAGAATGCTGATGATAACAGACAGCATTATATGCCAGAAGAAGATTTTTGGGAGAGAACAAAGGCATCTGTTCCTTCAAAATTAGGAAACTTGAAAAGGAAAAAATAAGAAATTAAATGCAGCATAAATCAAGATAATTTAAAATAAACTATGCACAGTGAATGAATTATCAGCACTATAGCTTCTGATAAATGAGCATCCCCCAAAATTATCAGTGATTTTTTCGAAGTCAAAAATTATTTTCCCTTGGCATATAATCACTGACCCTAACCTTCCAATCAGACATGTTTTTAAATTCTGCATATTTCGTCAGGTTCAGCAAGTAGATTCGGATCGTTTAAGTTATCCCACATTTTAGGCAGAAAATAATTCGCAATTATGTGGAACCATCCAGTAAATTTAGGTTTGTCTTTGGTTTCTTGTTCCAGAAGATTTTTTAGTTCTTCCTTTGTCACATAAATACAGTCCTTTACTTCTCTGGGATCTGGATTCAAAGTGACATCTTTCCTTACAAAGAGAAGGTAACCAATTTCATGTTCTCCCAAGACCTCATTTATACGCAACTTGTAGTGAACTTTTCTCAGCATGGTAATATCATCAAGGGAAATCTGTGATCCACAACGTATAATATTAGAAAACGTCATCGAATATTATTTCCATAATAGAAATACTTTCACCTTTCTAAGCAACGTTGAATGAAATACCCCTGACAAGAGTCTTATTTTATTTTTTGAGGAACCTTCCAACACCAGCGCCATGGTTTGTGTAATTGAAGGTTCAGTCATAAAGCTATCTCAACCAAAAACTGGAATTGTAAACGGGAGTTTCTTTTGCTTTCAGAAGAATATTTAAATTAACACACTGGTTAATTGACCAAATTGTTTCAATATTATTCTAGGATCTGGTTTCTTGTCAAGAGATTAGAATAAAAGCATAGTCTTTATTTGTTTGAGGGTCTTTTGGGGGGAGGGGATCAGGGTTAAGTGAGTTGTCCAGGGTCAGACAGTTAGTATCCAAGGTCAGATTTTAACTTAGGTCCTTCTGACTCCAGGGAAAAGTATAATCTTTTATCAACATAGTGTTGGGGGCAAAAAGGAAGTATGGAAAACAAATGGCTGCATGTAAGAACTTCGTTCTGGTTCATTTACTCCCACCACACCTATTAGAAGAACCAAGAGTCCTGAATCATTACGCCAATTTGATAATCAGACCCAGAAAAAATTAACTGACTATGTCTGCTAGTGTGGTTTAATCTCATGCAGGTTACTTCTTTGATACACTGAAAATCCAGCCATCAGAGTACTTCATTAGTGCTTATAGTGTCTAGTTTTCCTGTCACAGACAATGAAACTAGTTACCTGCTCCTGGGGAATTCCTAATTCAGCATGTAAACGTTGCTTAGCTGCCCTCTTCATCCCAATTGCATTGCTTTCTTCCATGTATAGTGGTTCATATGTTGGATGACTAGAACAGCTGTCAGAAAAACACTCTAAAATGGAACATAGAGCATCTCTAATAAAGAAAAGGCCTTGGGACATTAATGGAAGAAAAGCAGGTTCCTCATATAATAAATCGAATTTTTTTCTCGTTTGTGCCCAGGAAGCCAACTATATATATATATATATATATATATATATATATATCACCCCAAGAATAAGAAGATTGAATTTTGCCTGTTTCATAATGAGTATAAAATGTCCCCCATTATACTGACCACCCACCTTAAGAGCAGAACAGCATAGTTTGAATCATAGGGACTTGAGCCTGGGAAGAGGCAGACTGGCACTGGCTGGCATATACTTCTGTGTGTTGTTACTTCTCTATGTACAGATTGCATCTTGGTACAGCTTATATCCCTCCTATAGAATGTAAGTCACCTGAGGGCAGGAATTATTTTTTTTCAAATGTGTGTTGTATCCTCAGTATGTAATGCAATACTCTGCACATTGGTACTTAATAGACTTTTGTTGAATTGGTTTACTTCTTCAGAGTTAGAAGGGCTTAACCTCTTCCTAGCCCTGTCCTCTATGAAATAGAATTACACCTCTCAGTTTTTCCATACCCGATGACATCTACCTGGGTATATCAGTTAGTTAATAATCATTTATTAGACATCTACCACATTCCAAGCGCTATGATAAGTACTGAAGATACAAAGTACAAGACAGTCCTGGCTCTTGTGGTGTTCACAGTCTATCAGGGGAGACAACTGTAGACAATTATTTATAGACAAGATGTATACAGGATAAATTGGAGATAATCAAGAGAGGGGAGGAACTAGCATTAGGAGGGAGTCAGGAAAGTCTTCTGGTGTAAGGTGGGATTTGAACTGGGACTTAAGGGAAATTGGGGAAGCCAAAAGGTAGAGATGGGGAAGAGAATTCCAGTCATGGGGGACAGACCGTGAAAATGCAGGGAATAGGAAAGGACTGATGAAAAGGGAGAGACTTAGGATGATAGAGGTAGCAGTCTGCTAGAGAAGATGAGATGGAATGGGATCACTTGTGTAGGTAAAGGTTTCCCTCGGAAAGGAGAAGGGTCAGCTCTTCCTTTGAGGTCAGGGTAGAGGCAGCAATAGTAGCATAGGTATCTGGGTAATCTGAGCTGCAGAGGAGTGGGAAAGATGGTGTTCTCAGTGAGTGGTCTTAGTTTTTTCTTCAGTGAAATACGAGGCAAGGTTCTCGACTGGGAGAGTGGAAGAAGGGAAATTATGGGAGGCTTGAGGAGAGATGAAAAGGTTTAGAAAAGCTAGTCATCTGCAAGACTCCAAATGATCACCCCTAAACAACACCAGAATCATGCTGTTGATTTCTTCCCAGTAGACTCCACATAGAACATGAGTTAGATAGTATTTTAATATTGCATGTAATCACCTGGGAGGTGAAATGGCCAACAAACAATCCCAGTCCACAGTCATTCCTTTTCACAAGCATTCATCACATGGACTATAACTACTCTAATGAAGCAGAATATGTCTACCTCAGTCCCATACTACACAGAATATTGCCAAAGCTAGCCACTGGCTCATGAAGTAGACCCTACCACTTTAATCTGCCTAGTCAAATATTGAAAATCTGCCCACCAAATACTTCTTGTGGTAAAAATAGATGTATCTAAAGTTACATTTCTATTAGCATCCAAAACAAATGTACTCACCGGCATAACTATACTTGGTCTCTGCTCTCTGTTGTAGCAAAAGTTTGTTTTCTGTAGAAAATAAGACTACAGAGAAACCACGATGCAGAAGCCCTGGAAAATATCAACAAGACTGAGAAGAAAGAGCTGATAGGCATGATTTTAATGTTCTTCCTTTGTCAAGTCTCCACCTCTCTCAGCAAACCAACCCCACCAACTTGCTGCCCCTAACAGAAAACAGCAAAATGGAAGACCCATCAAAGTACAGAAGGAAACACGTAGGGAGCAGATAGAACCTTTCAGGATCTCCAGCTCAGAGGAGGAGTACTAGAGGAGTATTAGAGGAGTACAGATTAAGAACTGGAAGGTATCTCCCTGCTCATATAGTCCAGACATCTCATTTATTTTGTAAATGAAGAAACTGAAGCCTCGGGAAGGTGAGTGACTTATCCAAGTCACATAGGAAGTAGGAATCAACAACAAGATTTGAACATGAGTTCTCTGATACTATTCCACTGAATCAGGGCAGGTGGGTGGGACTTAGAGAGAACACTGGACCTCAAGTCAGGGAGACCAAACTTCAAATCTGGCCTCACATGCTTACTAACTAGATGACCTTGAGGAAGTCACTTAACCTCCATTTCTCTCAGTTTCCTCATCTGTCAAATGGAGATCATAACAGCATCTACCTCCCTGGTTTGTTGTGAAGATCAAATGAGATATTAGTAAAGCACATATAGCACATTAGCTATTATTGCTCTGCTGTCTTTCCATAACATACTTGATCAACTGAATGTCAAAGAAAAAATGTTTTAAGGTTCGTATCTGAAACTCAAGATAATTTAAGATTCTTAAGTAAGATTCAAATCCTCCAGAATCTTCTCTCCTTCCCCACGCTCTTGTCTTTCTGTCTTTCTCTCTCTCCCCTCCTCCTTCTACTCCTCCTTTTGCTCCTCCTCCCTGAAAAGCCCCTTATGTTCTCCAGAGCTGCTCACAGATCACAGGACAAACGTGCACATCCCTGATTCTATTAGGAAGAGGACAATAAACCGTTTCTCCAGTGTTTTCAGCTTCTGTTTCCACTGTCTTTCCCCCTCAACATTCTATCTAAGCTCTTAAGGCTACCATAAAAATCTCTGAGCTCTTAATTATGGTATCGGTCTTTATGAGATATGCATTTGAGAAGGCAACAAATGTAATGAAATATAACCACACCATAATAAATAATAACTGAATACTATAGAGAAGCATGGAAAGAATTATAAGAACAAAGTGAAATAAGTAGAGGTAGGAATACAGTACACACAATTACCTTAACAGTGCAAATGAAAAAAAAAACAATAAAATATGTAGTTATTATGATCAAACTTGGACCAAAAGAAGGCAGGAGAAAATGAAACTCCTTTCTTCTTTACAGAGGTGGGGGAATAAAAGTGTGGAATGGTATATATTCTGCCAGACTTGAGTGATATGTCATTTCTTTTTTTTCTGAGCTGTTTTTTTCTTCTCTATTTTTTTCCAGTCTGTGTTATAAGGTATAACTCTCTGGGTCAAGAAGGGAGGCACAAACGTGAAAAACAAAATATATTAATAACAATTTTAAAAGAATATTCATGTCTTCCCAAATCACCTCCAGATGAACAGAGAGAACATAAGACAAGGAAGATATCACCTTTTAAGTATCTCAATCCATATCCCACGGTATCTCTGACAGACTCAGGAAAGACTAAGGAGGCTCTTTCAATATTGACAACATAAATTTTTCCAGTGTTACCTTTTTCAATGTTTTTATTCAGATGGCAGTTCAGCTTGCTTTCAGTACCAATCACTTGATCATTTTCATCAATGATAATTAACATCTCTTCCAGACGCTGGATTTGATGCTTGTCTAGGTGATCCCAGGTACCTTTAGACATTGTTGTCAGTTCTAATACTCCCTGTATTATGGATATTTATGATCAGTGGTAATGTAAACATCCCTAAGTAACATAGATATAAATAAGGGATCAGCACAATCAACGAACATGAGACAACGGAAATAGCAAAATAATTCAGTGATTAGAAAAATTCCCCACAAAAAAGGAATAAATATTTCAAGTTTCCCTTTCTATTTGTTATGTAAGAGATCTCTATCCCATTATCTCCAAACACAAGAATAATTGAAAGGTTACCAAAGACACATGTAAATGGGGTATCTCTCTCCTGCTTAGAGCTTTCATGGGTAAATTAGCCAGAACCTTGTGTAAGAAACATACCATGCTTGCAGATCCTATACTTGACTGCATGCTGCCATAGGTGGGGGGAGAGGGAGGGGAGAAAATTTGAAACTCAAGGGACTCTGGAACTGAATCCTGTAAATTAAAAGTAAATAAACAAGGGGCGGCTAGGTGGAGCAGTGAATAGAGCACTGGCCCTGCGGCCTCAGACACTTAACACAAAAATCTAGTCGTGTGACCTTGGGCAAGTCACTTAACCCCAACTGCCCTCCAAAAAAAAAAGTAAATAAACAAATCAATTTTAAAAACAAGAAACATGCCATGGATTTTTTTTATAGGATAGTGAAGTCACCATAGATTTTATTAACTGAAAAACTAAGGCTACAGGACAGAATTATGATCACTTGTCCACTTCCTAATACAACATAACAAAAATGGGAGAGATTTTCTGATGGCTATTTATAACATATTTCAAATCTTGCATATCCCCTCAAATAACTTCTCATGCTCTTGGCATATGTGACATGACCCCCACGGGTTATTTCTTTTTCCCAAGTACACTTAGCAATTATCTTAAATCTCTGACATATCCTTATGAATTTAGTGAACTAATGCTTCTTCCATCCTTAGGTGATTTCAAGCCCTTCTGCAGACCTGTAGAGTCTTAAAGTTTGAGTGAGCTGTCAAGGTGATGCCTGCATCAAAATGGGCACAGGCCAAACCAAAGAATGTGGAATGATTGGACATGATCTAGGCAAGGTCTGTCACAGGAGTTCCCATTTAATGATCAGAGAGCAGGGTTTATATAATAAATGTAAAGCAATTATCCCTTAGATTCCCATGAGAAAATGTTTAATGTCATTGTTCATTTACGCACATCTGTATGGTTTTTTTTGCTTTTTTTTGAAGGGGGGAGGGCAGGGCAATTGGGGTTAAGTGACTTGCCCAAGGTTACACAGCTAGTAAGTGTTAAGTTTCTGAGGTCAGATTAGAACTCAGGTTCTCTTGACTCCAGGACCTGTGCTCTATTCACTGAGCCACCTGTACGTTTTAATGTCCTTGTTCCTTTGCATGCAGCTATATCTGGTCATTGCTCGGTTATCAGATCCTAAATTCCTGCAAGTCAGGAAGAGATGATAAGCCAATCTTAAGACATAATATAGCCTTCAAGGGGAGTTGGCTTAGGGGAAATCCTGGACCAGACTCTTCCCATTTATGGACCAGGTCAGAGACTGGCCCTCAACATCAAGGTATTTAGAGACACCCTGTTTCACAGAGCTAAGGCCCAGCAGGCAGGGTATGCTCTGAGCTTGGCATAACAACAATCCTTTGCATTCTAGATGATCTCATTCTCTGGCAAAGTGTATTGCTTTGACTAACATCAGGTATTCACAAAGGTATTTATGATTTTCATGTTAATCAATAGCTGTTGAGATTTGTTAGAGCTCCCCCTATTTTCCAGGAACCTGAGAGTCGACATGCTGCAGACAAAAGCCATCCATGCATGAGCCTGCCGTGGGAACTCCTAAGAATGACTGTCATAGTGGGGGTTTTTTTTATGTATATAAGGCCTGCCTTTGCTCCAGTATGTTAAGCCATCCTCAGGTGGGGGCACTTCTATTTGCAAGCATTTTCCTCACTCTGAAATTAGTTGAACTTCTGTTTAACCCCTGACACAAAAGCCTCTGGCCTTCTCTGCTTGGCTCCAGCCATTCCCAGGTTAGAATATGGTTCCAGTCCAGTTGATAGATAATCTACTTTATAACCAAAGAAACAAGCCCGGAGAAAGGTGGATTGCTAGAAATAAAAAATGTGAGTTCTAACTCTTCTTTCTGCTTTCCCTACCTAAGCCCCTAGAAAAACGGCAGGCCCCTCCTCTCTATTCACTCCTTTCTACTTAAAACTATATTATCAAGCCTCTGGTGTGACCTTGCACCACTCAGAATATTAATGGCTCCTGTAATCAGTCTCATTGCCTGGACTGCTATATAAATAATGGCAAAGACAAAGATCCCACCTTTGTCTTTCTTGCCAACCAGGCTAAAATGCTACTGGTTGAAATGGACACAGGAAGAGAAGAACAGTTCTTAATAGAAGATAGTTTTAGAAAAAGTAAAAAAAAAAAGAAAGAGGATATTTGAAATAAAAGGATAACTTCAAAGAAATATATTCATTCACTAACCTTTCCTGGAGAACAACTCTCAGCCATGCAAGTATAAGCACACATAAAGCCAATGAACATTGTAAGTGAATTTATAGCAAGTTTGTTGGGCAACAATTTCAAGGAGGAGGAGCAAAAGGAGGAGTAGAAGGAGGAGGGGAGAGAGAGAAAGACAGAAAGACAAGGGCGTGGGGAAGGAGAGAAGATTCTGGAAGATGTGAATCTTACTTAAGAATCTTAAATTATCTTGAGTTTCAGATATGAACCTTAAAACATTTTTTCTTTGAGATTCAGTTGATCAAGTATGTTATGGAAAGACAGCAGAGCAATAATAGCTAATGTGCTATGTGTGCTTTACTAATATCTCATTTGATCTTCACAACAAACCAGGGAGGTAGATGCTGTTATAATCTCCATTTGACAGATGAGGAAACTGAGAGAAATGGAGGTTAAGTGACTTCCTCAAGGTCATCTAGTTAGTAAGCATGTGAGGCCAGATTTGAAGTTTGGTCTCCCTGACTTGAGGTCCAGTGTTCTCTCTAAGTCCCACCACCTGCCCTGATTCAGTGGAATAGTATCAGAGAACTCATGTTCAAATCTTGTTGTTGTGACTTGGATAAGTCACCGTCCCGAGGTTTCAGTTTCCTCATCTGCAAAATAGATGAGAGGTCTGAACTATATGAGCAGGGAGATACCTTCCAGTTCTCAATCTGTACTCCTCTAAGAGTGAGTTGGAAATCCTGAAAGGTTCTATCTGCTCACTACACTTTTCCTTCTGTATTCTGATGACACAGCCATAGGTCTTCCATCTTAAGAAAACCAAAAGAAGCTAAGACCTGGATTCTTAAGATGATGGACTGTTTCTTTAAAAAAAAACTATCTTTTTTTATTCATATAATATAAAATGGTTGGTTATATTGCAAGTTGCTTAATTAGCTGAAAATACGTTAAGTAATAAAGCTGAAATGGGAAACTCTTTATTAGATCTCAGATAATGCTCCATTTTCCATCAGCAACTATGATTGAAATATCATAATTCACCCAAGATAAGATCATCTATCTGAAATGTCATCACAAAGTCCACTGACACAATTTCTGATACTCAGCACTTTCTCAGCTTAATTGCCACTCAAATTAAAGGGTTGGAGGGTGGAGCAATAAAGTCCTTCCAGATCCTTTCTTTCTAGAAGACTCAAAACTTTCCCAAGAACTTTCCACTGTCTATCAGTTATCTCTGCTTGGTTTTGACTTCATAGAACATCATTGTCCTGTGCCAGATACCCCCTTCCTGCCATGCAACAATATATTGCAAGAACAAAGGATGGAAAACAACCTCGTGCCAGAGAGATGATGGACTTAAAATGCAGAATTAGACACACAATTTTGGATATGGCCGATATGAGGATTTGTTTTGTTGTTGTGAGGGTTTAATTTTCATTTTTCAAAATTGTTCATTTGGGAGAAACAAAAGGAAGAGAACATAAATGCTCACAAAAACAAAGAAGTAATTTTTTTTATCTTCTGAATGAATGAAACATCCCTAATACCTGATTTTACTTTTTGTCACTTAATTTAGCTCAATAATATCTCACACCACTTCTTACCTAAAAGACATTATTGGTATTACCCTGTACCAGCTGAATGGTACAATAAGTAAAGCACCTGGTTTGCAGGTCCTGGGTTCAAATACCCTTTCAGCTACTTATATCCTATGGGTGGGTCACAAAACAAACCACTTGACCTCTCTAGGGCTCAGCTTCCATCTGTCAGGTGGGAAGGTTGGACTAGATGAATTCTGAGATTCCTTCTAGATCCAAATAACCCATGTTGTAGGTTGTTTTTACAAGCATCATTAACCTCATTATTCTGAGGGTCTCTCATATTTTCATTCTCTGGACTGGTGTTCAAGATTTGCAGTATCATCAGAAAAACTCTGATACTAAAAAGATAACTTTTCCCTGTTTCTTTTCATTCAACAATTTTCTTTTAGTTCATATAAAACAATGGGTTTAAACATTCCTAGTAATTAGGCACAAAATTTTTTTCTTATGTATTTTCTGAATTACAAATAATGTCATCTTGAGTGTTTTAATACAAATGACCATTTCCCCATTTACTGCATGAATGCTAGAATAAAGCAATTCATCAGTACCTCACCCTTATTCCGTCTGCAAGCTGAAGGAAGAAATGATGACATCCGGGAGGGGTTGTCTCATGCAACTAGATACAGTTCGTGTTACGACATCCGCACTACCAGTAGTGTTCCTACATTCAATGACTTTCGCAGTCTCTTTGGATTCAGGCAATGGGAAAGAAACAAATCACACCACACGTTCCTCTCTCTCAAGATGGAGAAAACGCCTCTTCTCTTGAATTCTGCAACTCTCTCTCATTTTAAGAATTCTCTGTAAACCAATCTCAGTCATATACATACATGAACATACATGAATACCCTCAGGACTTTGTGCCCAAACACCCATTTTCATTCATCCCAAGATGCCTGCATCTTTAAAGTTGAGTTAAAAATAGGTATATCATGCTTTGTAATTCCACCGCTAAGCATACACCCTAAGGAGATCAATGATTAAAAGGGGCATTTTCCAGCCTTCTTCTTGATGTTTAACTCTGTGCTAAAGTGGAGCTCTGCTTCCCGAGTGGAGAAGGGGCACAGCTAAGAAGACAAGTAGAGGCCACTTGCCCGAAATTTCCCCCAGATCCTTCCAAATACCCTTAAATAATGACTCTAAACAAGCTCGAGAACGGCAGAACCCAAAAAGACTGAGGGAAATGATTGTCCAGCCCAGGGAAATTTAGAAGGTCAGCAGGAAATATCTGTGAGAGTAGTAAACCAGGAGTGGGTCTTGAGGCAATTGAATTAGTGAAAGCAGTGGCAGTTTCCATACCTCTCAGCCCACACACGGTAAGGGGACTGGACAACTGATCAAGAGGGGATTGACAGAGGTCCCTTTACTGGCACCAAGGGCAAGACTCTGTTGCATTGCCTATACTTGGATCTGGGTTGCAGTCCTAATTATCAGTCCCAGGGCAAGGAGGAGCACTAGCAGACCAGAGCTTGTGGTTCCAGGGAGAGGAGACCCTGGTCACAGTTCCAGGTGTGATTGCTCATAGACCAGTGCACAGGATAGGAGAGTAGTAAACATGCCTCTCCCTACATCATACCACCTTGAAGGAGCCAAAGATTTACAGGTCCCAGAATTACTTCTGAAAACAACTGCACACACACACACACACACACACACACACACACAAACTGATGCTTAGGACAGTGCTCTCTCCACTTGGGAAGCAGAGCTCCACTTTAGGACAGAGTTAAACATCAAGAAGAAGGCTGGAAAATGAGCAAGCAGCAGAAAAAGAATCTGATTATAGAAAGTTACTATGATGACAGGGAAGTTCAAAACATAAACTCAGAAGAAGACAATAAAGTCAAAACTCCTACATTCAAAGCCTCAAAGAAAAATATGAATTGGTCCCAGGCCAGGAAAGAGTTAAAAAAGGATTTTTAAAATCAAGTAAGGGAAGTAAAAGAACAATTGCAAAGAGATATGGAAGTGATAAAAAGAAAAAAAAGAAAAAGAACGATGAAAAAAGAGTCAACAGCTTGGTAAAGGAGGCACATACACAAAAAAAGTACTGAAGAAAACAACACCTTAAAAAAATAGAATAGAGCAAATGGTAAAGAGGCACAAAAATCCAAAGAAGAGAAAGATGCCTTGAAAAACAGAATTGGCCAAGTGAAAAAAAGAGGTATAAAAATCCACTGAAGAAAAGAACCTAAAAAGTAGAATTGGCAAATGGAAAAGAAAGTACAATTACTCACTCTTGAAAATAATTGCTCAAAAATTAGAATTGGGCAGATGGAAGTGAATTACTTTATGAGACATTAAGAAACAACAAAACAAAATCAAAAGAATGAAAAATAGAAGAAAATGTGAAATATCTCGTTGGAAAAACAACTGAGCTGGAAAAATTGATCCAGGAGAGATAATTTAAGAATTACTGAACTGCTTGAAAGCTATGATTATATAAAGAACAAGACATCATCTTACAAGAAATTATCAAGGAAAACTGCCCTGATATTCTAGAACCAGATGATAAAAAAGAAATGGAAAGAATTCACTGATCACCTCCTGAAAGAGAACCCAAAATGAAAACTCCCATGAATATTATAGCCAAATTCTAGAGCTCCCAGATCAAGGAGAAAATACTATAAGTAGCTAAAAAGAAAAAAATTCAGATATCTTGGAGCCACAGTCAAGATAACACAAGGTTTAGTGGCTTCAACACTAAAGGACCAGAAGGTTAGTTATATGATATTCTGGGATGCAAAAGACCTAGAATTGCAATCAAGAAAAATTCATACAACCCAGCAAAATTGAATATAACCTTTCAGGGAGGAAAATGGACATTCAGTAAAATAGAGAATTTTCAAGCATTCCTGATGAAAAGATCAGAGCTAAATAGAAAATTTGACTTTCAAATGCAAGACTCAAAAGAAGCATAAAAAGGTAAACAGGAAAGAGAAATCATAAGGGATTCAATAAGGTTAAACAGTTTGTATTTCTACATTGGAAAATGATATCTGTAACCCCTAAACACTTTCTCATTATTAGGGCAGTTAAAAGAGTACACATAGACAGAAAACACAAGTGTGAACTGAATGTGATGGTATGATTATTTAAAAATATATAAAATTAAGGGTCGAGAAAGAAGAATGTACTGGAAGAAGGAGAAAGGGAGAGGTAGAGTGAGATAAATTGGACGACATAAAAGAGGCCTGAAAGAGATTTTACAGTGGAGGGGAAAGGGGGGAAGGGAGCACATGAATCTTATGATCATCAAAATTAGCTTAAAGAGGTAATAATATATACTCAGTTGGGTATAGAAATCTATTTTATCATACGGGAAAGTAGGAGGGGAAGGGGATAAGAGAAGCGAGGGGGAGGAAGAACTGATAGAAAGGAGGGCAGATAGAAGGAAATAAAAGTCAGAAGCAAAATACTTTTGAGAATGGACAGGGTTAAAGGAAAGAGAGAGAGAGAGAGAGAGAGAGAGAGAGAGAGAGAGAGAGAGAGAGAGAGAGAGAGAGAGAAGGATAAACATAGGGAAAATAGAATGGAGGGAAATAGTTGGTGATCATTAATGTAAAAAAAATTACAAAAAGTTTCTCTGATAAAGACTTCATTCTCAAAATATAGAAAACAGAGTCAAATTTTAGAATTATAGAAATAATAATATATAATAATAAAAAGTATAAAAATAATAATCATTCCTAAGTTGATGAATGGTCAAAGGATATGAACAGGCAGTTTCAGACAAAGTAATCAAAGTTATCTATAATCGTACAAAAATGTTCTAAATCATTATTGATTAGAGAAATGTAAATTAAAACAACTCTGAGCTGCCACCCCCACACCTATCATATTGGCTAATATGACAGAAAAGAAAAATGACAAATATTAGGATGTGGGAAAATTGGGATACTAATGTACTGTTGGTGAAGATATTGAAGGATTCAAAGAGAAATTTGAAAAAACCGTCTGACCAAATAATACCACTACTAAGTCTGTATCCCAGAGAGATAGAAAAGAAAAAGGGAAAGGAACTATGTACACAAAAATATATAGCTCTGCTAGTGGTAGAAAAGAATTGGAAACTGAGGAGATGTCCATCAGCTGGGGAATAACTGAACAAGTTATATACAATTATGATGGAATACTACTGTGCTTTAAGAAATAACAAGCAAGATGTTTTCAGAAAAATCTGGAAAGACAAATGAACTTATGTAAAGTGAAATGAGCAGAATCAGTAGAACATTTTACACAATAACAGCAATATGATATGATGATCTACTGTGAATAACTTAGCTATTCTCAGCAAGACAATGATCCAAGACAATTCTGAAGGATTTAATGATAAAAAGTGCTGTCCATCTCCGGAGAAAGAACTGATAGAACCTGAATACAGATTGAAGACACTTTTTCTTGGTTTGTTGTTGTTGTTGTTACTTGTGTTTTCTTTCACAGCATGACTTACATGGAAGTATGTTTTGCATAACTACACATGCATAACCTATGTCAAATTGCTTGCCTTCTCAGTGGGGGAGGGGCAGAGGAGAGAATTTAGAACTCAAAATTTGAAAAAAGAATGTTAAAATTGTTCTTACATGTAATTGGGGAAAAAAATTTTAAGTAACCATATGCACCAAAATATTTGTTTCAGCATATTTAGTGTAGCAAAGGATTAAAAATAAAGTACATGCCCATCAGTTGGTGAGTGGCTAAAGAAATTGTAGCATATGAATGTAATGGAATATTACCTTGCTGTGAGAGATGACAGCTACAATGAAAAGAGAGACATTAAAAGACTTCTATGACCTGATACAAAGCGAAGTAAGCAGAATCCAAAGCAACAATGTACACAAAGGCTATGGAAATAGAAAGAACAATCATTACAAATAACTGAAAACAAATACTGCAAACTTAAAAAGAAAAAGCATGGCTCAAAAGAGACATGAAAAGTCACAGGAGTGTCACACTGTATATATTTTCAGTTTTTTTCCAATGCATTGATCAGTTTTGCTTATTTTTTCTTTATTCTGTTTAACTTTTCTTTTTTTTAAAAGTCTTTGATATATGAATTGGTTTTCTTGGAGGTGCAGGAAAAGATATATGGGGAGAAATTAGGTTATATGAAAGGAAAATATATCAATTAGACTTTTTAAATGCTTTGCTAAACTTACACTAAAAACAAATAAGAGGATTCTGATGGCTGAGTTGAAGCAAGGATTCCTATATGTCTGAAACTGAAACCTTTTGTTCAGTCTGTCTTTCTATACATAATCCCTAGAACACTGGTTCTCAACCTTCCTAATGCTGCAACTCTTTAATACTCTTATCTGCATATGGGTGCACCCGCCTGGAGACAGATAGAGGAGTGGTGTCTCAGTTCCTAAGACCATCAGAAATATGTCTTTTTCACTGCCCTAGAGAGGCAGGTTGAGAACTGCTGCCCTAGAATAATTCACTGTTGGCCACATCATATTAATTAGATTCAGAAGATGACAGGTGAGTAAGACTTTACTAAGTCTTCTCACGTATACTATTTCTCTTGCCAAGAACACATTATTCCTCTACTACAAATTGTGATCCAAAAATCAGTCCTGTTTTTGAACACCATCTTCTTTTTTTTAACAAGAAAAAAAAACAACTAAGTTTTATTCAGCTTTATTCATGGCTTCATATATAATTTCTTTTTCTGTTTTTTTATATGTAAAAAGGTTTGCACTGGTTAAATTCATAATAAAAACAAAGAAATAAATTCAAATGTTATCTTACTATTGTGCTGATTTCACCTCTAAACTCACATTCTTACATAAATCGGAGGAGACAACAAAATACACATTCAGTTGCTTCTTTATTTTTTTAAACAAAGTTACTTATAAGTAACAAAGAAAAAAACGTGCTTAAAATAGATGATCATGAAAAATTACCTTTGTGAGAGGAAACAAAACAAACAAG
This sequence comes from Pseudocheirus occidentalis, assembly GCA_028646575.1. Classification (NCBI taxonomy): domain Eukaryota; kingdom Metazoa; phylum Chordata; class Mammalia; order Diprotodontia; family Pseudocheiridae; genus Pseudocheirus; species Pseudocheirus occidentalis. The sequence goes on from CM053597.1 coordinate 63,679,673, forward strand.
GAAATTAAAGATTGATTTTTTTTATTCCAGTATGTCATTCTTATCCTTTTTCACAGGTATCTATTTCAGATATATTCTCTGTACAGAGAGATATACTCTTTCCACAGAGTCTACATGATGTCTTTACTGGCCGAGATATGTGCCTTGAAAGATCTCAATAGATTTTCAATCTACTCTTGGAGGCTGAATTTCACAAACGTTGTCTTGAGAGAAAGAGGAGATATGTATTAATTTTATAACTCCATCTAAGTGCTTAGAACAATGCTTCTGATTACTCTTGTCTTGCTTGTGCTGATGTTGTCCCATTTGAATAAATCATGCATAAACAGAGAAATCTTCTTCTGAAGGGACATCTGAGAGGTTAATTCCATAAACAGTTTGAATAGATTGCACTAAATTCTCTGTCATTTGGTACTGTCACCTGTGTCTGTCATCTTGACTGATGTAGAGTGCTGAGAAACAGAGACTCATCTTCTTAGGGTGTTGCAGAAGCATCCTCAGAATGACTTGAAACAACTTCTTCATTTGGAAGTACAGGGACACTAGCTGCTTTTTTTTTTTTTGGTAGTATATTTTCTTCCTTACTGCTTTTACTTCCCAGCATGGATTTTCCAGTTTTGTCAGGTTTATGCAGTTAATTGCCTTGGATCAATGCCAACATTCTTTGTCATAAAGTCTCTTGTCATAACTTTATAAAGTTGAATGAACTTACTATGGATAGAAATTTCTTCTTTATACGTGTGAAATTTCTTCACTATCAACTTCTTTCTTTTTTTCCAGAGCTTACTTTTTTCCCCCCTTGTTCTCTTTTATTTATTTTTTGGTTTACATAATTGATTTCCACAAGATTTTGAGTTACAAATTTTCTCCCTGTCTTTCCCCTACCCACCACCCCAAAACAGCTATCCCACTGTATAACCCCTCCTCCAATTTGTTCTCTCTTATATCCTCCCCTATCACCCCTCTGACTTTCTGGTAGGGTAAGATGGATCTCCCTCTCCCAGTGCCTGTATATCTTACTTCCCAGTTACATGTAAATAATAATAATTTATATATATATACATATATTTATATTATATATATATATATTTTGTCATTTGATTTTAGAACTTTAAATTCTGGATTCTTTTCATTCCTCCTTTGTCACCCACCCTCACTTCAAAGTCAGGTAATTCAGTACAAGCTGTACATGTATAGTTACACAGAACATCTTCACAACGAACATATTGTGTAACATTGACTATATTTCCCTCCTTCCCATCCTACTCCATCCCCACCTTGTTCTGTTCTCTACTTTATCCCTGTCCCTTTACTGAAGTGTGTGCTTCTAACATCCCTCTACCCCCACACCACGCTCCCCTCCATACTTTCCTCTCTCATCCCCATCCCTGCTACTCTCCTGTAGGGCAAGATACACACTTTAGAGTGTATGTCATTTCTTTCCTAAGCCAAATTCAATGAGAGTAATGGTGACCCATTCCCTTTTGCCTTCCCATTTTTCCCCTCCATTGTGACAGTTATACCTTCCCTCTTCTATATGAGATGATTAACCGCATCCTGTCTCTCCCTGTCTCCTCCCATTCTATTCCTCTCCCACCTCTTAATTACACTTTTTAAAATATCATCCCTTCCTATTCAATTGATCCTGTGCCCTCTGTCTACATACAGAAAAATACCTGCACTCACATATGTATTCATATGCATATGTACCCTCCTAAATAGATATATGTATATGTATATATATTCCCTTCACCTATCCTCATACTGAGAAAAGTTTCACAAGTTAAAATTCTCATTTTTCCATGTTAGCATGTAAATAGCTCAGCTTTGATAAGTTCCTTATGATCTCTTTTCTATGTTTACCTTCTCATGCTTCTTGTGTTTGAATGTCAAATTTTCTGTTCAGTTCTGTTTTTTTCCTCAAGAATCCTTGGAAGTCCTCCACCTCATTGAATGACCATATTTTCTCTTGAAACATTATACTCAGTTTTGCTGGGTAGGTGATTCTTAGTTTTAATCCTAGCTCCCTTGATCTCCAGAATATCATATTCCAGGCCCTTCGGTCCCTTAATATAGAAGTTGCTAGATCCTGGGTTATCCTG
>CM053597.1:63682274-63712118 GCA_028646575.1 Pseudocheirus occidentalis
CTGTGTTTCCACAGTATTCAAATTGTTTCTTTTTGGCAGCTTGTAATATTTGCTCCTTGATCTGGAAATTATGGAACTTGGCTATAACATTCCTAGGAGTTTTCTTTTGGGGATCTTTTTCAAGAGGTGATAAGTGAATTCTTTCAAGTTCTATTTTACCATCTGGTTCTAAAATATCTGGACAATTTTCCTTTAGAATTTCTTGAAGAATGATTTCTAGGTTCTTTTTTTGGTCATGGCTTTTAGATAGTCCAATAATTTTTAAATTGTGTCTCCTGGATCTATTTTCCAGGTCAGTGTTTTTTTCAAGGAGATATTTCACATTGCCTTCTTTTTTTTCATTTGTTTGGATCTGTTTAATAATATCTTGATTTCTCATAAAGTCATTTGCTTCCATTTGTTCCACTCTAATTCTGAAGGAATTATTCTCCTCAGTGAGCTTTTGAGATTCTTTTTCTGTCCGAAAATTTGGCTTTTCAAGGCATTCTTTTCCTCATTGGCTTTTTGGGCTTCTTTTGCCATTTGAGTTAATCTATTTTTTAAAGTGGTATTTTCTTCAGTCAGGTTGTTGACTCTCTTATCACAATTTTCTTGCATGATTCTCATTTCTTTCCCCAATTTTTCCTCCACTTCTCTTAGTTTTCAAAATCCTTCTTAAACTCCTCTATGGCCTGTAACCAATTCATATTTTTCTTGAAAGCTTTTGGTGCAGGAGTTCTGATTGTGTTGATCCCAGTGCCCTGTGATGACCGCCTGCTGGACTGCCTTCAATGGGAGCTTTGTTACTCCGTCATTTTTGTGGAGTCTGGGGCTCTAAAATGTGTTTAGAGTCATATTTTATAGGTATTTGAGGTGGTATTGGGGGGAGCTTGTGGAGTTCTCCTATTTCTATGCTGCCATCTTGACTGCCTTTCCAGAGATTACTTTATCATAAGTCATTGAGAATTGATTTATTACCCCTGGTGTTAACAAGTCCATAGAGTTTCTTCTTGTCTGTGCAAATTGCATGGAAACACCATCTCTCGAGGCAAGTTTTTATTTTCCATGACTGCTTTCTCTTTTTTTGTTACTTCACTCCACAGAAATGATGAAAATACCACATATAACCTCAAGACTTTAAGTCTTTTGCCAAGGTCATCATCATCCCTATCATTACTTTGTAGATTCCTTTCATTTATATCATTGGCTCCCATGTAAAATATCACAAGGTGATAGCAGCAGGTGGATTTGACAATTTCTGGGAAGCTTTCTGTAATGTACAGGATGCACGTCTGAGGAAGACAAGAGGCAACTCTGTTCACATATGTATCTACAAATGCCATTAGGTCATCAAGTAGTAGAAGAGAAAAGGAAGATCACTGGTGATTGAAAACTCCTTCACGAGACAGAAAGAAATGATTTCCTGTCTGTAGTTCCAAATATTCAGTAATCCTTCTTCCATTCTTTCTTGATGTCATATTCTTCTACTCTCTAGCACCAGAATATGGTTTATATTTCTTATCATCACTTTACATTCTTTTTCTACTTTTTTTTCTTCCTTGAGGCCAATTATTTCAAGGAATACTGTGATGATGTCCCCGTTATACTCTAAGATCCTTCCTCAATCTCCAAAGGTCATCCATTGCTCCCCCAAGTTCAAGGGTTATTTTTGGTTCTTGTTCCTAAAATTATATAGTTCATGTGTTCCTACAGGTAATTTTCTTTTCAATAGTTAACAAGAAAAAGTAGTCAGCTCAAAGCAAAGATATTCACTGAAGCATAATGGTTAAAAAAGTGTCAATGGGAGCTTTGTTACTCCCTTATAAATCTGGTGCTCACTCTCCTATAACTACAACCAGTATCAGTAGGGAGAGTCATCACACATAGAGATCATAAGTATTGAAGTACACATAGTGGGAGCATATATGGTCAAAGACTGGGCATGAAGGGGGCAATTTATAACTCTAATGTTGTAGAATCAATGATATCTTAGCAATATGCCTCTACTTATCTTATTCAAAATCTTTACCAGAAACTCCTCTACTGGACATTGCCAGGACAGATGTTTTTACCACCTCTAACTTCTGGCTCAACTAGAACCTTTAGTGATTTTGTAATCTAAGTAAAATGCTATGCAACAGTCAAGCAGAGTATATCCAAACAACAGTTGGTACCATAAAATCATCATCACCAACATCATCAACATCATCAATCATAATTGTCTTCTTCTTTTCATTCTTCTCCAATTTCTCCTCCTCTTTTTCCTTCTTATTATTCTTTTTAGAATATCCAGAGGCTGGAAGTCAGAGTTCCTCATCTACAGAGGAGGCTAAAGTTCAATCAACAACTACCTATGAAGCTTCTCTTGCTGCTCTGATTCTGACTCCAGTCTTTGTAACCATGCTTCAGCTGCCCCCTCCCCCTACAAGTTCCCTCATTCAAATTGTTTTCCAGGATGGTTAGATCAATTCTCAACTCCTCCAACAATACATTAAAGTGCCTATTTTCTTGCAGTCCCTTCAACATTTGTCATTATGCCTTCCTGTTACCTTTTCTGATCTATTACCTAATACAGATAGCCATGTTTATCTATAGGAAAATCTCTACATAACCAGAACCAGAACCTGTTCAGCACTTTCTTTTGATTCTAAACAATGATTTACTAAACACCTAGGTTAATTGGTCTGACTTTCTCAGCATAAACCTAGAATCTTGGAATCTTAGTTAAGAGACTAGGGAGAACATACAAGATCAAATCATATATCTGGTGTTGGACAAAGAAAAGGGACATAACTAAAATCCAGGGATAATCCATCGATACTTTGTTATTACCTCATTTCTACTCTTTCCCATACTTTTTAACTGAGGCAAAAGTCTAGAATCATTATATAAAGTAGATCATCTAGCTGAGGACAGACTGAGAAGTTATTGCCCTATTGTACAGTAACAACGTTAGCTCACATTTCTATAGTGGCTTAAGGTTTGCAAGGCATTTTACAAATATTATCTCATTTGGTCTCCACGACAACCCTGGGATGTAGGTGCTTTTGTTATATTCATTTTTCTAGTGAGGAAACTGAGACAGACACAGGTCAAGTGACTTGCTCAGAGTCTGACAAAGCTAATAGTGAGGCTGGATTTGAGCATGTCTTCCTGACTACAGGTTTAGTGGTCTAACTACTATGCAACCTAGAGGCCAATAATAGCCTTCTTCAAGCCACTTCTTTAATAGATTCATGGCTCAAAAATCAAATTTGAAATCTAGGCACAAAACATCACTCAACTTTCCCCCCATGTGGTTATTTTTAAGCTTATGTAGTTGGCCTTACTGGAGAATAAAGATAATCATCTGACTTAGATAAATGCCTCCTTCTTCACTTAACTGTTATAGTCAACTACTTTATTTCACTGCCTTCTGTTTACCACACTTTACATAAAGCTTTGCTAGAGAAAGTGTCAACACAATATTCTAAAGGGAATAAAACTAACAGTATCAATTTTAAAAACCTCTTCATCATTGCATGTCCTTGAAAAACCAAAGAACATAAGCACCTTTTTTTGCCCAGGTGATGACCCACAACATGTCTTCCTCCTTCTTCTACTCCTCCTCCATGGAAGAGAGAAAAATATCCCACAGTGGTAAAGGAATTTGACATTATATGCCTCATAGTTAACACTAAACATTCCCCCAGGACAGCAGAGTATTACAGTCTGTCAACATTGCCCAGACCTGTGACCATTAAAACCACCAAATTCTGGGTGGTACATATTGCTCCTGAACACTGAGGAAGAAGCTTATCAATCACACTCCATCAGCAAGCATTTATTGAGAGTCTACCATATGCCAGGCATTGTAATAAAAACAGGGACACAAAGAAAGGAGTTCACAGTTTAACTGAGGGAGATTACATGCAAAGGACTATATACAAACAAGATAAATACAGGATAAATTGGTGATAGTCAAGAGAGGGAAGGGACCTGCATTAGCAGGGACAAGGAAAGGGATTTTATCTGGGACAGGGAGGAAGCTGGGGAAGTCAGAAGGTAGAAATAAGGAGGAAGAAAAAACTGAGGCAAGAGAGATGGCCAATGAACATGTATAGAGTGGGGAGAGGAATTGTCTTGTGTAAGGAACACCAAGGAAGCCAGTGTCATTGCATCTGATCTTAGAGCACATTGAAAGGAGTAAGTGTAAGAAAACTGGAAAGGTATGAGGGAGCCAGCTTATGAAAGACTTTGAATATTGAACAGTATCATTTCTATTTGGTCTCAGGGGTGCTAGGAAGTCAATGGCGTGTACTGAAGAAGTGGTAAGTGACATAGTCAAACCTGAACTTAAGAAATATCAATGTGACAGCTGAGTGGAGAATGAAGTGTAACAGGGAAATACTTGAGGCACTGAGTCCAACAGGCAGATTACTGCAGTAGGCTGGGCGTGAAGTGATGAGGGTTTGCACCAGCATGGTGGCAGTGTCAGAGGACAGAAGGGGGCATAGGCAAGAGATTTTATGAAATTAAAATCAGTAGGGCCTAGCAGGTGATTGGCTATGTGGGGAGAGAGTGAGAAGTGGAGAATGACACCTTGCTTGCCATTCCCTTCTGCCTCTAAGTTCCTTCACAAAAAAAGCCTTACCTCCACTTCAGGATGATGGCTAGGTTTCTCTTTGAGGATGGGAAGGAAGGTAGGGAAATGAGAGGAGTACAGAGGTTCATGGAGTGTGTGGTACTACATAGGAATACATATGTTAATACTTTTTCCATGGTGGAAAGTACTGGGATGTGAGTCACCCAGTCTTTACCCAGACACAGGTAAAGAGTTTAGTGAAATCCGTATGCATTACCCATTCCCCGATAATGAAACATGTAAACAAACATATCACTTGTAACACTTATAAAATTTTTATCATAATATATGTAAAATACATATAGATTTTGTCAAAGTAAATATTAAGAGCTCATTCAGCAAACTAAACTCTTCTGAGTATTCACTTCCTTGGTGCTTAGTACATTAGGAAATCAATTCCTATCCCAAAGAATTAGTTCCATTTCACCTCATGGCGCCTTCATGCTTCCTTAGTGGTGCCTAAACTAAATTGTCCTGGTCAAAATTAGTACAGTCCAAGGTACTGTGGATCTCATCAATGCATGGGTCTCTTGAACAACTCAAACTGAACAGAGTTCATATTTTTCGCATTGTTATTGAATGGTATGTTCATGTTGGTTTTGTAAGTACGGACAGCATCATGACAATTTCTTTTTTTTTTCAGATTTTTAAAAGAATATATTTTTTCTTCTCAAACACTGACACTCTCTCTGGAGGCAGGTCATTTCTTCTTCTTCCACCTTCTTTTTTGCTTTGAACTTTGATTTCAGGATGCCAATAAATCTCTTGATATACACAGCCACATTTTTCTCCTTGATAGCTTCATACTTTCCTATTCCTCAGTTTCTTTGTCTATAAAAGGAAGAGTTGGATTTGATAACTTCTGGGGTCTCCTTTAGCTTTAAATCTTGGATCTTTCTAAATGAAAATGCCTACTGTCATAGCTTCGTGAATCCCAATTATTTAATTACTGTTTCTCATCCTCACTTTCTTTATCTCATTATATGCATCCTGGACACCTCATATATACATATATACATGTATACTCCTATGCAATCTATCTTGTCAAACAAGGCATTGATGAGTGGCAGCCTGGGAAATACTCAGTTGACTCTCCATCATGACAATTTCTACCAGAACTACTTGTTCCAGGCTGAACTCTAGAGGCAGCTTGATTTTATCAGGTACAGATCATGGCATACTAACTTTCTTTCCTTTTTTGACAAGGTTACTCAAGTGGTAAATAAGGGGAATTAAAGACTCAGCTTATGATTTTGAAAGTATGAGTGATGTTATTATAGTTTGTACCAGAACATGTTATTTGATCCTCAGCTTATTTCTAGCAGTAATCTATGTAAACATTTCCTCATACTCACAGCTCTACTTCAAACTGTTCCTTGCTTTTTCCTCCCTGAGAGGTTTGGGGAGAGATGGAGAAATTAATTAACTGGGTCAAAGTGTAAATCTGTTGTGTAACCTTTAACCGCTGCCTTACTCCAACGCAGAAGGAACTGGCAAACCACTCTGGTATCTTTGCCAAGAAAACTCCATCTAGGGGTCAGTCACAAAGAGATGGATGCAGTGGACCAGCCACAACAACTTGTACTTGTGAAGCTGATTGTTTGAAGCCAAGTGAAAGATTTTATATTTGTCCCTACTGTATTTCCTTTTATTAGAATTCATCCCAATGATTCAGGCCAGTGATCCTCAAACTTTTTCATTCAGGACCCCTTTTCACATTCAAAATTACTGAGTACCTCAAAGAGTCTTTGTTTGGTGGGTTATGTCTGTTGATATTTACTCTATTAGAAATTAAAACTGAAAAATATTTTAAAACCATTTAAAAAATTAATGCATTTAATAAACTTATTACATGTTAACATAAACAACACATTATGAAAAAAAGACTTTTCCAAAACCAAAAAAAATAGTGAGAAGTGACATCATTTTTGTTTTTGAAAATATAAATAGAATATTGCTTTTGCACCATCTGTGCAAATGTCAACAGATTCTTATAGGATAAAACATGAGAATCAAAAAGTTATTCAACACTTTTAATGTGACTTTTTCATTGGAAAACTGCTTTTTCATATCCTTTGACTATTTATCAGTTGGGGAATGACTCACATTCTTACAGATTTGACAAAGTTCTTTATATATTTGAGATATGAGATCTTTATCTGAGGAACTATCTATAAAATTTTTCCCCCGTTTTCTGCTTTCCTTCTGGTATTGGCTTATACAAAAACTTTTCAATTTAATGTAATCAAAATTTTACATCTCACAATGCTCTCTTGTTTGTTCATAAATTATTCACCTATCTATAAGTCTGAGGGATAATATGTTCCATGTTCTTCAAATTTTCTTATAATATCTCCTTTTATATCTAGGCCATATATTCATTTTGACTTTATCTTGGTAGGTATTGGTCTATGCCCAATTTTTGCAGACTGCTTTCCAACTTTCCCAACAATTTTTTTTTTGCCAAATAATGAATTCCTATCCCCAAAACTTAAGTCTTTACACTTGTCAAACACTGGGTAACTATATTCGTTTGCTGCTATAGATTGTGTCTACTCTGTTCTACTGATCTAGCTTTCTATTTCTTAGCCAGTACCAGATATTTTTGATAATTACTGCCTTATAATATAGTTTAAGATATGGCATTGCTAAACCTCCTTCCTTTACATTTTTCCTCAATTAGTTCATTTAATATTCTTGATGTTTTGCTCTTCCAAATAAATTTTGTTATTTTTTCTAGCTCCATAAAATACTATTTTGGTAATTTAATTGGGATGGCATTGAACATGTAGATTAATTTTGGTAAAAATTGTCATTTTTATTATATTGGTCTTGCCTACCCATGAACAACTAATTCTCCATTTATTTAAATCTGGTCTTATTTGTGAACAAAGTAGGTTTTTTTCATGGTTTTATTCATCTAGATCCTGGGTTTGTTGTGGTAGATATATTCCCAGATATATTATACTATCTAGAGTTACTTTAAATTGGGTATCTCTACCTTTTCCTGCAGGATCCTATTGATAATATAGGATTGCTGATGATTTGTGTGTGTTTACATTATACCCTGCTACTTTGCTGAAATTATTATTTTAATTACTTTTTAGTTGTCTTCAGTATGTCATCATATCATCTGCAAAAAGAGATTTTTAATTTTATTTTATTACCTCATTCCCTATTCTGATTCCTTTTATTTATCATTCTCTTATTGCTATTTCTAGGATTGCCATTACAGTATTGAATAATATTGGTGACAGGGAGAATACTTATTTCACACCTGATCTTACTGGGACGCTTCTAGCTTATCTCCATTACGAATAATGCTTGCTAATGGTTTTAGATAAATGCTTCTTAACAATTTACATTTATGCCTATACTTTCAGGTGTTCTTAACAGAAATGAGTGTTGTACTTTGTTAAATGCTTTTTCTGCATCTGTTAAGATTGTCATATGATTTTTTGTTACTTTTATTATTGATATAATCAATTATGTTAATAGTTTTCCTTATGTTAAACTATCTCTGCATTCTCAATCTGAATCGCACATGGTCATAATGCATAATCTTTGTAATATATTGTTGTAATATTTTAGCTAGTATTTTATTTAGGATTTTTACACCTATATTCATTAATTAAATTGCTCTATAATTTTCTTTCTCTGTTTTTACTTTTCCTGGTTAGGTATCAGTATCATATTTGTTTCATAAAAGGAGTTTGATAGGACCCCGTCTTTGCCTAGTATTCTAAGCAATTCATTTAATATTGGGGTTACTTGGTCTTTAAATGTTTGATAAAATCCATTTGTAAATTCATCTGGTCCTGGTGCTTTTTTCTTAGGAAGCTCATTTATAGCTTGTTCAATTTCTTTTTCTAAAATTTTTATTTTTAGATATTTAGATATTCTGTTTCCTCATTTGCTCATCTAGGCAGTTTGTATTTTTGCAAATGTTTTTCCATTTCACTTAAGTTGTTGAATTTATTGGCATATAACTAGGCAAAATAACTCCTTATAACCACTTTGATTTCATCTCCTTTAGTTATATATTCATCCTTGTCATTTTTGATGCTATTAATTTGGTTTTCTTCTCTCTCTTTTTAAAATAATGTTAGCTGATGGTTTATCTACTTCATTGATTTTTTCATAATACCGACTCCTAGTTTTAGTTATTAATTCAATGGTTTTCTTAGACTCAACTTTATTAATTTCACCTTTAATTTTTAGAATTTCCAATTAGTGTTTAATTAGGGATTTTAAATTTGTTCTTTTTCTAGCTTTTTAAATTGCATATCCAGTTCATGAATCTGTCCTTTTCCCTTTTTTATGACACAAACACTTAGAGACATCAATTTTCCCCCTGATTACTGCTTTTTCTGTATTCATAGGCTTGCGATATGGTGTTTCATTATTGTCATTTTCTTTAATGAAATTATTGATTGATTCCATTATTTATCCATTAAGTCATACATGGTTTAAGATTTGATTGTTTAGGGGTGGCTAGGTGGTGCAATGAATAGAGCACTGGTCCTAGGAATCAGAAGGACCAGCCTCAAACACTTAACACTTACTAGATGTGTGACCTTGGGCAAAGTCACTTACCCCCAATTGCCCTGCCCTCCCCCCTCCAAAAAGCAAAAAAAAAAAAGATTCGATTGTTTAGTCTCCAATAATTTTTTTTCCTATGTTTTCTCGTCCCTGGTTAAATGCAATCTTTACTCCATTGTGGTTTGTAAAGGAAGCATTTAATATTTCTTCTTTTAGCTACAAAATTTCTGTGCCCTAATATATGGTCAGTCTTTGTAAAGGTATTATGTACCACTGAGAAAAAGGTGTATTCCTTCCTATTTTCATTCAAATTTCTCCAGATAGCTACCGTAATCTGAAATTCCAGTCACTGTCTTAACTTTTCTTATTTATCTTTTGCTTAGATTTGTCTAGATCTGAGAGGGGGAGATTAAAGTCCCCAACCATCATAGTTCTACTATCTATTTCCACCTGTGATTCATTTAACTTTTCTTTCAAATTTTTATATGCTGAAGTATTTGGTGCAATAAGTTTAGTATTGATGCTGTTTAATTATCCATGGTATCTTTTTGTCATACTTTCCCTGTTCATCTCTTTTAATTAAATGTATTTTAGTTTTGACCTTGATATCATGATTGCTACACCTGCTTTTTTTGCATTGACTGAAGCATAATACATTATACTCTAGCCTTTTATTTTTAACTCTGTGTGTATCTATCATTTTAAAAATTGTTTCTTGTAAGCAACATATTGTCAGATTTTGATTTCTAGTTCATTCTGCTATCTATTTCTGTTTTATAGGTAAATTCATCCCATTTCCATTAAAAGTTATACTTACTATTTGTGTATTTCCCTCCATTCTATTTTTCCTCACTGTTGTCCTTCTGACTCTCTTTTTACCTTATCCTTCCTTTACTTTACAGCCCTCTACCCACCTGATTCCTATATATATATCAGTTCTTCATCTCATACCTCATTGGTATGAAATAATTGCTCTTTTTACTTTTCTTACACAATTTTGCTTTCTGGAATCACCACATCATACTCAGTTCTTCTCAAATATTTCTTTAGAGCTACTCTGTTGCTAATGACAATCTTAAAGATACAGTTTAAATTTAAACATATAAAAAGTAAATAGTTCATCCTTATTAAATCCCTTATAATTGGTCTTTGATATTTACCTTATATTTCTCCTGGATCTTGTATGACAGACTTTCTATTAAGTTCTGATCTTTTTTGCAACAAAATCCTCAAAGTCTGTCAGTTCATTGAATGTCCATTTTTTTTGGTCATTCAAATGATACTTAACTTTGCTGAGTAAGCTATTTTTGGCTGCAACCTCCATCCTTTTGCTCTTGAATATATAGTGTTCCAAGACCTGTAGTCTTTTAGGTAGTAGCTGCTAAGTCTTGTGTAATTCTAATTGTGGCTCCACAGTATTTGAATTGTTTTTTTTCCTTGTTACTTGTAATATTTCTCCTTAAGCTGGGGTTTTTGGAATTTTGCTACTGTATTCCTTTAAGTTTTCATCCTGGGATCTCTTTTAGGTGGTGATCAGTTGATCTTTTCTATTTCTACTTTCCCTTCTTGTTCTAAAACTTCAGGATAAATGAATTCATTTAGCAAACTGAGTTCTTCTGAAGATTTACTTCCTTGATGCTCAGCACATTAGGAAATCAATTTCTATCCCAAAACAGTAGTTCCTTTTCACCTCATGGCACCTTCAAACTTCCTTAGACAGTGGTGGGGGTGGGGAGGAAGGGGAGAAAAATCTTAAACTCAAGTGATTCTGGAACTGAATCTTGTAACCTAAAAGTAGACAAATAAGTCAATAAAATTAATTAATTTTAAAAAAGGAGAGAAAACATAGGGGCAGGAGGTGGTGCAGTGAATAGAGCATCGGCCCTGGAGTCAGGAGTACCTGAATTCAAATCTGGCCTCAGACACTCAACACTTACTAGCTGTGTGACCTTGGGCAAGTCACTTAACCCCAATTTCCCTGCCTTCCCCACCCCTCCAAAAAAAAAAGCAAATATAATAATCAGACTACCTGAAAGCTATTATCAAAAAAAGAATCTTAATACAACAATACAAAAATTGAACTTAATAGAAAATTTGGCATGTAAGAGCCAAGAGAAATGTAAGGTAAATACCAAAGATTAATTACAAGGGACTCCATAAGAACAGACTGTTTACTTTTTATGTGTGTAAAACATATGTCTAAGATTCTTATTAGTAATTGGGTAGTTCATAAGAAAGATTGGGGTAAACCTGAGTATTTCAGTGCAAAAAAAAAGTTCAAGTCCTATCTTCTATAAGCAACCTTTCCTTGTCCACCTCTTTCTGCACTACCCCAGTAGAGTTTTCCTGGTAGACTACCTCCCATTTACACTGCATATATATTGTATATACAGAGTTATTTGATTATTTTATCCTCCATTAGAATGTGAATTCTTGAAGGAAAGGGGTCATGTTTTTGCCTTTATTTGTATCTTTAGTGCTTAGCCCAGTGCTGGACTACAGCAATGGCTTAATAAATAATTGTTTGTTGATTGAATAACTGACTTTTCCACTTCTTAGCCTGTTTTCCAGCCCTACTACTCAATTAAAACTGATTACCCATTAATTCTTAATAGGTAAATGATGATCTTTTTTCAGTATTCATCTTTTTTGACCTGCAGCCTTCCTCCATTTGATACTGCTGACCATTTCTACTTCTGTAATGCCAAGCGAAGGCAACTTCCAAGGTTCAGATTACCAGCATAGCAAACCCCATTTACTAAGCAAACATTCACAGAACAGAGAATGTCAAAATACAGTATAACTCATTCTTTTAGCAAGTAAGTTTTCAATTCAATCCAGGTACTATTCCACCCCTAGACATTACATTCATTTAGTCAATAAGTCTCTTCTCAAATGAAGATCACTTTCCAATCATAAACAAAGTACATTCATTTGGTCAATCACAGAGCACAAAAAAGGCCAAAGGTTTCCCACCCCTGGACTCAAAGTAATTACAATACCATCCATTAACACCAAACACTTTCTCAAAAAGGGAGTGGGAGAGCACAAAAGGCCATCCACCCTTGAGCCATAACAAGGTTATGACATCATCTCAGCATTGAAAACCTAAGGAAAGGCCTTTCTTTCATTTTTCACTCTAGGCAAGCCCTCAACAATCTCAGTTCCTGAGGAGACAAAGAGCAACAAAGTTATAGCCAGTGTCCTCATCAAATCACTCTCTGCCTATAGAACAGTCCCGAAACCCCTGGAAACATCAGCAAGGCCCTCCTCCAGGATTTCTGAGAACGTACCACAAGAAAATCTTCCTTCAGGGCTTCTGAATCAACAGCCAGGTTCCAGGACCTCTAAAACAGCAGCACTGTCCTTCATCATCAGGTAAATCTGGCAAAGCAACATCAAAACAGACAGACAAAATACTGACGTCACAGCCATGCCTCCTCAGTTCTTAGCATCTCCAGGTGGCAGTTCTCAAAAGTCCTGGGCAGCTCCAATGGGCTCTCAGCAGTCTTTCTCTCAGCAACTCAGGCTCCAAGATACTGGATACTGCTCTCCCAAAAGTCCTTCTGACCTCTCTCCCAATTCACGGCTCCTCCCAGTTCAGCCCTCTCTCTTCACATCAACAAGTCCATCCCACAAGTGGGATTCACAAGCTCTGGGTTTTTACACTCAACCCCAAAGCCAAGCCAATACAGGGGCATCTTCAAATTCCATTACCATTACAACTTCCTAGATACTCTCTTCTCCCTTACCTTTCATGACATTTCTTCCTATTGATTCTCCTCCTCTAAGCACCTTTTCTCCACTTCCTTTGCTAAATCATCAACCTTGTCCCATTTTCTGCTACAAGCATTCCACATAGCTCCTATTCTTTTTCTATATCTATTTCTTGGTGATCTCATCAATTCTACTTAATTCAAATACCATCACTATGAAAATGACTCTTAGATCTATACATCTAACCCAAACCTCTCTCCTCAGCTCCAATCCTACATCAACTCTCTGCTTAAATCTTCACCTAGACCTCTCATAAATACATCACATTCAATATGTCCAAAACAAAAATCAGTATCTCCACTACACGATCAAAAACTTACTCCCTCCCCAAACTTTTTTTGTTTCTAGTGAAGGCACAATCACCTTTCTATTATCAGAGTTCTCTACTTTGAAATAATCTTTGATCCACCCCTCTCTCTACTCCCTCCAATGTAATCAATTTTTAAAAATCTCGTCATTTCTTTCTCCGTGGATGCATCCCCTGCATTCTTTCCACTCTCAAGGAATCAACCCTAGTTCATTCCTTTACCATTAGCCTATAGCTTGAACCATTGTAATAACCTCCTAATCAGTCTTCTTGCTCACACTCTTTGTCTTTTTCAATCCATCTTCCACAGTCCCCTTAAAATAACTTTTCTAAAACACAAATCCAATGCTATTATTTCTCTGCTCAGTAATTAAATTAATTTTTGGACACACTTAAGTACTTACTATTCAAAATGTACTGTACTAGGGAAAAGAGGTGGGACAGGTACACAAAGACCAACAAAATACTTCCTGTGCTCAATGCCTGCTTATGTGAGAATATGTAAATAAATAGATAAGTACAAAGTGATA
This sequence comes from Pseudocheirus occidentalis, assembly GCA_028646575.1. Taxonomy (NCBI): domain Eukaryota; kingdom Metazoa; phylum Chordata; class Mammalia; order Diprotodontia; family Pseudocheiridae; genus Pseudocheirus; species Pseudocheirus occidentalis. The sequence continues at coordinate 63,696,034 of CM053597.1, forward strand.
CAGAGTGGCTGCAAGAGCAAAAGATAATTGTGAGATCAAATAAGCTCCCATGTAGAAGTGAGTCTTAAGCTGTGGTTTAAAGGAAGCTAAGTAACTAGGAATTTTATGAAACAAAGTCAAGGAAAGAGTGCATTCCAGGAATGATGGCTCATTTGTGCAAAGGCACGAAGGTAGGAGATGGCTTCCAAAAGTCTAGTTTGATTGGAATAGATAATGTGTGAAGGGCAATAAGACAAAATTAAGCTAGAATGAATCTACCTCTGGGACAAAACATGAAAGAAGTGTAGCATTTAAGGACTTTCAAAGTCTGTTCCATGCTGCCCTTCCTAACTTGTTTCACATTATTTTTATTCCTGAATTGTATATTTCAAGTAAACTGTCCTACTTGCTGTTCTCCTGTAGCTTATCATTCCATCAAAACCTCTACCTTTGTTCAGACTGTCCTATGTACACAGTATTCAATTACTTATTACCTCTACTTTTGAGAAACCTTTTCCCCTCAAGGCTAACCTCAAAAAATTGATTACACAATTTTCTTTTCTGACCTTCTAATTATTATGTCAGCCTCTCCCCAAATTATCATGTCCTTACTTATCTGGGTGCATGATGTATTTCATAACCTTTTCTTTTTTGTCCATATTTCTGATACCTTGAAAATAATAGGTGATTAAAAATGTTTATTTCGACTTAATTTTCAGAACTTTTCAAGTAAATCTCCTTTTTCCGTAAGCAGCTTTGCCTGGTTTTGACTTTACAGAACATACCAGGAGCCCCCTCACATTGGTGTCCCCTCATGTATTCTTTCTCTACCCTCCACTCCACCCCTGCTTTTTTAGCTTGCTTTTGTCTTATGTCTTTCCCATTATGTTAGATCCCCATAAACTCCTTGGTGGGGGGAAGACGGGCTTTCTTTTTTTCTTATTTCTGTTCTTGGAATTTAGCACAGTGCCTAGCACATAGTAGGTGCTTAATCGAAAATTCTTTCTTAGTTTCACTCCCCTTCCCACCCTAGGCCCCATCATCAGCAATAGAATCTAACAATAGAGCAACTTTTCTATAAGGAAACACCATATGCCTAGCAGAGGGGAGGAGCAACTGTGGAGTTGAGAGGTATTAACCTGGAAGTTAGGACTTAAGCTGTAGAAAAGGAGAGACCTAGAGAGGGCAGGATAAGTGATGTGACTAGCAGAGACTTTGTGCCCAGGCAGGAACAGAATAAGGCTACCAACAGAAAATAAAGGCTGTCAAGCCCTATGGCATTAGAAGCATGAGGTGCCTTGCTCATATGGGTTCCCTCAGTATGTGCCTTTACACTATTATTCTCTGCATATATTTCTAGTCTTCCTACTAGTGGTATGTGTCTTTGTAGGAGAGATTACTCCACATATATAGGAGAATGTTTTGTCAGTACTATTCATCCTATGTCATTTTAGTATATACCTTTGCTCTGAGCTGTCAACTGGTTGATTATAGAAGGTAAACCAATTAGTGGGGGCTTATGAGGAAGAGTTTCAAGAGTACAGACCTTAAACACCTTAAACCTGAGGCAATCCTCCTGGGTGAAGTAACCTGCAAGTACAAGTTTTATACAGAGAGTAACATAGTGTACAAAGTCTGTACCTTATCCTTTTCTAGACAAGAGACCCACCAAAAGTTCTTGAACAGGAAGGAGAATTACATGATCAATTCTGCAGGTGTGGGAGATTATTTAGATAGCCATATGAATGATTAATTGGAAAGGCAGAACCTATAGATCAGTGGTTCTCAACCTTCCTAATGCTGCGACCCTTTAATACTTGTATGTGGGCAGATGGGCCTGGAGACAGATCGATTGGATAATCATATTTTCCGATGGTTTTAGGTGACCCCTGTGACCTCTGTGAAAGGGTCATTCGACCCCCAAAGGGGTCGGGACCCACAGGTTAAGAACTGCTGCTGTAGACAGACAACCTAAGGAACAATTACAATAGTCCAAGCAAAAGGTGATGAAGGCCTGGATTAGGATGGCAGTGATGTGAATGAAGAGAAGGGGATGGATGTGAGAGATATCAACAAAGTAAGTCTGAAATGATTTGGCAACTAATTGTATGTCCAAGAGGAGGGAAAGGAAAGAGTCAAAGACAGTGCCACAGTTTTAAGCCTGGGTGACAAGGCGAATGGTAGAGCAGTCAAGAGACATGAAGTTGTTGAGTTTGATATGCATTTAGGTAGAGATATCCAACAAGGTTGTGGAGAGAGCTAGCAGCCAGAGCTCAAGGAAAGACTGGTACTAAATCAGGGGTGGGGACCCTGAGGCCTTAAGTAGTCTTCTAATCCCTTTTCGGTGTGGCTTTTTAGCTGAGTTCAAGTTTTACAGAACACATTCTTTTATTAAGGGGATTTGTTCTGTTAAGTTTTGATTCAGTCAAAGGGCTGTACTTGATGACCTAGAAGGCCACATGTGGTCTCTAGGTCACAGGTTCCCCACCTCTGTCTAAATTATAGGAGTAATATCTACTTCTACTCTGGCTGGGACCCATGGCAGTAGGTACTATTACACACCTAGAAATTCACCAAGCATTTGCCCCAAAGATTAGAAGATCCCCTTCACACTGAATATTTCAGCCCTAAAAAGGCAATTAAATCATCTTTAATAATTAAATGAACCAAGAATCTGAAGTTTAAATCATTGACATAGTTTCCTAGTCACATAAGGCTTAAAAGCCAAGTACATAAGTAGTTGGAATTCCTCAGGTTTGATGGACTACCCACTGGTGTGAGAGTCAACAGAGTTTTCTGACTGTGAGTACCATCAAAGAAAATGCAACTTTATCCTGCCTTAAGCTAGGAAAAATATCTTCTCTATAACCAGAAGTAATCCAAAGATTAACTAACACTCTCTCCATCTGGAACCCCACATATAACAAGGCTTGGACTAAGATCATTATAAATGCCCTGTGGTAGGCTATGAGTAGCTTGCAATGCAACCCCAACTAAGATATAATTGTTGGACCTAAGTAAGACCCCTGATGACAGTGGGAAGAATAAGAATTTAACAAGAAGGGAGTAGGAAAAAAGGTATAATATAGAGAAGGGGAAGAGTCAGGAAAAAACAAGGTTGCGAAATATAAAACAGACATTCTCTATATCATACATGCTCTTTTGGTCTGGTCAAATTAAATACAGATCACATTTAACTCAAAAAGTAGTCTGCTAGAGCAAACAAATGACCTGACTACACTGTTTCGATTAAGGATCTCTGAAGAGAGAAGGATCATGGAAGGATTCAAGTAGTACTTTCTGTAAGATCTAGGGTAAGAAAAGGGAAAGTGCATGACATTTGGTGACCTAGGTAGAGGGATGTCCTGGGACCTAATTATAGTTGTAGTGGTAGGCTTGGTAATACCTACCAACTAACCTAAGTCAGGTTAACACACAATGTTTCCATTCAGAATGAAGGTTGTAGCCTTGCATTACTATGGATAATTTGCCTCATGAAGTGGTCAGCCATGAGCCAGTCAAAGGGTAGAATGTGATGTGCTTTGGCCCTGCTATTCTGCAGCCTGAGATCGATTGCTGTGTACAGATAAATACCCTCAGGATACTGAGGGAAAGGTAGCTAGATGGCCCATTGGATAGTGTTCCAGGCCTGAAGTCAGGAAGAATCATCTTTTTGAGTTCCAGTCTGGCCTTGAACACCTTTTCTAGATGTGTGACCCCTGGGTAAGTCACTTAACCCTATTTTCCTCAGTTTCCTCATCTGTAAGATGAGAAAGAAGACAGGAAAAGGAAAGGCAGGGCACTCCAGTATCTTTGCCAAGAAAACCCCAAATGGTGGAGTCTGAAATAAATGAACAATGCCCTTGGGGGCATAGTCAAAATTTAACTAAGTGAGAGCATAAAAGTACAGTTTTAAAATAGAGAAGGCTGAGTAAGGGGAAGAGTTGGGGGGGGGGGGAAACCAAGGTGGTAAAACATGAATAGACATGCATGCCCTAAGTCACATAGACTGTTTCTGTCCAATTAACACCCCAGCTGCCATCCCCCATCTTGTGATTGCAGCAGCATCCATAATTTAGGAATTGCAGGAAGAGAGACAGTTACTTCTCTGTCCAAGCCAGATGCTTATTTGTGGGCTGTTATGATCAGGACCTAGGACAAGTCTCACTGTGAAGGACAAGTCTCACTGTGAAGGACGAGAGAGAGAATAGGGAGCCCATTCAATTACTACAACTATCGTTTAGTCTGATCTTGCATCATGTATACTTGCTATGTATTTCACAACTGTATCCTTACTCACTTTAAAAAATCCTTTTATATAAGAAGAGCAGTAGTACTATTGGTAGCAAGAAATCAGGACAAAATCCTACTTGTTCACATGGACCTGATCTAGTAACTAGAACATGATAAGAGTTGAAGGGAATTTTCTTACTCTCTTTCAGAGTAAACTTTAAAGGAGTAAGAGCTAAAAAAAGAAAATCAGTTGAAAAGGTAATGGACTCCTGCTATGGTTATGAATCCAAAAAGAACAGAAGTAGTCTCTGTGACTGTAAGCTAAAAGAACTGAATGATATTATCTGGCCAATAGATGACATTGCTGGGAAATAAATCTCATGACCACAGGAAGAAATGATTTCCAATGGTACACTCAGCCTTAGAAGCATGAGTGGCCTGCCTATAAATGTTTCCTGGCCGAAGGAATCCTCAACACATATGCTTGCTTATCATGAATGTTTCTTGAGCACAGGAAACCTTAACATATGGCCAGTCTTATCATGACCATTTCTTGTGAAATACTTTCCCTGTACATTGCTCTTATCCATGCATGTTATCCCATCCATGCTTTCTTTATATGTATATATTCTCTAGGTTTTGTACATGTGTACCTTCTCCAGAAATGTTCCTCAGTGATTCATGTTCTTCATCTATGTTTATCATATATATTTTTCCTCTCTCCCACCTGTCATGCGATGACTTATGGGATGATATACCATTGTATGTGTCAAATGAATTCCCCAAAAAGGTCTACATGTAAGGGGATCCTGGCACTTTACTAGGAAAAGTGTCTACTGTTACATATTTCCTACCCTCAAATTAATACTTCTTTGAGAATTGTTTCTTGTGCTATTTCAAACCCTTTGTTAGAGGATGGTAATGAAACTGGTAATCTAACCCCAAAGAGTTCAAATCACAATACCCTTGGGAGGAAATGGAAATGGAATTGTCACTTCCCTGCTAAGTCCAAACAGCAATAAAATTTATAGTCAGTCTACATGAAAAAGCAGTATTTTTGCTTTCTCCAACTAAATGATATAAGAAAAAGGCAGGCTTTAAAAGAGGTTTATCACTACCAAGACCCAGAACCTTCAAATGCAAATATACCATGACCCTTGAAACAGGTTGCCTGGGGAAAATAGGGAAAGGTTAGAAAGTGATGTCAAGGATACAGTTGTTGCTGATCTTGTGACATAAAACCATCATTATCTAAGTCCATTAAGTGTCCTCTGTTCCCAAGACCTCAGGTAACTTATAGCATGGCCTATCAAACAAGATATCCCCAGTGTATGCCCAACATAGATGAACTGAAAAACAGATATATGGGAAAAACCATTCAGGAATATCAGAACTATATAACCACACTTATCTGTCAGGAAAATAACAGTCCTGTTTCTCTCTTTCTTTTTCTTATGGACAAATCTCCCTAGAAGTAGGAAGGGAGTAGTTCAGCATAAAATAAACATCATCCCCAGAAGTTCTCCCTCTGTCTGCTTTTATCTCCTGAATACAGGAAACCTCAGTGCCAGAGAAAGTTTATTGTAGACTTCAGTTAAATTTTTTATACCTGGGACTTCAAGGCCCCACAATTTCATTTCTGGGCATTTTCTCTGGCTATCCCTCATGCCTGGAATGTTCTCCTTTCTCTTTATCACTTCCTTGCTTCATTCATCTGGCTTCCTTCAAGTCCAAATTAAAATCCCACCTCCCACAGGAAGCTTTTCCCAATCCCCTTTAATTCCAATACCTTTTCTATATTGAGTATTTCTGATTTATCCTATATGTAGCTTGTTTGTTCATAGTTGTTTGCATATTGTTTCCCCTACTAGACTATGAGTTCCTTGATATCAGAAACTGTCTTTTGTGGGCTTTTTTTGTATCCACAAGTCTTTAAGCACAATGCCTAGTGCATAGTAGGTGCTAAATATTTTATTGACTGACTGATTTTATCATATGAGCATATGTTGTTACACAACACTTTTTTATCATCTCAAAAAATATACTCTTCTCTATATGTCATTCCCCAATTGATAAGTGGTCAAAGGATATGAGCAGGCAGTTTTCAGAAGAAGAAATTAAAGATGCATATAATCATATGAAAAAATGCTCTCAATCAATATTGATTAGGGCAATGCAAATCAAAACAACTCTGAGGTGTCACATCTCACCAGTCACATTGGCTAAGATGACAAAACAGGAAAATGACAAATGCTCGAGAGGATGTGGAAAAAATGGAACACTAATGCATTGTTGGTAGAGTTGTGAACCAATCTAACCATTCTGGAGAGCAATTTGGAACTATACCCAAAGGTCTATAAAAATGTGCATACCCTTTGACCCAGCAATATTACTCCTAGGGTTGTATCCCAAAGAAATCATACAAGTGAGAAGAGGACTCATATGTACAAAAATATTTATAGTAGCTCGTTTTGTGGTGGCAAAGAATTGGAAATCAAAGGGATGCCCATCAATTGGGGAATGGCTGAACAAGTTGTGGTAAATGAATGTAATGGAATACTACTGTGCTATAAGAAATGTGGGGCAGACAGACTTCATAACAACCTGGAAAGACTTATATAAACTGATGCTGAGTGAGGAGAGCAGAACCAGGAGAACTTTTTACACAATTATTGATACATTGTATCTATGATGACTGACTGATAGACTGGGCTCCTCTGAGCAACACAACCCTATAAAACAACTGCAAAAGACTAATGATTGAAAGGGATATCCACATCCAGAGAAAGAATTATGGAATCTGAATGCAGATTGAAGCAAACTACCTGCTCGCTCTCCCTTTTGTTTTGTTTCTTCTTTCTCATTGTTCATTTCATCAGTTATAATTCTTCTTTAAAGTTTGACTAATGTTTAATGTGAAGGCATTTTAGAACCTTATATCAGATTGCATGCCACCATGGAGGGCAGGAGGAAAGGGAGGGAGAGAAAACCTGGCACTCCAGGGATTGTGGAACTGAATGTTATAAACTAGAAGTAAATACATATTTTTTTTAAAAAGCAAAAAAAAATACTCTTCCAAATGTTCAGCTCTGTAATCAAAATTTAGGGACAATAATTCCCATCATAGAGACTTGACCGATTCTTCCTTATGGAATTCACAGAATTCACTTGATGGTGGCACTTGATCTGGAGACTCATCACAACTGACTACAGCTCCCCTTTAATATAGGTAAAGTAAGTTTTCATCTTTAGTGTATGATCTCAGAAATGCTTGGAAGATTTCCCTCTAACTAAAATAAATAGCCATTACCTGTCCACCAATAAGTGAAATTCTTTCCCAATTTAAGATAAAGTTTAACAGGCAGAAACCTTTTTGAGGTGATAGGATGACTGAAAAGTCACGCAGAAGCTCCTATGACTAAATATATCTTTTTTTGATGGAAGATTAGAAAAGGAGTTCAGCAACTGAATTGTGGACAGAAACACACATGTAGAAAAGGAAAATTAGGTTTTCTCACTCTGTGTTGGCCGATACTACCCACAAAACCGTAAAATGAACTTTAGGCACTGCAAAGTGCTGAATCATCTGGAAGATATTCAGTTGAATTCAGCAAAAGTATATAATCTACCTGGCAACATCCTGTTCACACTTTATGCACAACTCTGATTCTAAAGCACAAAAATGACTTGACTCCTTTTTAAAAGTTTTCAAAAACAAGAAAATGTCCTTTAGTGCTAACTTTCCTCTGAATAGAAAGCCGACTCACATAACACTCCATTCCTTGGAAAACTCAGTTGAGCTTTTTCCTGGAAATAGGTTTTTCAAAGTTTTGAGAGGCATAGACAAGGTATTTTTTCTTTAAAAAACAATCTTTTTGGAGAATCCAGTTGAGATTATAAAGGTTATGAATTAGAGATCTCATAAAATGAAAAATAAGAACTCTTTAGAATATAAATATTGGCAAGCTTCAAAGGAAACTTCATCCCTTACTTTTCTCTGAAATCATTGAAAAGTAACAGTGGCAATGCATGTGGGGATGATTGCTTGGGTTTTTTTACTTGTATGAGAAGTATAATGTATAAAATGTTAGTATTCTCATATTAAATGGAATCATTTGTAATGCACTAAAGTTGAAGTTATTGCCGAACAAAATAATGTTTCCATCTAAAATGTCTAAGCCTGTCAGTGAGCAGAATCATAAGATAATTTTTTTTATCACTCTTTACTAATGTTCAACTGCTATGGCTAACAAATATAAATCTCCAGAAACAGATCTTCAAATCCAAAGTTAGAAACACCTTCAGGAAAGTGTAATTGAACTGAGAGACCAAATTCTTTCTTGGCTCTAGCAATAAACAAGAAAGCTGTAAAAAAAAAAAAACCATGGAAAGATGAGTAAGTGACTATGACTTTTTAACTAACAAATTCTGGTTGTGTTCTTTTTTAGCAGGGAGGATACTGAAGGAAGCGCATCAGTCAAGGAGAGATGTATCAGTCAAGGCTGAAAGATGCAGAAAGAGTAAGAGAATCTTTCCTCATAAACAAGCCCAGTATGACTCTTCTCATGGCTTGGGCCTAAGTATAAACCCAAGCTTACAGACACATGATCCAAATAAGTGATAGCATTAGTAATTCAGTTCACTCTGGATCCTGCCTTCTCACCCCTACTTCTCTACCCCAGAGTTTTTTGTTCAGACATATTCCAAATACAGGGCCTGGAAAAGACGCCTCCCTGGGAACAGTGATCTTCAGGCCCTTAGAGACCATGCTACACATTTTACCAGGGAGAACTAATTAACTAACCTTTGAGACTCTACCCTGATGCTGAGCTGTCCAAATTGGAGAATGGGAGAAGATTTGCCTCAGTCCACTAAATCAAGGCAGCCCAAAACCATGTTCACATCATATCCAACCATTGCCCATGATAAGAGGGCCTACCAAGCATCAGTATCTTGCTTCTCTAGTATATCATGTCAACTTTTGCAAGGTCTTTCTTGACCTCCTTTAATGATAGTTCCTTCCCCTTGAGACCACGTTCAATTTCTCCTATATGTATACTTTTCAACTATGGGTAGGAGAAATATATTCTTAAGCAAATAATTACAAAAGATAAAACAGATAATTTTGAATACATGAAGATGAAAAGCTTCTGCACAAAACTGATACACTCAGGATAAGTAAGGAAGTTTAAAATTCTCATGTAATTAACGGTAGGGTATCTATGATACCTAATAAATGTAAATATTATACACATGCATGTGTGTATGTGTATATGGAACCAAAAGCCATTCCCCAACCTATCACTTGTCAAATGATATGAATAAACACTTATCAAAAGAAAATGGCAAGCTATTAATCAAGAACACTTCAAACAATAATAATATGATAAATACAAATCCAAACAAGCCTAAACTTTAACTCATACCCAGTAAGGTGGAAAACAAGGCAAAAGATAGGAACACTCAATGTTGGAGGGGTTGTGGAAAGATAGGTACACTAGTACTTGGTGAAGCTATGAATCAGTATAACCATTTTGGAAAACAATTTGGAATTATGTAAATAAAATGACTAAAATGTCCATACCCTTTGACCCATATAAAAATATTTATAGCAGCAAAATATCTACAACATTTTGTAGTAACAAAATCTGGAAATAAAGTAGATGCCCATACACTCTGGCTCAACAAATTTTGGTACATGTAATAGAATATTACTGCACTGTAAGAAACAATCAAAATAATGCGTACAGAGTAGATTGGAAAGACTGAAATTAACTGTTACAGGGTGAAGTAAACATTAAGAAAACAACATACATACATGACTACAACAATGTCAATGCCAAGACTAACAATTTTTTTTTCAAAAGTGAATTTTATAAAATTCCAAAGAATGAGTACAGCTCCAAAAGAGAGATATAAAAAGATACTCCTCCCCCCATCCCACTACTTTGCAGAGATGTGAGGTCCACAGATATGGAACATTGCATATATATATATTAATTTACACACCAATTTTGCTGATTATTTCTTCTTTTAATTTTTTTCTTTAAAATATTCTTTATCAGGGGGCAGCTAGGTGGCATGGTGAATAGAGAACCTGCCTTTGAGTCAAGAGGACCTGAATTCAAATCCAGCCTCAAACACTTGACACTTAACACTTACTAGCCATGTGACCTTGGGCAAGTCACTTAACCCCAATTGTCCTGCCTTTCCCCCTCCAAAAAGCAAAAAAAAAAAGTGAATATGAGGAAAGAATGAAGAAATACCCAACACAGAAGGCTTTCTCAAGAAATGTAACGGGAAAAGGAAGGAAAGCTATTGGATGGTAGATAGCTGAATGGTAGATTTGACTGAATTAAGTGAAGGTTTTAAAGAATGAGAAAGAGATAAGTGTTTGTAACCAGCAGAAAATAAGAGCTAAAGAGGGAATGAATATTAATGAAAGAGCAAACATGATTGAGGGGGCAATACGATGCAGAAGATGAAATGGAATGGATTCAAGACATTGGCTTTGGGAAGGAAAAAGATCACCTCTTCATGTGAGAAGGAGAAAATGGTGGGAGATATGAATGATATGAGATGAAGAAGAGGGGAGATGGGGAGCTATTAGAGAATGGTTTCAAGTTTTTCAGTGAAGAATGAGGTGAGGTTATCTCAACTAAAAGGATGAAGGAAGGAGATATCATAGGAGACTTAAGGAGAGATGAGAAGGTTTGGATCAGCCTCTCTGCAGCAAATAAATATAAAATAATTACCTTACTTCAGTGAGGATCCTGTTGAGACTAAATAACTTAAATTTGTAGTGGACATAATCACCATGGTTTCTCAAACTTTGTTGAGTGGAATAAGCAGATGCGAACATTTTGTTCTAACTGCCATAAAGGCAGATAAAGCAGGGCCTGTGGAGCACTTAGAATTTGGTCAGACATCTGAAGTGCCAAAGTCATCCATGGCATCCCAGGTCATCACCAGTCGTCTTAATTTTTGTCTTGCCACTGAACTTCAATGACTCTGGAAAAGAGTGAGGCTGATGACTTCATGCAAATCACTTAAATCCAATTCACACACAAATCAAGACATCACCACAGGATGTCATTAGTCCTCTTTGAAAATGAAGGATGAAGAAGAGTAGCAGCACATGAATAGGAGTTGATGGTGAGTATAATCTAAGGTAGAGATATGGTGAGGCACGATCAGAGATAGAACAAGAAAGCAAGGGGTTGTAGTGTATAGTGCAGAGTTGAATTGATTCATCAAAGAATTGAGATAAGGAAGGAAGAAGAGTATAATCAGTGCAGGGGTGATATGGCAGAACTGAGAGGTGGACATATAAAATATCACAGTAAGCGTGAAGAAGAGGAGTAAGAGCTTTAAGGCAGATAATTAAATGGGAATGATTAAAGAATATGAAAAAATACAAAATTTTGGAGTTAGGAAACATGGAAATGGAACATATGTGATAGCAAAATCAAATGTATGTCCGTCTGTGTGTAACTCATGTAGAATGGATTAATAAATCATGAGGATTGGATAGACTGGGCAAATGGGAATTATGGTTTTTAAGGAATATCGATACTTATCCAGGGCTACACATCTTTGTTTCTTTCACATATCCAGCCTTTTTCTATTCTTCCATGTTCCATGAAGATGCATTCTCCTAGATCTAGTCCCACCTACATTTACTTATCCTTATCCCTTTCTCTTTCTAGGTCACTCTCTGCCTCCCACTGCTTAGAAATGGCAGTTGCAGTCATAGGAGTGGATTGATTGTCAAATGAAACAACAGAGAGTTCTTTATATGTACATATGTGTACTCATGTACATAAGGACATGAGTGTACTTATACAAATACATACCAAAATGTTCAAATATAAAAGGGGCAGTTCCTTATGGATGTACGTACTTATATAGAAATATACATAAGTGTACACATATTGTTATGTATGTATGTATATATGTATCCATAAACACATATACATGTATATATAATTACACTTGGAAGGAATAGCCCTTTTAGTATGTGGACAATTTAGTTGCTTAAAGGGGCAAAAAAGAGCTTTTGTGTATGAAAAATTATTTTAAAACTACTAGGGGAAAATATAGCTTCTCATACAAAATATAAAGGAGATACAAAACCTATTAGGATAACTAGATAGAGAACCACCTCTAAGATAAATATGCTGACAGAAGCTGTTTGAGAGCAGCAAAATGAATGAACCTGGGGGCTCATTTGCAAGTGACCATTTGAAGATATTAGGAAGATTAAATAAATATTATCAATTACATAGGGGCAGCTAGGTGACACAATGGATAGAGTGCCAGGTCTAGAGTCAGAAAGACTCATCTGCCTGAGTTCAAATCTGGCCTCAGACACTTAAAAGCTGTGTGACCCTGGGCAAGTCACTTAACCCTGTTTCCCTAAGTTTCTTTGTCTATAAAATGAGCTGGAAAAATAAATGGCAAACTTCTCCAGGATTTCTGCCAAAAACCTCTAAATAAAGTTACAAAGAGTAAGACAAGACTGACAAAGACTGAAAAACAAAATTGGTTTCATAACTGACCAAAGAATAGATTTAATGAATTATCTCATAAGAGAAAGAGTAATCACTGACCACCAGAAGGTTCTGATTTAAAGCATTTGGGAGGGATAGTTAAAAATTCGGTAATGAGGGAATTGAACAGTTATGATGCCAGTAGAAGCAATGTTAAAAGTTTATTGGGGGAGCGGCTAGGTGGCGCAGTGAATAGAGCACCGGCCCTGGAGTCAGGAGCACCTGAGTTCAAATCTGACCTCAGACACTTAACACACACACAAAAAACTAGCCGTGTGACCTTGGGCAAGTCACTTAACCCCAACTGCCCTCCAAAAAGCAAAAACAAAAACAAAAAAACAAAACAAAACAAAAAGTTTATTGGGAGCAGCTAGGTGACACAGTGAATTAAAGCACCAGCTCTGGAGGTAGGAGGACCTGAGTTCAAATCCAGCCTCAGATACATAATGCTTACTAGCCATGTGACCTTGGGCAAGTCACTTAACCCCAAATGCCCTGCCTTCCCCACTCCAAAAAGTAAAAAAAAAAGAGTTTATCAGAAGAGTTAGATGACAGGAAAACTTCAGTTGCTGTTCTGGAAGCCTGCTGATGAAAAGAGCTGAACTCTGCTGTGTTTAAGCTATTGCTCTCCCAAGTCATCAATAAGATGAGAGAGTTGAAACCTCTCTGAAGTTCCTGATCACTCTCTACTTCCCTCTTCCTTAAGGGACAAAACAACAGAAATAGGACTGTCAGCTTCTTTACTGTAAAAAGAGAACTGAGTCTGATAGTATAACAGAGTATTGTTGAGTGAGAAGTCTGCATTGACCAAGACAAGTCAAGAACCATGTATTAAACACTTACTACATACCAGCCACTGTGCTCAGTACTGGGGACACAAATTGAGGCAAAAAGAAAAACAGTGCCTGAACTTAAGGAATTTACACTCTAATGAGGAAAGGCAGCACATAAGAGGGAGCTGGAAAGAAAGGAAATACTTGCATGAGGACAAAGTCCAGAGAATGAAGAATAGTTGATCTGTGCCCTTCCTCAAAATGGAGGTTCCAAGAGTAACTTGCCAGTGGGAGAAGAGACTGTAGAGATGAAGAGAGTATAGTGGCAAAGTCTGGAGAGTTTTGCTGTGAGCCTTGAGTTGGTAAAAATAAAATGAGGAATCCAAGACAGTGTCACCAAATACAAAATGGCTAAACAAACTATGGTATAAGAAGAAACAGAATACCATTTTACCATTAGAAATGATAAAAGAGGTTATTTTGGAGAATCCTGGAACATATGACCTGATGCAGAATGAAACAAACCCCAGAAGAATTTATACAGTGACCATATTACAACAAAAATAACTTTGAAAGATTTAAGAAACCTTATCAAAGGAATACCTGGAACCGTATATCTAGAAGACCTGTTTTTCTCACCTCCTAGCAGAGGGGATGAATTCAAAGTGCAGAAACAGATGCATATGGCCAATGTTTGGATTTGTTTTGTTTCACTATGCTTATTTATCACAAGGGACTTATCCCCTCTCTTTTAATTGGGAGTGGGGGGATTTAGGAAAAGGAGGCTAGAATAGTGATGCCAAAACCAGAGAGCCACTGAAACATTTTTAAAGGCACAGAAGAGTATAGAAAGGTCAGAAGAAGCACAGTCAGGCAGGGTAGTTTTGAAAGCAGCATGTGAAATTGATTCTATCTATTAAAGGAAGCTGTATGAAATTTAGTTTCATAACATCATATATAATCCTCTTTTGTGTTCTGTTGTGATATGAAAACATTCTTTGGGGGGCTCTTTAAGATCAAAATAAAGGAATTAATTTTTTTAAGTTGCTAAGAAATAATTAGACAAAGCAGAATCCTGCTGAGAGAAGTATTAAAACAATAATAGCTTGGTCTTCATTGCTCGGGTTCTCACATATTTGGTGTATCAGGATGATGTTCTATTTTGAATAACATTAAAACAACATAAAGAAAGACTGATGAAGGTGCTAGAATGATGAGATAAAGCTGGCTTGAAATTGTCAAATTGTCAGATTTTGTAGAGCCTCCACTGAAGTATGTAGATCACCTAGTAACTTAACATGGATTTAGCACTGATTCAAGAAAAGACAGAAGTAACTATGAATACATGCAGAAAAATTTATTTTAGAATTAAGTGCTTTTCTAGGATTCATTGATTGCTGTTGTAAAGTTTGGAAGAATTATGCTGTTATTGTTAAATCACTCAACACTAGCTCTTAATGATATAGGACTACAAAGAACAAAAAGAAAATTCAAATTCTCTTAAGCCTTTGAAGCACTTTGGAGACAATTGAGATGAAGACTTAATAAACTTTTGAAGATTCAAATGACTGAATCACAAATTTTTATTTTTTCAGTGAATAAAAATAGATTTTCCCCTCCCACAAAATGCCCACAATTGAAAAAAACAACTTATATGTAATCAGGCAAAACACTAACAATGGATGAGTTAAAAAAAAATCTCATTCTGCACCCTGTGAATTCATTACCTTCTCCCTAAACCTGCTCCTCCTTACAACTTCCCTATTTCTATTGGTAGGACCACCATTATCCCTATCACCAAGGTCTGAAATCTCTTCTCCCACACTCTTAAAAAAATAAAATGAATCCTACTGGCTTGACCTCCACAATAGTTTTCCTTACATCCCTTTTCTTTACTCCCACTAATACCATCCTAGATCATGCTTTCATTATCTGATTGAACTAAATTAAGGATCCTAATAAATCTCACTTCCTCTAATCTCTCTTCTCTCCAATTCATTTTTTATGCAACTGCAAAAAGAATTTCTCTGACACTAAGGCCTGAGCATGTCATTTCCCCCTTACCTAGGATAGAATAAAATAAAATTCCTTACCCAAGCAATTTCTTTCTAAGCTCATTTACACAATTCTTTCCAAGAACACAGTGTTGAGGCCAAAGTCATCAATTATTTGCCAATCTCATTATTCTGCACATTTACAGACCACACCCTATATTTGGAACAGGTATCACCTTCATCACTGCCTATTCAATTAATATCAATAAGAATGTTTTGAATATCTACTGTATAAGACAATGTGCTGGATTACGAAGATATAAAAATATTAAGGAAATATATTAGGTTTAGACCAGCACCTCACACATTATATCAAGGTAAGCTTGAAATGGGTATGTGAGCTAAACAGAAAAGATCATTATCATAAACAAATTAATCAGATCTATGGATAAAAGAAGAATTCACAATCAAACAAGGGATAAAGAAGATCACTGAAGATAAAACGGATAATATTGATTATAAAAACTCAAAAAGGTTGATCTCGGGGACAGAGC
>CM053597.1:63712618-63752936 GCA_028646575.1 Pseudocheirus occidentalis
GATCAATGTCACAATATGTTCACTATGAAGATGTCCTGTATAATCACACATCCACAGCCTGTATTGAACTGATTGTCCTCCCAGTGGGGGTGGGTGACAAGGGAGGAATCAAAAGAATCTAGAATTTAAAGTTCTGCAATACCTGCAACTAGGAATTAAGATATACAGGGGCTGGGATAGGGAGACCCTCCTTCCCTACCAGAAAGTAAGAGAGCAGATCAGGGGAGGGGCTTTACAGTGGAATTGCTGTTTTAGGGTTGGGGCAGGAGAAAGACGGGGAGAAAATTTGTAATTCAAAAATGTCATGAAAATGAATGATGTAAACAAGAAAACAAATTTTAAAAGTTTAAAAAAATAAATAAAAAGATAAAATAAAATAAAAACTCAAAAAGTTCTTGTACAAGCTAATCCAATATAAGTAAAAATAAAAGCAAGTTTCTCTGATAAAGGCCTTATTTCCAAGATATATAGGGAACTGATTCAAACTGATAAGAATGTGCTATTCTTCTAATTGACAAAATGGTCTAAAGAAACAAAACTTTCATGAAAAGAAACACAAGTAATATGCAGTCTAATTTTTAAAATAGTCCAATTCACTAAAAATTGAAAAATGCAAATTAGAGTGATTCTGATGTTCAATTTCACATCCATCAGATTGACAATTGTAGAAATTGCTCTTAACAGCGCAGAGGATGAGCTTCACATAGTGCTTAGAACATCCTGAGAGAAACCTTCCCCTCCTTCCAGCTTAAGGATTTCATGAGATTACCGACTAGTGAAAATGTCAGGGACCTTAAACCTTAAGCAGAAGACTCATTGGGGAGTTGAAAATCACTAAAGAGTAGGAGAGATGGGAAAAACAGAGGTAAGACTTAAGGCTTAAGAGCAGGTCCTGCAAGCAGTAGCATGCATAGAGAGTATGTTGATAATTTCATCATAAGACAATCAATGGTCCTGCAACACTGAAGGCTTGATTTACTCCTCCATAAACATACTCCAGTCACATATGTTCCCTATATGTGTGTGATTCCACGTAAGTTCTGGCCTCGCATGCCTCTGTATGTGACATAAATACATCTTTAGTCTTTTCACTGATGGTATGTGCAATTATTAGACAGTGAACCCCATGTTTGGGAGTCTAATGTCTGATCACTACTTTTATTACTATGTTGTATGGTTAAATGTTTTTGCTTTGAACCAGCTGTGTTTTCTGTTTAACAACTAAATGGGAATTCACTGATGGTGAGTTACTGTGGAGATAGATATAGACATATAGAGTATCTCAGACCTTGGGTAGCTTTTCTGGGGGCTACACCTGTGAAAGAAGGTGCATGAGATACTGCAATTAAATACTATACTGCTCAGTTCATGGTTCCTTCATGATCTGGATCCCCTCCACAGCGAATCTAGAGACAGCTAAGGACCCCAGAGTAAAAAGGTGTCCTATTCTATACATGGTTTCAAGTTACTTGTCTTTTTTTCCAGGAATATATTCCATTATGTAAATCAGGATCCTACTTCATATAATTATATGCAAATTAAGGAAATAATCCAACTCATAGAGATGAAATCTCCAAATGTGTATAGAATATAATTTATTAAATAGTTAGAATCTTGTTAGTACCAGACCTCATCTGGCATTTTATGTTGTGCAAGAGACAACAAGAAACTAATGATGTTCCATCTCTCACCTCTGGCATGGTGTGCAAGTTGGGTCTGAGGTTCAGTAAGATATAATTCTTTTTGGACATCTGAGAGGACCAGAGTCCAACCTGAAAGGTGTTGGTGACTGAGCCATCTTTGACCCATCCCATGGCACCACCTGTCAGAAGATAGCTTAAACTCTGCCAAGTTCTCAAGCCTAATGGCTTTCCATAAAACCTTTCCCTGTTAAGCTTCTCCAATAACACTCTTCAAACACGTAGTGATATAGATTAGGATAGGATTAGCTGAGTCTTGAGTTTGTAGATTTAAAAAAAAAACCTTTGTAAAAGAATTCAGCCTGAGGCTGACAACATGCATTTCTTGAACATTTACAAAACCAGTCACAAAGAACAGCTTAATTTGATTCATGAGTAATGTGAGATTGTCATTAAGATAATTAATTCATCTTGTACTGTTCTAGCTCTGAACAAAAAGTTTCAGTACAATCACTACAATGAACTGATCCCTGAATATTTCACAAGGAATGGGACTTTTCTTTGAAACAAGAATTGTTTTCTGAGAGTTTGGACCAGAAGAAGGAAAGAAATAAGCATTTATTAATTGCCTAGTATGTGCCGGGCACAGTGTTAAGCACTTCACAAATACTCCCTCATTTAATCCTCATGATAACCCTGACAAGTAGGTGCTATTATCCCCACTTTAGAACTGAGGCAGAGAGAAGTTAAATAACTTACCCAGGGCTGCACAGCTGGTAAGTATCTGAGGTCATATTTGAACTCAGTTCTGTGTTATAGTAAAGACACAGCCATAAAGATTCTCCTGTCCTGTACCACACCAAATGGATACACCATGTCTGATTTCTCTACCACCCCTCCTCTAGCAGTTAAACCAGGTTTTAGAATCTGGAATAGACAGACATCAGTTGTTCTGAAAAAAATACAGGGATGTTAGCATAATGCAAGATCCATATGTTAACAAATTGAAGAACCAGACAAAAACGCTGATACAAGTTTAGCCTGCATCAGAAATGGGCACAGTCTCAAGGAACAAGGAGATAATAATCCCAGTGTGATCTGCCTTTGGCACATTTCATCCAAAATACTTTATTCAGTTCAGCAGTAATTAAATCATGGCAACGTGATTTAAGAAGGACATTGATAAGACAGAGAATGATAAGAGAAGAACAACCAGGACTATGAAAGGCCTTGAGTTTGTGACATATGAATATAGGTTAAAGGAGGCGGCATTTTAGCCGGGAGATAATTACTCTCGGAGAACAGATGGTTCTGTTCTGTTCTGCATTGAAATATTGGAAGAACTGTCATGTGGAGGAAAGGTTTGGCTCCAGAGGGCAGAAACTGATACAGGTCAAAGGCATAAAGAGGCCAATTTGGGCTTGACTTCAAGAAAAACTGCCAAACAGAACTGTCTAAAAGTGATGGCTATCTTACTTAGAGAAATAGTGCCCCACTCTACCTCCTTGGACATCTTCAAGCAGAAACTGGAGACACTCTTTGGGTTTTCAGGAATGTTATGATAGCTATTCTGTCATGTTTCAGTTCAACTAGATGGCCTCTGAGGTTCTTTCCAATTCTCAAATTCTGTGATTCTGGAATGAACTCCATATAATTTTTTCCCCCAGAATGTATTGGCTTAACAGAAAGAAGTCAATTCTGTATGTCCTGTACATATATGTGCTCCATCATAATCCTTCCAGCCCCAAGAAGGTTACCCTGCCCTGGTGGAAGAAGCAATAGTTGGGTTTGCAATATGCCAACAATGGCAGAGCCACAAGCAAGAATTTCTTCAGCCTGTGTAATATACAGACATATACAAAACTCAGATTAGTATCCAAGTAGCTCACACTACATTCAATGAGATTATCTCAGGTCAATTAACAAATACCACATACTCAAAGAACATAACCAGATGTTCATAAAGAATGAAGTCTGTCTAAAAGGCTTTCTTAACCCTGGAAAGACCCATCCGTCTGTCTGTCTGTTTCTCTCTCTCTCTCTCTCTCTCGTTCTCTCAATTTCTCTCAACTTCAGAAGCGCACAGATGTTTACATGAGGAGAGTCACCCCATTCAGACAACATCTATCTGAATCCCTGGAGGTATATTGGGCTACAACTTTTATTCTGCAAATAACCAAAGTCACCTAGTAGCATCAAAGAGTTACACCACTGCAGCTAGCAATTATCTACTAACAGCAGTCACCATTCATACTCCTAAAATATTTTAGCTACATGCTTTCTTATTGCATTTATAATGGCATTTCAATACAAACTTACCAGCTAACGGTGCCGTTGGAATCCCCAGACAGTCTTGACATGGCGCATTAAACATGTGTTAGAGAACTGAGATTTCACTTCACCTCCAACAAATTAACAAGGTGACAAAAAATGAGAATACTCACAAATAGTGTTGTGGAAATGTAGGCAAACTAATGCATTGTTGACAGAGCTTACAGAGATTACTTTCATCATTATGGAAAACAATTAGAAAATGGCAAACAGAGAGACAAAAATGCCTGAATCTTTCACTCAGAGATTCCATTGCTATACATATGCCCAAAGGAGATCCATGATTAAAAAAAAGAAAGACAAGAAAGGCTCCATTCATATCAAACTATTTATAGCAGCATTTTTTATGATAGCAAAACACTACAAAGTAGGTGTCCTTTAGCCATAGAATGGCTACAACTATGGTACATGAGTGTAATGGACTATCACTGTGGTATAAGAAATGAAGAACATGATAAATACAGGGAAGTATAGTGACATGATATAATTCAAAGTGCCTAAGCAGATATAAGAAAATAATAATACATCAACTGTAAGTTAATAGAGCAACCACAAATCAATAAAAAATGATTGTAAAATTATAAAGAACAACCTTGTCCTAAATGAAGAGAAACAAAAAGGCATCTCCCATCATTCCTTTGTAGAGGTAAAGGGTTTACAGATGTGGAATGTTACATTGAATGTCATAATTTTTGGATGTGTTGATTGGTTTTGCTGAATTTTTTCTCTTCTTTGACTTTTCTAAGAAATATTATTTGTATAAAAGAATAGGTCTCTGAGAGAAAGCTTTATTTGGGCTATGTAAAAACAAAAGATAGTCAAAATTTTATCTGGAGAGGTGTGTTAGATTCCCTTACTTGGATGTTTTAATTTTTATTTTTAAATAATATGTTTCTAAAATTTATCTATTTTTTGCTTTTTAGAGGGGGGAGTGCAGGGCAATTGGGGTTGATTTGCACAAGGACACATGGCTAGTAGGTGTTAAGTGTCTGAGGTCAGATTTGAACTCAGGTCCTCCTGACTCCAGGGCCACTGCACCACTCACTGCACCACCTAACCACCCCATGGATGTCTTATTTAATGTCAAGAGGGAACCCTAAAGATGCATGCAGCTTGCTGCTTGTGTAGCAGGGTCATATACTTAATAGCATCACATGGAAAGAGCCTACAATAAATCCCATTGATGAAATGTCTTGGGAATGAATTTACTCTATAAAAGCAGATTTTACAGGAAAACAAAATTGACTATGCACCCTAATTATTTTGCTTCAATATTTTAATGAATTTGGGGTCTCAATTACGTATGTACGTCCTCAAATAATGCACATCAAAATACATCCTGACCTTCTCCCCTGTGCTACTTCTGTCTTCTTCTAATTCTATATATAAGATCTATGCATTGTGCTGGGACCCTTCCTCTAGGTTTCTTAGCATTTTGTGAGTACCACAAAAAAGGATAATATTCAAAATGAAAAGAAAGCAGAACCAAAATATGTGTGTATGTGTGTATACATGAAGATATATACATATGTGAATGTCTACGTGTAGATAGAATAACCAAGATGTAATTAAATGTAACTAAAACTAAAAAAGGCTACAAAACTCAGGTAAAATACAATGAGCAAAGTTGGTTCCAAAGTCTGAAAGTCAAAACTCCTACACATTCTTTCCTCTTTGCAAACAAATGAAAATAATAATAAGTTACATGTACCAATAAACACAATCACTATCTTGGGAAATTTTACACAGCTTTTTTTTTAATGGAAAAGTACTATGAAGGAATTGTTATTGGAAATTTACTGATATGTTAAAACAAAATGTATGTGTATATGTATGTATTGTATTATATATATGTACTTATATTTTTCTTAAGGAAAGAGAAAATACGGTAGACTTGTCATACAGTGGAACAATACAATGGCAGTTAATCAGTGACGTGAGACTAGAGTTCAGAAATAAGATATATATGTGGAATCATGAACATAAAGATGATATCTCCTTGGTTAATGGACTTACTTTTTTTCAATGAATTATGAAGTGAGGTCCACAGCTAAGAGGGAAGGACTGGGGCTCTATGGGAAGCTTTCCTTTGATAAATCTGTAGCTTCATCCCTGTAGATCATAATTTCCAGGTTATGGATTACAGTCTATCCATATTTTCTTGTACAACTCTTAGCCACATTCTCCTGTAACTCCTCCTTAATGTGTCTATCTCATGTACCCAAAATATAACATTAAATCTTTTAATATCCTTTAAGAACCAATGCAACCTGAACACCATCCATTTATTATCCTTCATGTTCCCCACAAGACCACTTCCTCATCACACATAATTTCTGTTACCATTTACACCACGCCTCATACTCAATGCTTGTTGATAATAAGCTGCAGTTTATACCTACCTATGACTCTCCATCACTGTCCTTCAGTCAGTTGCAATTTTGATGGCTGAGAAATTATGGTGTTGCAGTCACACACAATCAGTGGCAGAATACTGGAGTTTATCTGTATATCTCATGTTTCTGTGTAACCATTCTTCCCTAATATTACTGTAAGAGTAACTGTCAGCTTTTCTTAGATCACATTATCCAAGAAGGATGAAGACTGAGAAAAAGCCATTACATTTGGCATTAAGATACACATTTCTGTTCCATTTTTTCCAAACTTCAAATTTTGTCATTGAAGGCTTTTGTCTCACTTTTTTGAACTGGTTTGACTTGAGCAGGGGAGGTTAAAACTTCATGTTGTATTTCCAAGTTCGGAAAGGAACCATCAGGGTCCAAAACAAAAAAAAAATCTTTCTTAGCCTCTTTGAAGTTAGAAAGGCCCTAGAACTCTATGGGAATCTACTTGTTTGATGATACTCTCCTTCCCCAAACCACATCCCAGACACTTATGGAACCTGAAGCACTTCAGTTAACTTCCATTTCATATGCCCCCTCCACAATCCCAAGACACATCTAACTCAAACTTTAAAGAAGTCTCTCCGATTCCCAGCTAATTCACAGGTGACAGGGCAGTTTCCTTGAGAGCTTCTATTCTAATAGCAGAGTCCTATGGTTACAACCTGCCTCCTGTCTTCAACTTAGTCCAGCTAATCCATCTCCAGTCCCACCTATTTTTTGCATTCTTCTGCCCACTCTTCATTACACTACCCATTACAGATCTACTGTCCTACTTCTATCCTTTCCCTGACTTGGCCCCACTTTGGACTCCATGCCAATCCCTTTTTCCTATATGGGACATACTACCAACCTAGTTCCTGTTGCTGAACCTATCTATTCCAATTAGAACTCAATGGCTTCACTCTGTAGCTCCATTCAACCATGGTGATCCATCCTCAACTTGTTGGCATTCACCTAACCACTTTTCTTGTCCTGGTCATTGTTAAAATTAATTACCTGAAACAGAAAACAATTTTTAGGTACAAAGCTCCCAAATAAATAATGATTTAATAGTGTCAAAATATTCTGGAGACACGCTGCATCCTAGAGCTAAGGTCCAGCAAGCAGGCTGTGCCTTGAGCTTGGCATAACAACAATCCACTGCACTCTGTATGATCTCACCCTCTGGCAAAGTGTACTGCTTTCACCAACACCAGTGTCCACTGAGGGATTTACACCCCCTCTATTTCCCAGGGACTTCAGAGTCAGTGTAGTACAGCCTAAAGATATCTATCCCTTCCCCTGACATTTGTATCCAGATCACTACTCACTCCTATTCTCGCTGGTTCTGTACCTCACTGTGAGACAATCTACTTGGAGACTCTTCCCACAGGACCCAGGAAAGCTACACACTAGCCTCTGTGAGAACAGCAACTCAAGACCTAAGAAGGCTTATGTCATAGTCCAACCTATTTGTGGTTTTTTACGTTTATCAGGCACCGCCTTGCCCCAACAGTTAAACCCTCCTGCTAAGGAGAGGTAGCTTCTGTTTGCAAGTGTTATTTTCATCACTCTGAAATTAATTTAACTTCTGTTTGTTTTCTGACTCTCCTATCTCTAGCTTGTTTTGTGTGGCTCTGCCCACCAACAGGTTAGAGGCCAGTTATGGTCCAACTGGCAATAGTAATGGTCAACAGATTACCATTAAGTCAGGTCAACTAACATCTCAGTTATTAGTGACAAAGCAGTGATTTACAGAGATTATTTTTATAACAAAGAGGCATAAGATTTACAGGAATAGTGAAATATAACAAGAACACACAAGCAGGCTGATTTGCAATATTTGCCTACTGGGCTGTTGGGAGCATAATGGAGAGTTTTACATGAATACAATGAGCACTGGTTTATAAACAATGAAGAGCTCATTCAAAAAATTTAACTTGACTACATACTATTTATTAGCAGATATAATTTCATGATTTTCTAAATTATCTCAGGTGAAACCCATTAAGTTACAAATTTAGATCACAACTCTGGTTAGGGGTGTGGAAGCACTCCTTAAAGTTCTTATTAAGTCATCAGAATTTAAGGCAAAAGACATTTCATTGTTACAATTTTTTCAAAGACTGTTATCACATTCATTCTATTAACTCAATAGGGAATTGGTTTCTCTAATAGCATTTTGTAATATTCTAGAACAATTGCATTTAACAGTATATTTTAAGAGGATATTTTCCTAATTAAAAAAATTCACCTTTTTAATCATCTATCTCACATTCTTCCAAATTCCAAAATATAAGCAAACTGGAAGTCTAAAGAATATCTACTACTACTACTACTACTACTACTACTACTACTACTACTACTACTATTACTACTACTACCACTAATAATAATAATAATAATAATAGCACTTACTTCCCAAGGTTATTGGAAGAATTAAATTATTCTAAAGTGCTTAGCATAATGAGAAATGTATAAATGTCAACTGTTGTTATTGGGTTTTGGATAAAATACCATATCCAAGATAATAACATGAATACTTTTCTAAGAAGAATACATCTTATTATGTACTCTGAATGAAATATTGAACAGTTTCTTCCATATTTAAACTTCCTTCCTTTCTCAATAGATAGTTCAACAACATTGTGTAAAAGCAGCTTCCATTTCAGTGCTGTTCACTGTGAATGGTCTTCATTCCTAACTGCCTCCTCTTCTTCCCAAGTTTTGATTCTTTCCAATACTGTAGCTTATTATTTAATTTTCCAATGATTTCAAATGAAAAGAAATCCTCCTCATACTAATTTAACTTTGAATTCACCTAAATGAATTACAGAAGTACAAATATTAATAGAAACTATTTTAAAACCTCGAATTTCACAAGGGTCATTGACTGCCAAGATTTTAAATTTCAGCATCCCGTATTATCAATGTGCTTCCATGCCAAGATATCTGGCTGCTGCACCATACTGCCTATAATATTGGCTTCAAGGTCATATGATTCAAACTCCCAGGCTTTGTGGATCACCTCCAGCACCTGAAACTGAAGACATACAACACAAAGTAAAAACGAATGCCCCTCGGCCCACTTCTTGGACAGTATAAAAGAAGGAGAGCAGGAGAAGGGAGTTCTCCACACAACTCCACAGGTTCTTTCCAGGATGAACATAGCAGATAAAAGCACTGCTGAAAAGATAGTGGGAAGTTAGAGAGGGAATAGCTGGGTCTCACCACTTTTAAAGATGCAGGTAATCAAAGGAAGTTATCCTACCCATATAGTGGGCGGCAGAAACCACTAAAAAGGGGTATTATTATTCCATGGAAAATACATGGTTGTAAAAACTAAGAGATTGAGGCAGAGCCAAGATTGTAGAGTGAGAGAAAGCAACATAGAAAGCTTCTCTCCACAAACTCTTCCTGACAGATCTAGAAAATACATCAGATCAAATCCTAATGAAGAAATTAAGAAAAAGTCACAGTCTATCTTTCATCTAGCCTAGCTTGGCATAGAGAGAAATACATGAAGGTCTGCAATGATATGTTAAGATGGAGATACAGACATGGAGACTAGACCAGGCCAGGAGCACACTACATGGAGCACTACAACAGCCAGGCTGAGGCTCTGCACCAAGGTTAAAGGAAATCCCACCTGCAGACTGAGTTATCCCTATGCCCATACCAAGACACTTTGGAGACAACAGGTGGCAACTAGCAGTTTTGACACCCCTTACAAAGTCCTGGGTTGAAGATCCAAGGTGGAGTGAGAAGGGGATCTGTGCAAGGAAGTGGCAGTCCCAGATAAGGAAGTCCTGATTGGTGTATAGAGAGAGGAGGAAGTTCAGAAGACAACAGCAACAGCAGTAGCAGTGGTGCGGCTTAGAGCTCAGGTGTAAATTAGGATCTCCTTTTTAACATCTAGCACTGCCGCTACTAGGAGAGGAATACTAAAGGGAGCCAAAATATCTGGTCCAGGAATCAGGCTGATCCTGGATGGGTTTGCTCTGGGTTTTCACTATGGCCAGTCAAAAGTAACTGGTCTTGTTTTTTTCCCTTGAGAAGAGGCTGTAAGTCAGAGCCCCTGTGATATCCTGTGATCCAGGGAGGTGCCCTGTTCTGGGACTACTGCCAGAACATGTTAGCTGCCTTCTTTTTGCATGATTCTACATTTTCAGATATCTTTCTTTGAAGTCTTTGGTATTGGAATCAAGGACATGGTTATCTCCAAGGCATAGAAAAATTGATACTACTACCTGACAGCTTGAAACCTAACAAAGAGTATTAAGAAAACTAAGTGACCTATAATTACCTTCTTTGTGTCATTACTCTACAAAAACCTTGTTCACAGTATCAGTAAATGGATTGCTTGACAATACCGCCTGGAGCACATTTACACATCACACTTTCAGGGGCTAGCGTGTCACTTTAGAGCTGGCTTAAGAAACCACTCAAGATATCTCTACAGAATACCACAGCAGCAGTCCCAGACCAAAAGGGAGCCTGCAATTTTGCTGCTCTGAGCCAACAGAGTTTTCCATCTGGCTGATAAGAGTGGAGTGCAGTAGCAATCTGCTTTTGCTCAGAACCAAGTTTCAGTCAGAAACTTGAAGACCTCAGACCACAGGGGCAGAATCAGACCACTTTGGAAGCACTAAAAGTTTGTGTCTGTCCTGAAATCCTGGAATAACATAACACTCAATGCCCCAAGAAAGCAGTAACAGGACTAGCCCAGACCTTTCCTCCAGAAGTGCCACAGAACCCAGCCTAGCATCAAGTTCAAAGTCAGGCAGTAGGCTAAAAGAAGGTATGATCAACAGTTAACTAACCATAATTAGCTATTGTAAGGCAAGGATGCTCCAGTTGCAAACACAGAAGAAAATTATTCCATTACATCTACATGCATTGCTTCAGCCTGGGCACAAGCTCAACCAGAATTCCTGAAAGAGATAGAGCAAGAGTTTTAAAAAGTTAAATATGTATGTATATGGAATGAAAGCATCTGAGGAAAATATTAGAAAAGGACTTAGAAATATGGAAGAAAAAATAGAAAATAAATAACAACACAAAAGGTACAAAACTTTGCCCAAGCAACAAACTCCTTGAAAATTTGACTGGGCCAAATAGAAGCCAATGGCTTCATGAAGCAACAAGGAATATTATAACAAAGTCAAAAGCCCTAAAAAAATAGGGAGAAACAATGTACGGTATCTCATAATAAAAACAACCAACCTGAAAAATAGATCAAAAGGGGAAAAAATTAAGAATCCTCAGACTATTTGAATGCCACAACCAAAACAAAAAGACCTAAGACACCCTGTTTCAAGAAAATTTAAAGGAAAAGTGCCCACATCTCTTAGAACTATAATGCAAAGTAGAAATAGAAAGAATGTGCCAGTCCTTCTCCTGAAAGAAATCCCTATGTAAAAATTCCAGGAACATCAAAGCCAAAATTCAGGGCTCTCAAGTCAAGGTAAAAATACTACAATCACTCAGAAAGAATTCATGTACCAAATAGTCACAGTCAGGCTCACACAAGATTTAATAGTCTCCACTACAAAGAATTCACTTATAGACAAGAATAACTTACCAGCAAACTAATATAATGCAACAAGGGAAAATGAATCTTTAATGAAATAAAGGACTTATAAGCATTCCTGATGAAAGGACCAGAACTGCATAGAAACTTTGAAGTACAAACACAGAAGTGAAGAGAAATATAAAAAGGTAAATATGAAAAAACAATGATAAAGGATTAAATGAAGATGAACTGGTTACAAGGAGGGTATATATATATATATATATAGATATATATATGTATGCATATTTGTGTATGTATAGACAGAGGGCACAGGTGCTAGTTAAATACGAAGAGATGATATCTAAAAAGTAAAAAAGGGTTAGAAGAATGTACTTGGAGAAAGAGAAAGGGAGAGGTATAATGGGGTGAATTATCTCACACAAAAGAGGCAAGATAAATCATTTACAATGCAGGGGAAAGGGGAGGAGGTGAGCGGATAGGGAGTGAACCTTACTTTCATCATAATTGGCACAAAGAGGGAATAACATACACACTCAATTGGGTATAGAAATCTGTCTTACCCTACAGGAAAGTAGGAGCGGAAAGGGATAAGGGATGATAGAAAAGATGGCAGATTAGGGGAGGGGATAGTCATAAGCAAAACACTTTTGAGGAGGAACAGGGTGAAAGGAGAGAAAGAATAGAATGAACGGGGTGGGGGAGGGGATAGAATGGAAGGAAATATAGTTAGCAATAGTGACTATGAAAAAAAATTGAAACAAGTTTCTCTGATAAGGTTCTCATTTCTTAAACATATACAGAACCAAGTCAAATTTATAAAAAAAAATAAGAACCATTCCTCAATTGATAAGCAATAAAAAAATATGAACAGTTTTCAGGTGAAGTAATCAAAGCTACCTATAGCCACATGAATAAATGCTCTCACTACTAATTGGATAAATGCAAATTAAAACAATTCTGAGGTACTACCTCATATCTATTAGACTGGCTAATAGGACAGAAAAGGAAAATGACAAATGTGGGAGGGGATGTGGGAAAAAGGAGACATTAATACGCTGTTGGTGGAGTTGTGAACTGACTCAACCATTCTATAGAGAAATTTTGAGCTATGCCCAAAGGGTTATAAAATCATGTATACCCTTTGACCCAACAATAACACTACTAGATCTGTATCTCAAAAGAGATCTTAAAAAAAGATCTATTTGTACAAAAATATTTATAACAGCTCTTTTCAGGAGCAAAGAATTGTAAATTGAGAGCATGCCCATCAATTGAGGAATGGATGAACAAATTGTGGTATGTAATTTATGATGTTCACTTCACTATGCATCAATTCATATAACTCCAGGTTTTTTTTCTGAAATCATCCCACTTGGCATTTCTTATACCACAATACTACATTACAACTGGGGTGGCTAAGTGGTACAGTGAATAGAGCACTGGCCCTGGAGTCAGGAGGACCTGAGTTCAAATTCGACCTCAGACTTAACACAAAAATTAGCCATACGACCTTGGGCAAGTCACTTAACCCCAATTGCCCTCCCCCCCCAAAAAGGGGAAAAAATATTACATTACAATCATATACCATACTTGTTTAGCCATTCCCCAACTGTTGGGCATCCCTTTGATTTCTAATTCTTAGACACCACCAAAAGAACTGCTATAAATATTTTTGTACAGATGGGCCCTCTTCCCCTTTTTTGGATGTCTTTCGGATATAGACCTAGCAGCGGTTATTGATGGATCAAAGGATATGCACAGTTTTATAGCTCTTTGGGCATAGTTCCAAGTTGGATTGAATGGTTGGAGCAGTTCACAACTCCACCAACAGTGCATTAGTGTCCCAGTTTTCTACATTCCCTCCGACATCTAACATTTTGTCATATTAGCTACTCTGATAGGTGTGAGGTGGTACCTCAAAGTTGTTTTAATTTGAATTTTTTTTGATCATCAGTGATTTAGAGCACCTTTTCATATAACTTTGATTTCTTTGTCTGAAAACAGTCTGTTCATATTCTTTGGCCATACATCCCTTGAGGAATGATTTGTATTTTTATACATTTGACTCGGTTCTCTGTATATTGAAAAACAAGGCCTTTATCAGAGATACTTTTTGCAAATTTTCCCACCCGTTTTCTGCTTTACTTGCAACTTTGGTTACATTGGTTTAGTTTATGCAAAAACTTTTTAATTTTATATAATCAAAATTATCTGTTCTGCATTTTGCAGTGCTCTCTTCTTTGGTCCTAAATTCTTCCCTTATCCACAAATCTGACAGAAACTATTCCATGATCTTTTCATCTCCTTATGATATCATCTTTTATATATAAATCATGGACCCATTTTGACCTTATCTTACTACAGTATCTTAGTGAGATGATGAAACATTATTTCTGATTATAAAAGTGATGTTTCCTGTCTATTTCTTGTAGCTCCCCTCCTTTACTCCTCCCTCTTCTCTGTTTTCATAATCTGGCCTTTCATCTCTAGCTGAGTGAAGTAGCCTACAATTCCTCCACCCACCTAATTGCAAAAGATATGTTTGGATTAAGACTTTATTGCCTTCAGAGGACAACTAAATGTTCTAATCAGTGAAAGGGTACTCCCTTTATCTTCATCCTCAGGTTATAAAAGGCAATCCAAAATAACAACCAATACTGACTTCAAGATATTCACCAGAGTCTGACTGAGTTCAAGAGTGGATTCAAAAACTGACATTAAGGTGAATTCCAATCTCCAATACAGGTCAGTGATAAATATGCATTGTTACTTTTGTAAAGCTTTCCTTAGTATTTTCTGAAATTTCCTTCTCTGCATAATTGTCTTCCATGCTTCCTATTGTCAGAAAGAGAGTCCCTAGTTGGAGAGAAGAGAGAGAGTTATGATGTCTCACAGATAAGTAAGAGAATGGAGTGATAAAAAGTGATTACCAGAGTCTGGATATTTGGGGTTGGGTGGGGAAAGATTTTGACTTTTTCTTTGTGGAATTCTTGCATTTTGTGGTCTCTTGTCATTTCTGACCAATTCTTTTACATCTACTCTCAAAAGCAGAGAATAGAAGTAGCTAGGCGGCACAGTGAATAGAGCACCAGCCCTGGAGTCAGGAGGACCTGAGCTCAAATCAGACCACAGACCCCAGACATACTTACTCCCTTTGTGAACTTGGGCAAGTCGCTTAACCCCAATTACCTTGCCTTCCCCCTCAAAAATAAGCAGAGGATACATGAAAATGAATGCAAACAAGGTATGTATGCCTATGTATATAAAGATTTTTTTTGCAAGATAACAAACTCTGGAATATGCCTAGATATATGCTAAGCCCTAAGAATAGGCGACAAGTGAAATGGTCCCTTGCATCAAGAAGCTTACATTCTACCAAGGAAAAGAATATGTCCATCTATTAATATACACAGAATATATACAATATGAATACAATGTAGTTTAAGGAATTTAGAAACCAAGAAGAACAGGAAAATCGTAATGTAGAAGATGGTCCCTGAGCTGACTCTTGAAGAAAACCAGGGATTCCAAGCAGCAATGATGAGGGAGGAGTACTTTCAGGTATGAGGGTCAGCCAGTGGAAAGGCACAAGAATGGGAGATTTTTGTGTGTGAAATGCCAAGGAGGCTGGTATACCTGAATTGTAAAGAATATACCACATTGTACTTCCCTCCTGTTCCCCAGTGGAAACGTAGAAATGAGACAGGATACCAAAAGCTCTAAATGTGAGACAAAAGGGTTTACATTTAATCCTAGAGGTACTAGGGAGCCAATGGAGTTGAATGAGTCAGAAGGAATGGCACATAGTTATATCAGCTCTTCAGGAAAATCACTTTGGCAGCCTACTTTTGGGAAGAGGATGCTTTGGAATGAATGAGACTTGAGGGAGGAAGAATAAATAGGAAGCTATTGCAATAGTCCAGGCAAGAGATGATGAGGATCTGAATTAGGGCAGTGACTGTGAGTAGAGAGAAGGGAATTTATGTAAAAGATATTAGGGAGATGACAGTGCTAAGAGAGAATCATAACCTAAATATGGCACTAAGGGTGTGAACTTGGGTGTCCAAAAGTAATAAGTTCAGAAGAAGGCTGAGTCTTAGGGAAAAGATCATGAATTCTGTTCTAGGTATACTGCGTCTGAGATGCTTACAGGACATCAAGTTTGAAATATCAAATATACAGTTAGTGATACAGAACCAGGGTTCATCAAGTTTATAGAGATTACCTAGTCCAGCTTGCTTTGTCAAGGGCATCTACTGCGTTAGTCCTTAAGCCAGGACTAAAACTCAGATCCCCTAATCTTGCTCTATTTCTGCATTACCATGCTCCCTCAATATAGAAAACAAATCCTTGATTATAACTAGAAATTGTAAAATCTGAATTAGCTATGAAAAGAAATAACCAACAGAAGGGAAAGATTAGTGGCAACACATAGTATATCGAAAAGAGCCATATAAAAAAACCCTCAAAAACTTGTACAAGGCATTTATTCTGGTTGAATCTCAATTTCCTCATCTGCTAAATGGAGATGATACAACTTATGTTACAAACACCCAAAAAAGGATCAAATGACATGATGAATGTAAAGTGCTTCATAAGCCTTTAAGAATTATGTATTATTCTTTTATTCCAATTTCCAGTAACAATACCCAATTCTTTCACTTCTTTTTCTGTGATACAGGTAGGAGAAAAACTGAAAAATATGTCAAAAGAAAATTGCAGTCACTTGGACGGTTATCAAGTAGGACGCTTGGCAGAGTTATGCATCATTATTGATGAAAATGATAATGTGATTGGTACAGAGGACAAGAAGACTTGTCACTTGAATAAGAACATCGAACAAGGTACAGTGACACTGACAGATTCTGTGAAATGTTGGCTGTGGCTCTCATACAAGAATGAATCACCTTATACTCTTGCAGTTTGCAATGTTTTAGATTAAAGATCTGATTCTCAATCTGTGTGGTTTTGACTGGCCATGTAATTAATGACAAATGAGAGAACTGGGAGAGTGAATGCTCACCTCTGCTGTGCCTATGTGGTCCCATCTTCAGTTTTAAGCTATGGTAGTATGGCTCTGTATGAGGACAGCATAGAAAAGTAAAGTAATGACCAACATACATGTC
This sequence comes from Pseudocheirus occidentalis, assembly GCA_028646575.1. Lineage (NCBI taxonomy): Eukaryota > Metazoa > Chordata > Mammalia > Diprotodontia > Pseudocheiridae > Pseudocheirus > Pseudocheirus occidentalis. The sequence goes on from CM053597.1 coordinate 63,729,636, forward strand.
ATTAACTCTATGTTTAAAGCAGTTCTTCACTTCTTTTCAGGGCTTTTGCACCGGGCTTTTAGTGTTGTCTTGTTCAATAGCAAAAATCAACTACTGGTGCAAGAGAGAGCAGACAATAAACTCACCTTTCCAGGTGAGTCTCTACACTTGAATATTATTCCTAGGATTTAAGACAAAACTCTTTTGTTTGGGTTTTGGGGTAACTGATGCATAAATTCTTTCACTCTTTGATCCAGTGGGCAATGTGAAATGAATCTTGTTATGCTCATTTAAAAATAAGCTATTTTTCAAGAAAATGAACTTCAGAAGTAGAAACTTTCAACTACCTGGCAATGAATCAAAATACTACAGATATTTTAATATCCAAGAATTGCTAAAGCTAAAATAACAATTATGCCTTGGAGATTTAGGAGAAAACTTTTGTCATAGTTAGTTTGCATTTCACTTATGTTTTATTCTTAAACATCTAACATGCCTTAACCCTAATAAATGTTAGAATTACTTAAGTACGGTCAAATAAAAAGAAAGAAAGAAACAGCGCAAATATAGATCCTGGTAGAATCTCAGAAATGGAAGCTCTGTGAATTTTTTTGTATGTGATCCATTCAAAGATCTTCAGTGAACAGTTTGAGAGATCTTAGGAGGTTCTATACCAAACTGGTCATTTAAAAAATTAACAAAACAGTAAGACCAAAAGGCATTCATGCAAGAGTTCTACATTTTTGTTATTTAACTTTTTTTTAAGATAAATTATTAAATTTTTGGTAAAAATGTGTAACTTCTTTTTTTGGTTTGTTTGCATTTTGGAGGGGGGAAGGTAGGGCAGTTGAGGTTAAGTGACTTGCCCAAGGTCACATGGCTAGTTTTTTGTGTTAAGTGTCTGAGGTCACATTTGAATTCAGGTCTTCCTGATTCCAGGGTTGGTGCTCTATACACTACATCACCTAGCTGCCCCTAAAATGTGTCACTTCTTGTTTCCATTATTACTGTGCCAGAGAACCTGGAGGGTTGGGATATACAGGATGATATCTGGAAGATGAAATGGAAAGGGAACTAAGACTTCCTCTTTTCTCTGGTCCCCTGTCCTGACAGCCATTTCTTGTTTTCTTTTTCTTTCTTCTCTTTTCTTCCTTATTCCTTCCCCCTTCTATCCTCTCCTCTCTTTGTCATTCTTCATTTTTATTTTCTGATGACTCTGTTAAATACTCCATTATGATATCTAAGCAAACCACATCAGGAATTCATAAACTGTATACCTTTCTTCATGTGATGGATCCCTTTGGCATTGTGATGGAACCAATGGAACACTTCTCAGAACAATGTATTTAAATAGAAAAAAATAAAATACATGAGATTACAGAGGAAATCAGTCTGCTGAAACGGAGTTATCAAAAGAATAATAAAGCTGATTTGAAGGTTTAGCAGCCCCAGACTAGATGATCTCTGAAGTTCTTTATATCTATAGAATCCTAAAACTTAGCACATGAACTTTACATGGTAACATAAGTTGAGGTACTTTGTGGTTTTGTATAGGGGCTAAATGATATTTTTCTGACAATTCCCAATGTTTTGTAGGTGGGATAATTCATGATTTACTGATTGCTTTAGGGAACACCCTTCAGTGACTCCTACAGTTCTTTTCTGTATCATACCATAGGCTTATAAGCATATTTCAGTTGGGAGATTATCTGCCCAAAATGCATTCCCTTTAAACATCTGTATTGCCATATTTTCCTGATCACCAATAACCTTGTGAAATAGATTTTCTTACATGCAATATTGCAGGTGGTCTTCCTGGAGAAAGAGAGATAAAGAAATTCTTTGCATGGAAGCATTAGTACTAACTCTGTTTTGTTTGGAGGCTTACAAGATGACTGGGGTAAAAATGCATCTTATTTTCATTCTTTTAGGGTACTTTACTGACTCTTGTTCTAGTCATCCATTAAGCAACACCCTAGAACTGGATGAAAACAATGCCATTGGAGTAAGGAGGGCAGCTCAGAGACGAACGCTGGCTGAATTAGGAATTCCCCCAGAGCAGGTAATCAATTTTATTTCCCAAAAATTGTTACACCAACTGCAGGAACTGGAAGCTAATAACATAGGGAAAGTTAAAGGTGTTCTATGCCTGGAGTGAGGCCAACTCTAAGATCTTTGTCTTAAGATAAGCTACCTTGAGCAGGCCTTGATCTAGTGATCAAATTATATTTAAAAGCAATATGGTGATGTGTCATTTTTCCTGGATTGTAGAGAAAAATTTGAGTTCTACACACCTGAGGTTCTAGTCAACTGATGGGAGGCAGCATGGTGAATGGTGGAGATAGTGTGAGATTTGGTGTTAGACAAACTGGGTTCAAAGCCCACTTCAGATTCTCCCTCGCTGTGTAATCTTAGGCATCTCTCTGTTCGTCCATTTCCCCATCTGTAATTTGAGGGGTTGAACTGAATGATATCTAAGTTCCCTTCATGATCTAAATCCATGATTTATTGATTCTAATTTGTTGCTTCTGCTTTCTGTCGGGGGGACACCAGGTAGCCAAGGTCTTGGAATTTTAGAATCACTGTGTATGACAACAAAAAGAAACTTCTCTCTTCATCCTTATTTAATGGATGAAGATAAGGAGACACGAAGAGTTATATGTGACTTGTCCAAGGTCACCCAGAAGATTAGTGACTGAAGTAAGACTAGAACCCAGGTCTCCTAACTCCCAGCTCATAGTCTAAAGTAAAATATGCCTGTAGGCAGCATAGCAAGAATGAATATGTCCCTTCTGAGACAAGACCATTTAAAAGAAATAAGGTAAAGCCTCTTCCGGTGAGGGAGCCTCCTATTTTTCCTTCTATAATAGCAACCAGTGATTAGCTATTAGTAGTAATAATATCTTTAGTGAATGCTGTTGTTTCAAAAGAATAAATGGTGTACTGATCATTTTGGGTAGACATTTTAGCCATAGTCCAGAGGTTGTCTTAGCAATGGGGGACTGGTTTATCAAATGGAGATTAAATAGGAATGGGATTTTGTAAAAAGTTGATGGAAGAAAGATTTGAGCATTTATTAGGAACTAGCTTTGATGAAGCTCCTAATATGTGTCTGGGATTGTGCTAAGCCTTGAAGATAAAATGGAAAAATTAAATAGAAAAAGAAATTAAGTAAGACTCAAACAGACTAAGGGAATTGTTTAAGGTCACTCTGCTATCAAGTAGCTAATCTGGATTTCAAATGCTGGCCCTCTGACTCCAAATCCAACATTCTTTACACTATACTAAGTCCTTTCTCTGCATTTAGAAACCAAAAGCTTTTTTTTTTTTTGGCTACGATAGGATTGCTAACAGTATACCAAATTTGGTCACAGGTTACCCTGGATGATATCATCTATATGACACGCTACCATTATAAGGCTCAATCGGATGACACTTGGGGAGAACATGAAATTGCTTACCTCCTACTAATAACAAAGGATGTAACCTTGAATCCAGATTCCAGAGAGCTGAAAAATTATTACTATATGTCAAAGGAAGAACTAAGAGAGCTCCTGGCAAAAGGAGACAGAGGTGAAGCTAAGATTACTCCATGGCTAAAACTCATGGCAGAGAATTTTCTCTTCAAGTGGTGGGATAGCTTACCTAATGTGAATCATTTTGTCGACCATAAAACCATACACCGACTATAAAAACCATAGGTGTTTTTTAAAATTAAGGCAAAGTATGATACCCAACAAAATCTTTAATTGTTCTGGGTAATATAGACAGTAAATAATTCTGATCTCAGAACTATATACATTAATAAAGAGAGTAGGGTGGAAATCAAAAGTTTCTGTTTGGTTTTAGGGTGTGTTATAGGTTACAGGCATATGTAGTATCTCTAACTATATGTCCCACTTCCTGCTGGAAATAGCATTTCTCAGACTGATGCAAAACATCAACCTAATCCGAGCTACTTTTTCCTCTCTCTGAATGTCTAGTTCCCACCTTGCCTGGGCTATACTGTGTACAGAGCACTATGCTAACCACTAGATGAGAAAGGAAGTTTAGATAAGACAGAGATCCTAGCTCCCAGAATCTAAGAGATATGAAAAGTACACAAATTACTATGGGACAAAATAATAATATTAAATGCAAAAGAAAGGTACAAGTAAAGCTCTCTATGAAGCTCAAGAGGGACTGAGCTGTAGGTTCTATGGGATAGAGAAGCATAATTCATCTTAGTTAAGGTTGTATCACTTACTCTGCTGAAATTACAGATTCCTCAAACCCAGGTCCTCTGCCAATGACCAATCCAATGACCTTTGTACTCTAAGCAGCCTTATGACATACAAGCTACTTAAGTGAACTCTATCACAATGCTAAATATTCTGGGGTTCCAGAGCCTGTCTTTGTTAAAGTAGAATTTTTTTTCAATGCTTGATTTAAATTGACATGCCTGTGACTGGAAATTTTATTCTTCAGCCACAAATTGTATATGAATAGGAAATGAGAGATAAAACTAAATTTTGCTTCTTATTAATGAAAGATTTTAACAAATCAGAAAGAAAATATTATTTTTTTCCTTGATGGGAAATGAGCTTTTCTGTGTTACTTTTAATTAGTTGTATTGCTAATTATGTCAGACTAACTTAGAATAGGCTGCATTAATACAATTAAGCAATATACACATTTTAAAAATCAATAAAGTGATGCTGAAGTATATCCTATTTTTCAGACTTTTATTTAATGAATAACATTCAGTTCCTTTTTTTTTTGAGACAGGAAAGCCAGGCAATTGGGATTAAGTGATTTGTCCAAGTTCCCAAGGCTAGTTTTTTTGTGTTGTGTCTCAAGCTGAATTTGAACTCAGGTCCTTATGACTCCAGGGACAATGCTTTCTATTCACTGCACCATCTAGCCACCCCATTCCATTCAATTTTACAAACCCGTATTAGAGGTATCATTTTACCACTACTTCATTTTGTCCCCTTCTAATAAGGGGTGTACATTTTATGATCTAATGTAATCATCTAGAGTCAAACGAATCCCCATTCCTACTCTCTTGACAAGTCAAGTCCCCAGAAGTCTGGCTACATCTCTCTCTTTGTGTTCCACCAGTAACCCTTTTTTATGCTGTCAGCTCAAAATCCCAATGATATGTTTGCCACCATGAGTATCAATTGACATCAATTAGTCAGCCAGACTTAATTAGCTTTTCAAAAGGACTATTTGTTGAGGACACATAGTTGGTACAACTGGAATAAACAGCCCAACGTCCATGGCATACTTCCCCACCAGGGAAACGGTGGCTTATGCAGAGAGGGCACATGGAACACAGGGGTAACACATCCCTGGGAAGGGCTTTTGATAGACTTCTGAGGATATTCCCACATGTGGCCTTCGAGGACCTTGGGTGTGGCATTTTCACTGAGTCCAAGTTTTATAAAACAAATCCTTTTCTTAAGGGGATTTGTTTTATGAAGTTTAGATTCAGTCAAAGGGCCACACTTGAGGACCTAGAGAGCCAGATGTGTCCTTGAAGCCACAGGTTCCCCACCTCTGGATAAGAGTTTTCTTCAGGACTCTTTGTAGAACCCTGAATATAGAATGTAGAACATCCAGCCTGTCCTTGACTCCTGGTGTCTACCATAGCCCTTGCTCTCCTAAAAATGCTACCAGAACACCTGATGAAAAGTCCAGTCCAACTCCTCCAACAAAGTTCTCTGGGCAAAGGAGGTAGGGGAAGGAAGAAGGGCTTTCCTCCTCATCTGCAATGGTTCTTTCTCAGGAATTAGGCTGGAATGCTCTCCCCAGATTGCTGAGATTTCTTGGGTTCTCAACTAGTTTTGTTCACACCTAGTAGAAGTGTGTTCTCACCTGAAAAAAGTATGAAGCTCAGTGCATGGCAATGTAAATATTTAGGACACTACTCTGAATGCAGCTTACTGAGGGCGGTGCTCATACACAGATAGCAGAACCCAAATTGCTTCATCCTGAATAGTGTACCTCCAGGCACATGTTTTCTTCCTTTAGTTTCTTTCTTGAGCACCCATAGTTACCAACTAAAATTTGCACCTGCCTTTGAGCATGCTAACACCTTCTATTCAAAGTCCTATAACTTTTTCCATTTTTTTCTTCACTTCCACATTTGTTTTTGCTCTTCCCTTTGCCTGAGTAAACCTCTATTTTAATGCAGCTCAATTCAACATTAATTAAGTAATATTATATACAAAGCACTGTGCTACATGGGATATAAAGACTGGAATGAACTCTCTCTGTCCTCACAAGCCCTCTGTTTCCTTGGGAAACACCATTTTTACACAGATAAGGACTTATAAAGTAAGACAAAGTAATTTCAAGAAGGCTTAAAGTGAGGATGTTGAAGTTTTGCTTTGAAGGAAGTTAAAAGTTGGCAGAGGTGAGGAGGAAGGACATTTCAAATGTAGGGAACCACGTGGGCAAAGACAAGGAAGCAAGAGATGGAATATCATGTATGGGGAACAGCTAGCAAACCATTTGGACTGCAATGGAGACCATGTGCAGGATAGCATATGAAATAATAACAGAAATGTAAGGGTGTGTCCATCCACCCACACCACCACCTTCTCCCACTTCATACTGATGTGGATACAAAGGTGCCCTAAAGGCTGAGTTTCCCTTTCCCTGGTTTATCCTCTAAACCAGTGGTTTTCAACCTGTGGGTTATGTTCAATTTATAACAATGAAAATACATCCTGCATATCAGATATTTACATTACAATTCATAACAGTAGCAAAATTACAGTTATGAAGTAGCAACAAAAATAATTTTATGGTTGGGAGTCCCCACAACATGAGGAACTGTATTAAAGGGTCGTGGCATTACAAAGGTTGAGAAACACTGCTCTAAAGGCACCCTAAAATGCAGAGGTGCCCTAAAACGGCTGAGTTGCTCATTCCCTGGCATCCTAAAGTCTCCCCTTATCCTGAAATTCCACAAACTTCCCCTTATCCTAAAATTCCTTGTCTCTTCCCCTACTGTGTCATAAAAATTCCCTTGTCTCCCTTATCTTGTGTCCTTCATCATCCTCATCCTGTGTCCTTATCTCACAAGACTTAACTTGTCCCTAAATCTCCAAACCCCCATTAGAAACCCTAAACTACATTATCATCCTGCAGACTCTATAGCTTTCTGTCTATATAAGTCTGGTCCTTGTCCTATATCAATGCCTTTTGTTTAGCTCCTTGCTGAATCTCAGGCCCACATGGTTTTGCATTAATAAAGCTCCCTTTGGCTAATGAGAAGGTCTGATTGAATTCTTTCAAAATTTGAACCAGCTCTCCCAACTCTGAACCTCAACAATACTGTGACATTAAGGTCCAAATACTTTGCAAAGCTGGGGTTTCCAGCTGGTCATGGAATGCTGTTTCTCTAAGAGGAATCTTTTGAGTAGCCTTAACATCCAGGAAAGCATTCATTACCATCCAATTGGTGCATAATGTTTATCTAAAATCTTTCTTTAATATATTTCTCAGCAAAACAGGACCATTATCCTAATCCTATCCCAATATCTCTACATTTTATTCTTCAAAGTTATGAAATAAACCCTCATCACCCTCCTCTCCCACTGAAGCCCAACCTTCCTCATCCCTCAGCAGCAGCTAAAATAATTCTGGTCTTCATTTCTTACAGTGTTCAATTCTGTCCATTGCTTAGGTACTCTCACTCATTAGGTCAGTTCACCATAGATCAGAGAACTCATTCACTAAGGATATGTTCTCTACCAAGCAAGGACTGGCAAGAGAAAAGCAGAAGAGTCATCCTAGTTTTCCATTAAACACCTGTTTTACATCTTTTGTTTTTTGCTTTTTGGAGGGTGGAGGACAGGGCATTTGGGCTTAAGTAACTTGCCCAAGGTCACATGCCTAGTAAATGTGTCAAGTGTCTGAGGGCACATTTGAACTCAGATCCTCCTGACTCCTGGGCTGCTGTTCTATTCACTGCACCACCTACTGCCCTTGTTTTATGTCTTTTGACCTGACCTGCCTCATGCCCAAGCTAACTTAAATCATCTCAGTTCTCCAATTCTCATACCTTGTGCTTAAGGTAATACATTAAATTGTTGGCAGATCCGTTTCCCAGAATAATTGCATAACTCGTAGGCACTGTCCTCTTAGCTGTTGAAAATGAGAAATGATGCCTCCAGGACTCTAAAGATCTCTTTTCCTCCTCCTTGCAAAGACAATTTTCCTTCTGTCTTCCTGAGCCACCACAATGTGACTTGCTATAGAGTTTAATTTGATCTTTGGGTGAAACTAAAGAGAATTTTCATAACTTAATGGATGCATGGAAACAAGAGAACAAGTAGAAATATTAGCCTTAACAGAGCAATGAACTGCTTCTGAGAGCAAAGGAGTAGAGAATGGTGAGAATGCAAAGAGGTTTTGAGGTGTGGAGTAGGAGGACAATGGATCCCCTGAAAATTAGCTTTCTGTTTTCTTAGGAACATCTGCTAAGAGAGAAGGTAGTAGGCACTTTTGAAACACTGAGGAAAAGGGGAAAAGTTTTAAAAAGTCATCAAGGAATGTAACTTTCCTTCAAAGAAGACTAAAATAATTTCCCCACAGCAGAGAGGGGCTGGTGGAGATAAAATAATATGAATTTATTGTGGATATTGTTGATAGTTATGGGATTTCCTCCAAGATCATTCAACAGCTTTGACTGTGAGCAGAGGGAAGGTGTCAGGAGTCTTAGACTAGGGTTTGGCGTGATATGAACTGTCTGAGGACAAAGTTACACAGGATGTGAGGGTAGAAAGTACGGTACAAACTGGCACATAAACACAGTACAAGCTGCAATTTAAACACAGTTTCTCTGACTCCAAATATTTTCCCATAAAAGTTGAATTCATCTTCTCCTGATTCTTTGCAGAGGTGGGAGATGGGTGTGGAACACTACAAATACTGCCAGATTTATTTGATATGTTGAACATTCTTTTTCTAAACTAATTTTGACTTTTTTTTTACTCTTTCTTAAAAGGAATGACTAGGGGAGAAGATAAACTAGGAAATGTGGGTGATGTAAAAACAAAAGATATCTTAAAAACTATGTTCAAAAAGAAACAATCCACTTTGCTTGAAAATGTGATCACAACGCATAAAATTTCCCCCTAAAACCTGTAAAAAGAACAAGATTATCTAATAAAGATCATTTAATTCATAGCATTCTGCATCTATTAAAAACTACAATTCAATAAAGCAATCAAAGGGGAAATTATTTTTTAAAATCTTTCCAGTATCTAAAACTATTGCTAATGTGATTGAAATGTTCTAATTTTGCCCATTTAGACTTGTTTATTAATGATTTTTAAAAAACAGCTTTAAGGCAATCTTAAACAGTCAATTTAGCATTTACTTTGGATATTAAAAGTAGTACAGAGTTGACTGAGCATTTTGGATGGTAGGTTAATGGAAAGCTTCTTTGGTTCCAGACCTAGAGCCCTAAAGATATTAATTAGGTCTATCAAGTTCCAACTAAACAAGTTCCTACAAATATACATACTCTGAAAAGATTTTTCAGAAATTTGTAATCAGAACCACAGAATGTTTTCCCTAATGATAGATTGCTTTCCAAGTGATGCCAAAATCACTTCTGGATTTAATTTCAGAATTTTTCTTCAGGTTAAAAAAAACCATAGAATAATAATCTAAGCCTTTGTTCACTCACTCTCTCACTAGCTCTGGCTTTCACTCTCTTTTCTTTGACAAAACCACTAAAAAGTATTCATAATTATAATAATTCAAATAATGTTCAAAATAATTAAGTAACAACAAAATTTTCCTAGGGAAAAAATTGAATTTGCATGCACAGATTTTCAGAATCTCAGGGTTTAGTGATGGTAAGTACATTAGAGCTCATTTAGTACAATTCCCTCACTTTACAGATGAGGAAACAAAGGCTCACAGAGGTTAGATCACTTACCCATGTTCATATAGCTATAAATCAACAAAGCTAAGAAATAAGCCTTGACCCTCTCATTTCTTTCAACTGCAAGATTTATTGACTGTATAGCAAATCACACAAAAGGAATAACTAAAATAATTAATTTTAAGTCTTTTAGTTCCATATTAAGACATTTTAATAAAATTGGGTCTGCACACACTTATCTTATACCATAATCATTTCATAGGCCCAAATAATACTAGATTGATTTAAATGATCTCTACTGGTAATATATTATACAGTCCACAAAGTGGGGCTATTTTTCCTTGAGGAGAAGGGATGAAGAGGGAAGGAAAGAAGCATTTATTAAGTACCTACTATGTTTTGAACATTGTGATAAGCATTTTACAAACAATTTTTCATTTGAAACTCAAAATAACCCTGTGAAGTAGGTCCTATTATTGTCCCCAATTTTGCAATTGGGAAAACTGAGGCAGACAGGGGTTAAGGAACTTGAAAGAGAACTACCATAGTATGATGTGATGATCAAAATGAAACTTCCGGAAAAAAGTATTTATGGTTTTTCACTGTTAAAACTCAAATCCAGCGAAACTAATTTTAAAACCAATTGCAATGCTTTAAATTAAAAAAAATTGACAGAAAAAAGAAGCCATCATGAAGAATTCTAAGAGGGTGATTAGCAATAAGGGAGGTCTTATGTATATGTCTGATGACATGGGAAACCCGAACTTCTCCTGTCCAGAAAGAGGATATCTGGTACAAAGGAATGAAGAAGGGAACAAATTCTTCAGCTCCAAAGAAATAACTATAAATTCACTTTAGTTTTGTCACCGTTTGATTTAAATCACCTTCAGAGCTAATCTAGATGACTATTCCAGATCTCCTATGCTACTTTTTCTAGGAAAGCAGACAGGAATGTACTAAAATTACTATTCAATAACAGCGGCAACACATGAATCAAAGACCACCAATTTGAATTAGATAAAACATATGTAAAATTAAACTCAAATTGAATTCTATGAAATGAAAACAAATCACGGAAGAAGCTGGACTTAGACAGCATGAAAGATAAGACCTTAGAACTTAATTCTAAAATCTGCTCCACCACAAAGCTAAGCATTCAAAGAGAAAAGATGAACATGTAAAAATCAACGTGAATCTGAGCAATTTAGGCAGAACAAAGATCAAACTCAGAACAACTTTTTGATTTGCACAACCAACAGCCCAAAGAACCTTTAGGAAAAGAACTAAGTCATCAAGCTAAATGATTCCTAAATGTAACTATTCAGTGTTTAAATAGGCTAGCCATAGGAGATTAAAACCAGTCACAGTGTTGTTTTGGGGAAACACTGGGTGACACAGACAGAATGGGTGGAAGAAGAAGATTTAGAAGAGGAAGGAGATGAACAAGGTGATTGCAAACAGTATAAATAAGTACAGGTTAAAACCTAGAAACTGAAATGATGACAGGAATCTGAGGGAGAACAAAACAAAATGGAATACTTAAGCAATAAGGAAGAACAAGGTAGGGGGAAGGGTCAGCATTTTCACCAAGTTTGGTGGTATGAAACATCATCACCATCATCATCATCATCATTATTATCATAACCAGAGTTTGCAAAGCACCTACTATGCGCCAGGCACTGTGCTAAGCACTTCACAAATATTGTCTGATTTGGTCCTCACAGCAATCCTGGGAGGTGAATGGTATTATTATCCTCATTTATAAATGAAGAAATAGAGGCAAACAGGTGAAGTGACTTACCCAGGGTCACACAGCTAGTACGTTTCTAAGTTTATGTTTGAACTCGGGGCTTCTTGGCTTCAGACCAGGCTCTCTGGACACCGCACTAGACAAATAGAAGGATTATAAGTGGTGATGCCTCTAGGCTCTTGCTTTTATTGACAGGGGAGATGTTCTAATGAAGATCAGCAACTGCTTTTGCGATGTAAGAGTTGGAGCGTTGTGTGAGTCACTCACTGAGAAGTTAAGCAGTTGATGCAGGCTTACACAGCTAGTCAGAGGCCGCGTCTGAACACAGGACCCCCTGACTCCCAGCCCAGCTCATTTTTCATGCACTGCACTGCAGAGTCTTAAATCACAGAAGAGGTTTCACCAGATTTCACAACTGCCACCCGTCGCTTCAAAGGGTTGAATCTCCCTCTAAATTTTAGAGTGGTAAAAGGAGTTATCAAATGGATTATAAAGACACAACTCAACAACACATGGCCAAGGAGAAGTGCGCCTCACCCCAACGCAGGTTCATAGATTTAAATCAATAGGACTGCGTCAGAATTGTCACCTGTCTGTGAGGTCAGGCTGCCTCTGTTGCCTACTGCTGCTAGGGGACTCCGCAGGATTTGGAGGCCGTGGGCTCTACCAGACATGTTCCCTTCCCTGCCAGGCTCTGGCTCTTTGCAGAAACACCTGGAAAGACTTAGATGAACTGATGCTGAGTGATGTGAACAGAACCAGGAGGACACTGTTCACAGTAACAGTCACACTGTGCAATGCCTGGCTTTGATAGACTTGGCTCTTCTCAGCGAAGAATGATCTAAGACAGCTCCAAAAGACTCATGATGGAAAATGCCATCCACACCCAGAGAAAGAGCTATGGAGTCTGAATGCAGATGGAAGCAGACTATTTTGTTTGTTCTTTTTCTTTCTTGTGGTTTTTCCTTTTTGTTCTGATTCTTCTTCCACAACATGGTTAATGTGGAAATATATTTGTGTGGGATATGGTGAAGACCCCTCATAGACTCAGGCTGGGGGACCCTCGTAGAATTTAAAGCTGCGTTTTCAATTTGGTTTTTCTGTACAAACAAGCTGCTGACCCTGAAGTGTTCCAGGAGAAAAGGATGGGAACACAGGATACAAACTGCACATTCCCTCTGCACATTCTGCACATTTCCTCAGGTCAAGAGACTAATAAGGATGGGGGTGTAAGAGCTTTTGGAGTACTAGATCTGTAGGATAATCATATCTGCCTGTTCTCATAGGACCGGAACCCACAAAATATAGAATGTTACAATACTTGATTCCTTACCCAGTTATACTGTAAGGGCAAGCCAACTGTGAAAATATTCCAGGAACAAGAACAAGGACACAGGCTTTGATCATGTCTATATACTAATCTAAAGGAAAGGGGTGCAGAAAATGTAGGAGCGGTGCCACAGTTCATGAATTGCTAAATTTACAAAATATCTGCACCTGCTTGTTGTATATTTCATCGCTGTCATTGGCATAGATTTATCATGCTTAGATTGTACCCTCAAAGCTTGTGATAATGAGCAAAGAGGAAGGGGGTTAGGGAGAGGAAATTAGTGGGTCCCTAAAAGAATCTGTCTTGTCTGTGCTCAGCACAATCTGGCACTGAGAATGAATTGAATGCACTTGGTGTGAGTCACCCTTTCTCACAAGACCAGCCCTTGAGAAAGACAGCCTAAAAGAACTGATGCTAGGAAGAGAAATTAAATTAGATTTTCCAGAACTTTCAATCAATAAACATTTACTTAGTGTCTACCATGTGACAAGCCTGTGCTAGACCTTGGTGATATCAAAAGAAGGAAAAGACCTTCCCTGCCCTCGGGGAGCTTACAGCCTAATGGGAGTGTGAATAAATTCTATTAAATAATCAAAGGGTAAAATAATCTCTGTACTATATTAATTTTTACAAATAAAACAATTACTTTTTACAAAATTATTATAGAAGGCAAATAAGATTACGGACCCCCTAATTTCATGGAATAATGAAGAAAAATGAAATTACAGACCAATGCCATTTAATGTTTAAAATGACAAAATTCTGGCAAATAGAATAGAGCAGTATATCTAATGTTATTATTGATAAGTTCTAATAACATTTGTGTGGAGTATAAGGGTGTCATAAGATGATAAAAATCACTTCAAAAATAAAGCCACAGAAATTATATGTCTGACATTTTTTTCATATTTCTGATCTTTAAAAAAATCATTAAAATGTGAAGTAATGGACAAATTTATCCTTAATATGATAAGAAAGTGCATATTTGAAACAAGAAAAAATGGAATTTTATATCTTAGAGAAATATTAGGAGCTTTCCACTTAGAAGAAAGCTAAAATAGGGTCATCTACTTTCACCTTTACTATTAGACATGATACCTATGGAAATGGGTTAAGAAAAAGTAATTTAGGGGCAGCTAGGTGGCGCAGTGAATAGACCACCAGCCCTGGAGTCAGGAGTACCTGAGCTCAAATCCGGCCTTAGACACTTAACACAAAAAACTAGCCGTGTGACCTTGGGCAAGTTACTTAACCCCAACTGCCCTCCAAAAAGAAAAAAAAATGTAATTTAAGGGATAAACAGAATCAAAAATTGGATCTAAATATGTCTTTGCAGATGATATAATTTTGTTCAGTTGTTTTCAATCCTGTCTCACATTCATGACCCCATTTGGGATTTTCTTGGAATGGTTTGCCAGTTTCTTCTCCAGCTTATTTTACATGTGAGGAACTAAGACAAACAGGGTGAAGTGACTTGCCCAGGGTCACACAGCTAGTAATTATCTGAAGCCAAACTAGAACTCACAAAACTGAGTCTGCCTCCAGGCTTGGCACTCTATCCCCTGTACCCATCTAATTTGTTTTACATAGAGAAGAAAAAGTTGGCAAAACCCAATAGACTATAATAGAAAAAGATATACTGGACTGAAAAGCATTTATACAGACAGACAGACAGACAGACAGAGAGACAGACAGATATGTATGTGTGTATGTGTGTATACGTGTATATAAATGTATATATAATATATAAAATAATGTGTATATATATATATAAGTGTGTGTGTATACATTCCTACCAAGAAGGATTGAATGAATAAAAGGGAGTTTACATGGTTATGTAAGTCCCTAAAATATTTCTAATCAGAGAAGATAAGAGATGAAAAGTACTGGTAGCCAGGAAGGGATGCTTTGGGTAAGTCATAGGGATGGCAAATAGAGCCAGCTTACTCTTTCCACTAGCAATAACGCTATTGATTTGATTATGGTTCCCAGGACAAAAGTAAAAAGAAAGGGATGGGGCATGACAGAAGGTTGGACAACAGGCAGATAGCAAGATGACTGAGGGGGATAACTGGATGGGAGGTAAAGCATAGCTGGAAAAGTAAGTGGGAAATCAAAGGAAGGATGATGCTTTCTATGTGTAATTCCTCTTCTGTTAGGTCTCTGATACCTCACGTGGGGAGGAGACTCCTAAAGAGAGTCGTTGATGAGCCGATCCTCAGCTAACAGGAGTGCACGTGATCACCTGGGGGCGAAATGCAAAGGCTGCACCTGCTTACAATAAGCAGGATAATCTCTCTGCCTTCGGGGTGAGACACATTGGCTTGCTGTGGCGAGGGCATGGCCAGGGGAGGGTCCCTAAGGGGTCCTGGAGAAAGGACTTAAATACAGGCTACTCGGAGGCAGGGCAGTCAAGTCCAGTGAGGTCAGTCCAGTCCAGTCCAGCCACACTGAGATAGAGGATGAACTCTCAATAAAAGCTAGAAGCAAGTCCTGTGTCCTGAGTTTTTCTGTGCAGCTTTTTCTCCTGGAGTTGACGGGAGCCGGGGAAGCCCGAGGCCTGTTGAGGTGGGTATAGGTAAGCCCTATACATCCTGACCCAAAAAGATAACTCTCACCTGAATAAAAACCCATAACACTCTTCCACGGATATTGCCATAGGACTTGACTGAGGAGAATTGCTATTATTCAGGCCTCATGCAAAGTTCCAAGTTTCTAGTGCTCTCAACCTTTGGAAAGAAATTCCACTGAGATGCAAGGAGGAAACAGAGTGAGAAGTGGAGGATGTAGGCTTCTCCTGTCAAGCCAGAAGGTAGTAAGGGAATTGAGTCTACCCCTGTGATGGAAAACAAGGAAAGTCAGGAGAGTTGAGGCCTCATAACTTAGCATAGCTGCATGAGGACAGCAGACTGCAGTCTGGCCCCTCCCCAGGGTGCTTCCTGGGGAAAAGCCCAGCTACCCTGCACCCATCTAACTACTTCAGATCTCATTTCTCCTCTGACTGGTAGGAGGGGTATGAAAGGCGGAAAGAATTTCAACAGCTGTGTAGCTATCATGGACTATAGCAGATAGGCTCTTAAGACCAGAAGGTTAAGATAAAGGATTTATAAGCTCTATTTATAAGCTTTCCTTGACTGTAAATTTTAAAAGCTGATAGTAATCTTATGAAAGGATGGATAAGAATATGCTTTATTTGACTTTGTGGCCTTCACTGCACTTATATGCTATATACTTTAATTTTCATGTTAGTACTTTTAATAAGTTAGTCCATATTTTCTATCTGAGTGCTGTTGCCATTTAAAGTTATCTTCATTTATGCAGTTATCACGTATATATATATATATGTATACCTATATATACATAAGCAAATATATATATATATACATATTTCATTTCTACTTTTGACAATTTCATAAATTTTAATCACATTATTTTAGAGATGACAGTTAATCCAGTAAATACATTACAAAGTAATTGCTGTTTTCACATACAATCATCTATTCTTTATTTATATGCAAATACTAATTTATTTGGTATTCATTAGATTCCAAATTAAAAAGAAAGTTTTTTAAAGACAAAAAAAGTAATTTTTGAATTTATCATGAATACCTAGGCAAAGGTTATAAAGAGTTTAATAAACACAAAACTGCAACATATTGGCAATCACCTTGCAATGGCATGTTATTTTATAGCATGAGTGTGGAATGTATTAATGTGGAAGATCCTTTTATTCTCCTTCTGTCGTCTGTTCAATGTCTTACCTTACACATAACCCAAAGTAAAGCCAGTTAACGAAATACCTGAACAGAAGCATAATATAAACCTTCCAGGGCTTTGCTGTTTTTAATGCTTAATTTTGTAAACAATATATGCCATCACACCCATTCTCATCTCCTGGTAAACCTCGGTATATTTTAAATGGTATATTTTAAATAAAGCCCTGATGCATCTTCACTGACTTGAAGGTCAGGTGACACAGAGGCACAGATCAATAGGTACTAAAAGATACCCTGAAAGAAGCTCTATTTTCTTCCAGCTACATCACTTTTATTAACAAGTCTTTCTCCATTTCCCTGAATTCTTCTTGCTCCTTACAGCACAATCATGTTCCATCACATTTATGTAATACAATTTCAATCACTTTCCTTAGAGGCAAAGAGAGAGGCCCTGTATCTTTTTTCTATTACCCTGAGTAACTACATTTCTGACACTGGTATTAAATTAAATTTTAATTGTAAAAGTACTAGAATCTAGCCAGCCCACAGCATGGGTCTTTCCCCACAGAGCCTCCTAGGAAAAGGGAGCCATCTCTAGTCATCCTGAGCTAGATCTGGCCACTGGACCCAAGTGGCTCTCAAGGAGAAAGCGAGGCTGGAGACTGCACAGCCCTCCCTCACTTAAATCCAATTCACTTTCGAGTCATGGGATCACTTTCTTGAGGCCTTGTTCCTCAGCTGAGAATGAAGTACAAACAACAATCCTGGGTGTGGGAAATGACAGGAGGAATTTTGTTTCCACATACCTATCTTTGATAGCAGAATGTGGGTCAGAGGTGAATGGTTCTAATCAGAGCTGTGATCTAGCAGGTCCAGGCTTCTGATCAGGTTCACATGCTTCCTAAGCTATGTGAGGGGAGCAAGACATGGGCAGTTTGGAAGGCTATACCTCACTAATAGAGAACAAGGTGGGAAATTCTAATGGAAGAAGTAAAAAAGGGCTCACATTTGTCTGAGTCGGGGTACTCCATTAAGGGAGCTACCCATTTATTCAGAAGAAATAAATGTAAAATAAATGTAATGAAAACCTTCCTGGCTTTCCAACAAATATTATTTATTCTTTGACTGAACATGTTTATATCACTGGGGAAAAAACCCACCTCCCCTTCAGCCACTCATCAATTAAAACAAGAAATCACATTTCACTTTGTTTCAGTTCCTTTAAGTCTTTCCCTCTTCTTGCCTTGCTTTAAGCTAATAATACAGTGTTTATGTTTCTGGTCAGTCATGATAAATTCTGCAGAAGAGCCAAATGAAGATCACTTCACAAGGACAATGCAAATAGAAACTGCCTGTTGTAATGTTCCTTCAAGTCCTGAAATAGTGTTAGTGACTGCATTCTTTTTTTTTTGCTTTTGTTTTGAGGGCAATTGGGGTTAAGTGACTTGCCCAAAGTCACGAGGTAGTAAGTGTGTCAAGTGTCTGAGGCTGGATTTGAACTCAGGTCCTCCTGACTCCAGGGCCAGTGCTCTATTCACTGCACCACTTAGCCACCACTTGGGGACTGCATTCTTAATGTGTGTACTGTGTTTCTCTGTTTCTTTTTTTTAAAGTTATTCATTGTTTATTCAGTATTTAGGGTTAGTATGACACTTGAGGAATTGGTTGCATTGTTGTACATACACATCTTTTTGTATAATATGGAAATTTACAACTATAGATGTATGGGTGTGTATGCGTGTTCAAGTGTAGACAAAAATCAGGTCCTCTGGAAATGTGATTCACTGGGCCATGCAGTAGAGGCCTAATGGAGGAGAGCACAAAGGTAATCAATGTATCAATAAAGAATTACTACTGTATGGTGTTTTGTAGCCAGGAGTGTTGTATTCTGGACCTACAGGAACCTGTAGCACCTACATACAGGGCAGGTAGTTTATATACCTGTGGGACATGGTCTGCTTGATACCAACTACTGAGACTGTAGAAGTCATATCCAGCATCATATGCAAACAACAACAGGATTTAAACAAATAGTCACACTGTACTATTCTCCATTTCTAACTTTAGGAAGAGACTAGTGTGTGTTCACAGGTTTTACATTTCTGGTGTTCAATCACTAATCAAAGGATGGATTTGACCTATTTGAAAAGTGCATCATACATAACCCCTTAACCACTGTCATGTTCTCTTGATGGCAGCACATAAGAAGGTTTTAAAATTGCAGCTTCTTCTGGATTCCCCAAAGAGTATATGCTTCCCTGTTTCTTTGATAAAGTCTCTACTAATTTAAATCAGAAGATTAAGGTGTGATCCTTTCCACTACCACAATGTAATTGTTGGACGCATAGTTTGTAACTTTCTGTTACAGAGCATAGTAGCCCTGGGAATAATGTGCACCTCTTAAGGGTAAGGGAATTTTGCAACTTCTTTTGCATAATTCTGTTTCTCAAAATAATTGGAACAATTCACAACTCGGTCAGAAGTAAATTAGCTTTCCATTGGCCTGCAAGCAGCTCATGAACCACAGGTATGACTAAGAATTTCATGTGACCAGTGAAAAACAAAGAAGATGCTTTCCTCTACATGCAGGTCTAGTATTTGACAATTTAAGAGTTAGGAAGTGATAACCAGGGTTGTTTTGCCTCAGAGTAGGAGTTAAATATTGACCCTGGAGTATAAAGCCAAGCACTTTCAGCTTTCCAGAGGACTGCTGCTGTGAACAGCTTCAAGGTTCTGATTATATAGAGTATAGTAAACTCTCTATTTATTCAGTAACAAACTAAGACAAAACATTCACAGAAATCAAAGTACAGCATTCACAATGTTATTGCATAACACCTTATCACTAAAATGGCCACATAGTTTTCACCAAAGTGGTCACATAGTTTTAAACAAAGTACAATCATTTAATAAGAACTTAACTCAATCATCCTTAAGGAGGCATGCCTCCTTAATTGACACAAAGTACAAAGATCAAAAGTTCTCCACCCCTAGGTCACATTGTCTTAATCTCTTCAATCAAAAAGTCTTCTTTCTTCTTAATTGGAGATTAGTTTCCAATCATCCTCAATTAATAAGTTCTTAACTCAATCATCTAAATGTAAAGGTCAAAGTTCTCCACCCCTAGGCCATACAGTAAATCATGATCTTCTCAGTTTGCATTTAAATACCCAAGGAGAGATCTTTTCATTTTGACTCAAGGCAGGCTCTCAGCTTCCATGATTCCTCTTCCATGGACCCAGCTCCTGCCAGCTCCTTGTCCAGTTTCTGTTCCATATTGAAGCTCACAGTGTCTAGTTCACCTCAAGTCTTTCACAGTTTCTGTTCCTGGGAAGACAAAGCTTAACAAAGCCACAGTAACATTCATTCACATTGCCGGCACCCTCATCAATTCACTTTCTGCCTGTGAAATCAACATAGACCCAATAATAAGGTCTGAGGAATCAATACAAATCATCAATATAGTCCCAGGACCTCTAAAAACATCAACAAAACCCTTGTCCAGGATTTCTGTAAGCATACAACAAGAAAATCTTCTTCAGGTCTTCTGAACCAGCATCAAGATCCCAGGGCTTCTATAACAACAGCACGGTTCTCCATCAGTAGACAAATCTGACAAAGTAACATCAAAACAGACATACAAAGTACCCGCACCACAGTCATGCTTCCTTCTAATTCTCCTCTCTTTTCATTTCTCAGTTCTTCTCAATTCTCTTCTCAGTTCTTTTTGGCAGCTCTGGCTGGCTCTCAGAAGTTCTCGGCAGCTCTCAGAAGAAGCTCTGGCAGCTCCCAGAAGTTCTCGGTTCTCTTCTCTCTCTCCAACAGTAGTTGCTGAGTTTCCAGATGCTTGCTCCCAGCAGTTCTGGCCTCTCTCAGCTTGGGTTTTTTCTTATATATGGTATTAGCTCCTCCCTGTTCTGCCCCTTCCTGTTACATCAGCAAGTTCACCCTACTGTGGGATTCACAAGTTCTGGATCTTAATACTTGACATAGTAATGAGCTTGAAACAAGGTGCTAAGTAACTGTTTGCTTGCATTGAAGGGGCATGGAAGATCTTCAAATTCTGTTACTATTACATGGAGTTATATAAAATCTAGGACCAAATCCTATCTCCAACATTTACTAGCTAGCTGAGTAATAACAGGCATCTCTGGTACTTAATCTTGGGCAAGTCATGTACCATCCCTGAGCCTCAATGTTCTCATCTGTAAAATGAAGAGAATATCTATAAGGCTTATCTCATGGGGTTACTGTGAGGAGTCAAAGAAGAACACGCATGTAAAGTGCTTTGAAAACTTCTTAGTACTGCATAAATATCCATTATTATTAAATCATTAATACAAGATGTTATTCTCCTGAGAGTGATGATTGAAGAACTCAATGAAACTGAAGAATTATTGGTAAAATGTGTTACTTACTTGGAGGGGGCACATTCTGAAAAGTTTTTAGAAAGATTGAGTAAGGGTTAGCACTGGAGGACTTTTCATCTACCCTTGGTCTTTATCTTCATTCCATTCCTTCCCTCCCTTCCTTCCCTATTCCTCCCCTCTTCAATCTTTCCTCTGATCCTTTTTAAGCATATCTGATAATTGGGGTACATATCCCTTTAAGGGTTTATATTTAAAATGTTGTCTTTTAAAAGGGAACTGGTCTGATTTATCTCTAAAGTTCCTTCTAACTCAAAGTCTAGAAGCAATGTAAGAAGAGAACCTCTGAACTATCAGCTATGCCCAAGGAAAGTAACATAGGAATCCTTGAAATATGTTCCCTAAACTGGTCAACTAAATGAAATTTTGTCATCATTAAAATATTGAGATTTGTCAGGAAATGTAAAAATTATCATTCTGTCCTGTTATTAAAAACTAGTTCCAGCTGAACTCTCATATGCAATTGTTGTCATCACCCCTTATAAACTTTGGCCTGAAGGAAAACTTAAAGACCATGTAGTTCAAGAGTTCTTAACCTTTTTTGTGTCATGGACCCATTCAGCAGTATGGTAAAACCCATGAAACCTTCTCAGAATTATGTTTTATATGCATAGAATAAAATGTGTAGCATTACAATAAAAATGATGTTGAAATATAATTGTTAAAATATTTTTAATATGTTCATGGCCCCTTAATTAAGATCCCTGATTTTAGTCCAATCTGTTTCATAGGTGATTCCCAATAGGATATTGATCACAATAGCTCAAAATCTTTAAAAAGAGAAAGATATATAAGCATGAAGGTAGAACAGGGGAAGAATAAAGAAAGGAGGGAAGAAAACAAGGGAATGAAATAAATCCTAAGGTAAAAGAGACAAGAATTCCAGCCACGGTCCACAACTCTAGTTTTTCTATTACATTTTTCTGGTGTATTTCTAGCTTATTTTTTCGAGTCCTCTGACACAGGAATAGTTGTAACAAGTTAAACATATGACTTGCAAGTCCACAATTTTATCACAGATGCCCCTCAAAACTCTTGGGAGAATACCAGTCAATGATTTACTTACAGTCATGGAGTTGGTTCTGCCTAAAATATAATTTCTTAACCCCCAAGAGGGTTGATTTCAGGAAGTTTATGAACTTGGATGGCTAAAAAAAACCCAACTACCTACATCTTCATATCAATACAACTGGCTTCCGTTATAATCTTGTGTATTTTGTTTTAGGCATTTAAAACTGTTAGTCTTACAAGGGAGACAAACCCCCCCCCTCAAAAACCTCTGGTCTAAACTGTTCCATGCTCTAAATCAAGTAGTGATCTCCCTGGCAGTTTGTTCATTAAGAACTTTGAGGCGGAGCCAAGATGGCGGCATAGAAGCAGCAGTGTCCCACAGCTCCCACGCAACCACCCTAAACACCCATAAAAATATGATGCTGGACAAATTCTAGGACTCTAAAACTCAAACAATATAGAAAACACATCTCTCGCAAAAGGCAGCTCGGCAGCAGGGTATCATTGAGGCAGGATGCAAGCCAAGGCAGGCCCAGTTTGAAATTGAAACAGAGGCCAGGCCCTGGGGCAGTAGGAAGGAGACAAGCTGAGCTGTAGCCAGCCTACAAGAGAGAAGATCTACAGCCTCCAGCACCTCAACATCTACCAAGGTGTGAAAAATAGGGATTAGAGAAAGGTAGCTGGCTGTAGGGGCTCATCCCAGATCACTGAGACCAGCCCAGCCTGAAACCTCCACGTGGCCAGGCTCCGGGCAGCCTAGAGGAGCTGAGCCTCCCAAGTCACAGCATGAGTCTACTTCAGAAAAGATCTAAAGCACCTGGAGCGAACTGCATTAAAGGTCAGTGAAAGTGAGTGAAGCTTTCAAGCTAAATTTGGGGGAGGCCAATCTACTGCGGGGGCAAGGAAGCAGTGGGGGAAGGGCAGAAATGGCTGTAACCGGCAGATGCCCCCACTGGGCTGCTTCAGAGCCCCTGGCCTGCAGACTCCGCAGGGGGGCTGAATTGAACGATCAGGGCCAAGTGCTCTTGCGTTGAGCGGCCTGGATCCAGATCATGGTCTTGGGTGGTGGTCCTGGGGTGCACTTTCAGCAAGCCAAAGCTGGGGGGACTTGCAACACCCCCTAATAGCTCCAGCAGCTGGGAAAACCCCAGCAATTTGGGACAGAGCTTTCCCCCCTGGAAGCAGAGTTTCACAGA
>CM053597.1:63753436-63772583 GCA_028646575.1 Pseudocheirus occidentalis
ACTCTCTTGTGTGGCATTATGCCTATTTTAGAGTTTATGCCATTTCTTCCCTAAGCCAGATTTGATGAGAGTAAGTGAAAGTAAAGTTGTAACAGTTATCCCTTGCCTCTTCTACACGGGATGATTAACCCCATTTTGTCTCTCCCTGTCTCCTCTCATTCTAGTCCTCTCCCACCTCAGAATTTGCCTTTTAAAGTATCATCCCTTCATATTCAATTGATCCTATGCCCTCTATAAACCCATATATACACATGCTCAGATATGTATTCATATGCATATATAGCCTCCTATATAGACATATGTGTGATTATACATAGATATCCATTTGTATTCCCTTCACCTATCTTCATACTAAGAAAAGTTTCATAAGTTACTATTATCATTTTTCCATATTGGCATGTAAATAATTCAAATTTGACAAGTTCCTTATGATTTCTTTCCCATGTTTACCTTCTCATTCTTATTTGATTTTTATAAGTCTGTGAGGTAAATGCTCTGATTATCTTCATTTTACAGATGAGTAAACTGAGGCTAGGTGAGGTTAAGTGACGTGCCTAAACTTATGCAGCTAAGTATGTGTCTAAGTCAAGATTCAAACTCAGAGCTTCCTGACTCTCAAATTCATGTTCTATCAACTGTGTCACCCAGTTACCATTAATTCAAGACTGACTGACAGTGCATGTAATTTCATACTTCAATTTATCCTATGTTTAAAGAAAGAAAGGGTGTATCCTTTGACTTTCATAATTAATTACCAGGTCATTGTTCACTGTTTATATAATATATATGTTTATATATCATATATTATACAATACATGCATATGTTCTATAATAAATAAAATATACTAAATTTATAGCATTTATATAATTTTTGCTACTTTTTAGAGCATCTTCCTCTAGATCAGTGGTTCTCAACCTCCTAATGCTGCAACCCTTTAATACTCATATGTGGGCATATCTGCATGTGGGCGGACCCACCTGGAGACAGATGGAGGAGTGGTGTCTTGGTTCCTAAGACCATGGGAAATATGTGTTTTCCTATGGTCTTAGGCGACCCCTGTGAAAGGATCATTCAACCACCAAAGGGGTTGTGACCCACAGGTTGAGAACCTCTGCTCTAGATAGTTGCAATCATATTGTTCTTTAGTTTAATGCTCACTGATCAATTGATCATGCCATACAAGTCTTCTCATTTCTTTGAAACCTTTGGTTATCTTTACTGTTCAATTTAATGTTGTAACTCCATTACATTATTATGTTACATTTTGTCTATCACTCTTCTAATCACTGAGCACATAGTTTGTTTTTATTACAAATCATGCTTCTATAAAACTTTTTGTATAGACGGGTCATTTCTTGCTGTCAGTAACATCCTTGTGATATTGCTGGGTCAACGTGCAGGAAAAATGTTGTTGTTTTCCTTGCACCCAGCACTTAGGGCCATGCCCAGCACACAGGAACTGCTTGATTATTTATTTGTTCATTCCAATAGCCCTGCCAGCACACAATTTTTCTCTTTTTTTCTACACTTGCAAATTTGATGAGCCTGACATGACTCAGAATAAGAGATATGTGTCACAGTCGGCCAGAACATTTGTTGTTAAATCAGGAAACCTGTGTTATATTTTATTTCCTACACTTACTAGTTATGTGATCATTTGTTGTTGTTGTTTAGTTGTTTCGGTGAAGTCCAATTCTTTGTGATCCCATTTGGGGTTTTCTTGGAGAAGATACTGGCCTGGTTTGCCATTTCCTTCTCCAGCTCATTTTACAGATGTTTTACAGATGAGGAACCTGAGGCAAACAGTGATAAGTGAGCTGCTCAGGGTCACTCAACTAGTAAGTGTCTGAGTCTGGATCTGAATTCATACCTTCCTCACTCCAGACCCAGAGCTCTATCCACTGTACCATCTAGCTATGTGATCATAGACAAGCAGGTCTTCTAACTTTTGTGGAATATCATTTTCCTCATCTGTGAAATGAAGGACAATGATACTTGTACTCTCTACTTTGAAAGAAGCTGAGCACCACTCTGATTTCTGATCAAGATCTGTCAATGTCATATTTTTTGACTAGGTATAAGAAATTAAAGAACTTGTTGACCTGACAGACCCGACCATCTGATCCAAGAATTTTGATAATAGTATTTCACATCCACTATCTATACCACCCAAGTCAGCATGACATAATGGATCATGAGCCAGTCTTGCAGTTAGGATACTGTTTGTATGACCTGGCACAAATTACTTAACCATTCAGAGATCTGTGCTGTGCTGTAAGACTAAAAGCTACAGATCAGTTGCTTGTCTGCATTGGACAAGGGGATTTCCTCACACTAGGAATGATATTAAGAGAGTTTGCAATTTAAATATATGTATATTTTTATTTTGGTAACATATTTCAACATTACTAGTCACTTACATGAAATAGGAATTAATGGAAAAGTGAAAGAGCTTCATAGTGATCTGGAATGTTGAATTTGTAAAAAATCCTTTAGTTAAAATAAAAAAACTTTACTTAGGAATAAAATTAAGTTGGATTAGTCAAAAAGGCCCTTGAATCTTTATATTTCGATTTTATTTCATAAGACAAAAGAAAATGTGATTAAGTGGAAGGATAGCTCCCCTTAGTGAGGCAAATAAAGGAGTTGGTAGAGCTTTTTAAAATTATGTGTCCAAGGTGACAGGCTGCATCATTTCACAGGGTGTTTTGTCATAGTGTATTTCAGAGCTTATGATAAACAATTTCAAAAAGATCACCAAATAAATAACTGTAGCTTATTTACCAATATGTGTTATATATATATAACAAAGAGAGAGAGACATTGATTGAAGGATATGATAAGGCTCTCTAAATTAAAGTAACACATGATTTTATACTCAGTTACTTCAATACAAATGACTATAGAAGAGAGTGGCAAAAAATAGTTTGAAAAACATAGCTCAGGAGTAATAAATTAGGGTGACTAAAGGCATGTAGACTACATAGGAATGTCATGACAATGAATATTTTCAAGAAGAGAGTTTGGAGGCAATGAGCTTGGTGAACATTGAATAAAAAAATTCACATGAAATATGTATATATGTGTACACACATATATATGTAAATACATATACATGTATGTGAAATTGGTACATAAGACCAAGTCATTTTTTCCCAACATTTTATTTTAGACTCAAATGCCAGAAAACAGAGAATAAAAAAGAGAAACAAAAACATATCATAAACTTAAATATTGAAACTTAAATATAAAGTTAGAAAGACATAAAAACATGTCATGTGGGTAGCAGAACGTGAGAGGATTCAAAACACATAACGATAAATTTTCATTTCAAGAAAGCTTATGTGATAAATAATACTTGTGTTGAGAATTGTCCATCTTTTCTGTACTTCCTTGTGAATCTTCTTTCGTTCTCTGCCGTGCACTTTTTTATAAGAGCCATTTTCTAACTGGTAGTAGTCAAAGGATTTTTTTAAAAATTGTTTTTGGTTGTGTTTGAACCTTTGGGAGGGGGGTTTCTTGGCAAAGATATGGGAGTGTTTTGCCGTTTCCTTCTCCAGATCATTTGAGGGATGAGGAAACTGAGGTAAATTGGATTAAGTGATTTGCTTAAGGGTCCCATAGCTAGAAGTGTCTGAGGCTGAATTTAAACTCAGGTCTTCCTGACTCCAGACCTGGCACGCTATCCATTGTACCACCTAGCTACCCCTAGGTCAAAGGATAGAAATAATCTTTTCAAAAGAAGAAATGCAAACTATCAACAACCAAATTAAAATCTGCTCTAAATAACTACTAATAAAAGAAATTCAGGGCGGAGCGGGAGCCCTGGCACAGCGGCGGCGGCTGCGGCGGCGGAGCGCCCGAGCACAGAGCGCACCTAATCATCATGACCACAGTGAAAGAGCTTTACAGTAACTACCGCATTCTCGCCGACACCGCGGAGCAAGTAGGGGCAGCACTAGGATGCCTATCAGGTGATCTTAGATGGTGTGAAAGGAGGCACAAAGGAAAAAAGATTAGCAGCACAATTTATTCCGAAATTCTTCAAGCATTTGCCAGAATTGGCTGATTCTGCTAGATCTCTGTGAAGATGAAGATATGTCAATTAGACGACTAGAGATTAAAGAATCGCCCCACTTTGCTACTGGACAGAACCTTCCCCGAGTGGCAGACATTCTGACTCAGCTTTTGCAGACACATGATTCTGCAGAATTCAACCTGGTGAACAATGCCCTGCTGAGTATATTTAAGATGGATGCAAAAGTGACAGTGGGAGGTTTGTTCAGCCAGATTCTTCAAGGGGAAGACATCGTCGGAGAACGTGCAATCAAATTCCTTTCCACAAAACTGAAGACTTTGCCAGATGAAGTGTTAACAAAGGAAGTAGAAGAACTCATATTAACTGAATATAAGAAGGTCCTTGAAGATGTGACAGGTGAAGAATTTGTTCTCCTCATGAAGATACTCTCTGGGTTAAAAAGCTTACAGTCAGTGGCAGACATTAGCTTGTGGAGTTAGTGACTGAACAAGCTGATTTGGAGCAGACTTTCAACCCGGGCGATCCAGACTGCGTGGACAGACTTTTACAGTGCATGAGGCAGGGAGTACCACTCTTCTCTAAAAATGTTCATTCCACAAGGTTGGTGACTTATTTCTGTGAACATCTTCTGCCAAACCTCAGCTCCTTGACTACTCCAGTGGAAGGCTTTGATATACAGCTAGAGGTTTTGAAACTACTTGCAGAGATGAGTTCATTTTGTGGTGACATGGAAAAATTAAAAACAAATTTAAAGAAACTGTTTGATAAAGAAATTCAAATGAAAACAATTCTGAGGTTTCACTTCATGCTAATTAACTTGGAAAAATTTAAAATGGTAGAAAAATAGTCAATGATGTTGAGGCTGTGGAAATAGAAATATTGATTATAGTCAGCTGAAATCTAAATTAGTTCAACCATTCTGAAAAAGATATTGGAATTATACTAGGAAAATCAACAAACTGTTCATACCCTTTGATTAATTCATTTCACTACTAGGCGTATATTCCAAGGAGATGAATGACAAAAACAAAGGTCCATATAGATGAATATTATTGGCAACAGTCTTTGTGGTAACACAAAACTGGAAAGTGGGTACTGAATTGGGGAATGTCTAACAAATTTTGATATATGAATATCATGGAATGGCTGAAAAAATGGCAAATATGAAGAATTCAGAGAAACTTGGGAAGACTCACAAGAACAGAATCAAGAGAGTAGAAGGAAGATAGCACTATATTTAGTGACTACAATAAAGTAAATATAAACAGCATTATCATACTGCCAAATTAATTGAAATGACCCATCTTGGTACCAGAGAAAAGAGAAATCAGATTTTCTGACTTATCAACCGTAGGTTAATTATAGAGATTACAAATTGCAAATAGATTTGGAAAGAAGTATCCAGTAGAAGATAAAAGTTAATAATGATTACATGATGTGATAGAAGAGCACTATTCTTCATATCAGAAGACAGATCTAGTCCCAGTTCTAGTGGTTATGACCTGCAGGACCTTGGACAAATCACTTTAATTTTAGTGACCCTCAGTTTATTATTCATAAAAAACTGGGAATGACACTTAGTAATACCTTCCTCATAGGACTATTTTAAGGACCAAATGCAATAATGGACACAAAGTACTTTGTGTGAACCTTAAAACATTATAGAGTGTGTCCCAACAATCTCAGTGCAGCTCTAAGCCTTAGAAACTACTGAAATGCACCGAGACTTTTGGGACACCTGCTACACTATTATTATACTATACTATTATTGCATTTAATCCTTAAAATGGTCTTGTTGTTGATAAAACCTCAAAATAATCTTTAGCAGCTACTAAAGCTTAAAATTGTGCTTAGACTTTTGAGACATCCTCTAGATGTTAAGGATGACTTCTATTATTATTTTGTGGATGTTAATAGTAATCTATCTGATGTTATATTTCTGCACTATAGGTAGAATCCAAAATAAATCCTGAAGTAAATCTGGATTGTTTTGGTAAGTACTAAGCACAGTTCCTGGCAGAGATGTGCATTGTTATTGACAAAAATGACAAAGTTATTAGTGCAGAGGATAAGACTTGTCACCTGAATGCAAACATCAAAAAAGGTACAATGACAAGATTAGAGTGAGTCCATTTCCAAAGAGCCTCCCTGTGATTTCCTGAGTCTGGCAGAGATATTGTAGGGGCATTAATTGAGATCTTTTTTATGAGAATGAAACACCTCATGCTCTGGTTGTAGGTTGTATTTTAGAGAAGGTAAGGTGTGCAATTCAAGTTATGTAATCTTGATCTTTCACTTAATGAGTAACATTTGAGAGGAATGAAAATGCAAACTTGTTCACCAAGTCTTTCCTCTCTATGTGGACAGCATGGTTTTCAGGTTTCTGCAATGGTAGTTATAGCTGTTTGTGATAAAGGTCAGGAAGGGCAAAGTGTTGACTAATGTCAGGCTTGTTAATTGTGTTTAAAAGAGTTCTACTCTCATTACAGATATTCATTTCTTTCCAGGGCTTTTGCACCAAGTTTTCGGTGTGGTCTTTTTTAATACCAAAAATTAACTAATAGTACAAAAGAGAGCAGGTGCTAAAATTACCTTTCCAGGTGGGTCCCTTGATTTAAATTTCTACTTTGTGATGTCATATGTAGTTGTCATGTTTTGATCTGGGAACACTTGCAGAGTACTAGCTTTCAAGTATATCTTTCTTTCATTTCAGAGTCCCAGTTCCTCCACGAACCAAGAAGAAGCATGGAATGGAGCACAGACATTTAAGA
The DNA here is from genome assembly GCA_028646575.1 of Pseudocheirus occidentalis. Taxonomy (NCBI): domain Eukaryota; kingdom Metazoa; phylum Chordata; class Mammalia; order Diprotodontia; family Pseudocheiridae; genus Pseudocheirus; species Pseudocheirus occidentalis. The sequence goes on from CM053597.1 coordinate 63,760,248, forward strand.
AACTGATTGTTTTACCCACCATAGTGGCACATGCTTGTAATTCTGGCTATTGCAGAGACTAGTGGGGCATTTAACTAAGGAGTTCTGAACTGCAGTGAGCCAAGCTAATTGGGTATTTGCACTGAATCTCAGTTAGTTAATCAATAAACATGAGCTAAATATCTCTGTGCCAGGAACTGTGCTAAGAGTTGGAGGTACATAAAGAGACAAAAGACGGTCACTGCCTTCAAGGAACTCACAGTCTAATGGGGGAGACAATAAACAAAGAAATATATACAAACGAGGTACATACTGGAGGTGATAGGGAGCCTCTGGAGCTTCTTGGTACCAATACGATGAGCCCCTTGAAGCTGGGGGCCAGTGGGCTTATGGAGGGCGGAATCAACCCAGGTCAGAAACAGAGTAGGTCAAAGCTTCTGTGCCAAGCAGTGGTAGCATTGGGTCTATGAGTGCTTTCTGCCTGGGCAAGGTAGAGAGACCCATTCTCAAAACCGGAAACAAAAAACAAAAGAACCTGGCTATTTCCAAATAAATGAACTTTGGAGGTAAAAACTTTATTTGAATATTTTTAAAAATGTCAATATGTGAAAGATCTTTTTGAGAGCAAAAGATTACAGCAAAATCTGGAATGTCTCCAAAGGACTAAAGATTAACATTGAAAAGAGGGCAAGAGACAGGAATGTGGTTTGTAAAAGCCAGCTGTAGCATCGAACCACTCTGAAGAAGAACCTGAGTATAGGATTTTATCAAAGAATTATATTAGGGGTGGGAAGATGAGGGGAAGGCTGATTTAACAGAATAAGAAAATGGGATGGACATTTGAGGAGAATGAGGATTAACAGATAAAACACCGTAGTTCTACAATGGTACCCTTGCCCTGCTGTTCTTGTGATATGAGAGGAGGGAGGAATGCCTCCAGCATACCCAATGGATCTCTCGTGGTAAACTTTTGGGATGATAATGGACATATTTCTTACAAAATGTTCAGCCATGGATGCATTGTGATCTGCATTGTTCGAGGCAACAAACTTTCAGACTGATGAATTCACACATCCATTTGTCAGTTTGAGTATCTGAATGACTGAGGGAAGTTAGGGGGGAAAAAAAAACTTTTACAGGGTGTAGCTTACATTACACATTTTATTTCTATTGATTTAGTCCACAGTACTTGTTGGAATGGCTTATAAATTGGCAGAAACAGCCTGAGTGAAAGATCTGCATTTATCTTTAGCAAGGATAGCTTTTAAAATGTTGCATGGAACTTAATCAGATTTTTTAAAATTATCAAAACATTATGGAGATAAAATTTCCTTCCATCTTTTTTTTTAAAGCATAGGAAATGTTTTAGACTTAACTGAGCACAAGATTGTAAATACTTTACTAAGATCAGATGACATTTTCCTAAGAATGTTGAAGTTAAGTCAATAAGTGCTTATCATAGGTCAGGCATTGTACTAAACTATGGGGATACAAGGAAAGGTTAAAAAGAAAAAGACCCTCCTATCATGAAACTGAGATCAAATTGGGGCAGATTATATGAAAACAATTGCGTACAGATGATGTCTATACAGTGTATATTGGAGATAATGGGAGTACCTTAAGGAAGGCACTAGCTTTGAGAAAGAAAAAGAAAGGCTTCTTGCAGAAAGTAAGATTTAAGCTGAATTTTGAAGGAAGCCAAGAGGCAGATACCAGTCTTGGGGAACAGCTAATGAAGAGACCTGAAATTGGGAGATGGATAGAGTATTATGTATGAGGCGTGGTAAGAAAACCAGTGTCATTGGATCAGAGTAAATGGAAGGAAGTAAGATTTAAGGAGACTGGCATGATAGGAAAGGGCCAGGTTGAGAAGGGCTTTAAAAGTCAAGCAGAAGATTTTGTATTTGATTTTAGAGGTACTAAATAGGTTGCTGTAGGTCTTTTCTGATTTTTAAGGTTCTGAGCTTTTGTGAACAATCCCATTTAGGATTCATCTTTGAAACAATGAAGTCAGATTAGATAAGGTCCTTTCCAACTCAAAGCTAAGGACCTTATAAGATGGGGAGACAAAAACTGCAATTGATTGTCTATGTAGAGTTCTTTTGGTCAAAGATTATTTATTCTATACCTCCGGATAGTTCACAATATTATTTTGGTCACCTGGAACAATTTACTTTTAACAAATCATTTTAGGTAATCATTTGACTACAATGACTGCTACGTTCTTTTCCTTGGTCAAAAGTGAGAATTGAGAGTCCATCACCTAAAATATATATTGTTTGTGATATTTTCTCCAAAATTGGAATTTGCTTATCATTTTTCCTGCTTACTTGACCTCATGAGATCTTCCTGCAATTTCTCTCCAGTGTCTTAACATTTTACTCTGTACAAACGTCATATTCTTAGCCCTATCTCAGAAGGTCTTTGTGAATGGTCTGTTGGGTAAAACAGAGATAATTAAGTTCCTTACATAGAAGGGCTGGTTTGTTTCGATTCTTCCAGTGACATAATACTAAAATTTTCATCTGTCTTTATATTTATGATTTGACAAACATAAAAAATGTACACTGCAATTGAAGTCAAAGAACACAAAAAAAGATTTTATATGAAACTGTAAACTTCTACTACTTTGTTTTTATAAAATCTATTTAAAATTTAACATCATAATAATAAAACTTCTCTTCTCTCCCTTTCTTGTTGACTTTATGTATTTTAAAATATTTCACAGGTACTCTTTCTCATTTTTATCACTATCACTAGTAGGCCCCCTTCATTTTTACTTTTATTTCCACTGAAATTACTTAGTTTTTATTCCTCCTAATGAATTTAATTATTTTGTGTAATTCTACAAATTCACTATCATATTCTGATTAGTATGGCACTAAATATATAAATTAATTTACTTAGTATTTTCATTTTTATTACATTGGCACAACCCAATCATGAGCAATTAATATTTCTCCTATTATTTGTCCTTTTTTGTTTCTATAAAGTGTTTTGTAATTGTATTTATAAAATTTTCAAGTGTATTTTGTTAGGAAATTATAAGAATTCTTATATATTCTGTAGTTCTTTTCAATGGAATTTCTTTTTCTTTTTCTTCCTGTTCTGTTTTATTGGTAATATACAGAAAGGCTGATGACTTTTGTGGGTTTATTTTATATCTTGCTACTTAACTAGTTATTGTTTTAATTTACTTTTAATTGAATCTTTAGGATTTTCTATGTTAACCAGCATTTCGTCTGTGAACATTGTCATAGTGTTTCTTCTAGCTCCTATTTTATTGATAATTTTCCTAACTTTGGATAAATCCTATATTCCTCTTGTAAATCTACTTTGATAATAGTGTGTAATCTTTCAAATAGGTTGCCATGGCTCCTTTGCTAATATTTTATTCAATACTTTTATACTTACATGGAGATATTGTCAAAGATTTTTCTTTACTTTATCTCTTACTAGTTTGTGTTTCCAAACCATATCTGTCTCATGAAAGTAGTTTTAATTTGTTTTTAATTTGTCTAATATTAGAGTTATTGTTTACTTGTTAAATTAATAGAATTCTTTTATAAATTCATCTGTGGGGGTCTGAAATTTTTTTCTTTAGGTGCTAATTTATTGCTTATTCACTTTTTTCTAACATTGAGTTATCTAAAATTTCTCATTCATTTTGGGTGTTTTATATTTTGTAAATATCTGCTCATTTCATTCATTATCAGTCTTGTTGGTATATATTTGGGCAAAATAATTTCCAATTAGTTATTTTATTTCCTCTTCATTTGTTGTGAATTCTATCTTCATTCTTTCAGCATTCTTTACTGCCTTGTTCTAGTCAACCCTTAAATAATACCCTAGAGCTGAATGGGAACCATGCTATTGGAATAAAGAGAGCAGCTCAGAAATGTTTACATGCTGAATTAGAAATTCCCCTCGAAGAGGTAAGCAATTTTGCTTCTCAGCAGTTGCTATGTAACCTGTATGAGCTAATCATATGGTAAAAGGTAAAATAAATTTTATATTTGGAGCCTAGAACATCTAGGAAACTCTTTACTTTAAAAAAGTTTTAAAAAATGATTTATTAGATTTTATACAGAACTTTAAGGTTTATAAAGTACTTTTAAAATATTATCTCATTTTATTCTCACAAAACCTCCCAGGAAGTAGATGCTATTATTATTATCCCTGTTTTATAGATAAGGAACCTGAGGCAGACAAAAGTTAAGTGATTTGCTCAGGGTCACACAACTAGTAAGTATCTGAGACTGAATTTGAACTCAGGTCTTCCTTAGTCCAAGGTCAGCATTTTATCCATGCTATCACCTCATTGCCATCAGCAACTCCCTTCCCCCTATATTTTCCCCTCCCCATAGAAATGGTATTTTTTAAAGACAAAAGTGAAAAAGAAAAAGAAGAGGAAGATATCAGTATAGCTGATAAATACATTAAAAAGTCTGAAAATATGAATAATGTATTTTTCATGTTATAGCAGGAAACCAATGACTAACTTCCTAGGACTTTGCCAGTCTAGGGGTTCAAATGTTACGGTGGTTCAGTGGAATCAGGGAGAACCTGATTGTATATATAAATAATCTATAAATCACATTTCAAAATAATTAAACATCTCTACTATCACTAACAATGTCACTTGAAACAAGAAAATGAGTATTTTTTGGTAGCTTCTAAGACTGAACTGCCTTGGAGAAAAATACCCTACTGACACATGTTACTTTCAACCTCTTTTTATCTTTTTACCCTCCTACACCCTACATATCCAATCTGTTGCGAAACTTCCTTTCTAGCTCCACATTTCTCGTATCCAACTCGTTCTTAGTTCAAGCCCTCATTACCTCTCAGCTAGAGTGTTGAAATGTCTTCCTATTTGGCCTCTCTCAGTTCTTTGCCCACTCCAAATCCATCCTCCACACTTGGATGGTTTTGGAAGAAAAGTGATTTTTTTTAAAGTATATATATGACTGTGTTATTCTACTCCTTGGTAAATTCAGTGTCTTCTTGTTGCCTTGTAATGCCACGCATGAGCAGCTTCCCAAAAGAATGCTACTGTGAACAGCTTTTAAGGTTTGGATTACACACTATAGTGAACACTCCATTTATTCCATTACAAATCAAGGCAAACATTCATAACAAATCACAATATAATATTCACAACATTACATCTTATTACAGGAAATCACAATATACTGTTCACAACAGCTTAACATTAGAATGGCCACATAGTTTTCACTACAGTGGTCACAATATTTAGAACAAAGAACAAAAGAATAATCATCTGGTTTCCCTAAGGGGGGAAACCCTCCTTACTTAATCAGTCATTTCACAATGCAATAATCAATCTTCCACTCATGGGGCAAGCATAGATTAACTTAGTCACTTATCTAGCAATCAGTTACTAAATATTATTAATTACAAAATCATTACAGTGATTACAATCATTAGAAAATTACACAAACCCTCCACCCCTTGGTGTCCAGTACACTTCAACTTCATCATGCATCCAAAGGGAGGCCTTTTCATCATCTTGACTTGGGGTGGTCTCTCAGATTCCCTGGATCCTCTTCCATGGTCCAAGCTCCTTCCTAAACAGTCATCTGGATTCAGGGGCAGATAGCTCCCAGGTTCTCGTCCAGTCATCTGGGCAGTTCCTGATACACACTGAAGTTCACAGGGTCTTGCACATCTCAAAACGTTCACCACTTCTGTTGCCAGGAGCTCAAGGATCAACCAAGCCACAAACAAAGTCTTATTCTGGTCATGCTTCTTCAGTCCTCTACCAGTTCAGCTGGTTCTAGGACCCAGGAGAAATCTTGGCCTTCCAGCAGGGCTTCCAGGCAGTCCTCTCAGCCTTCCAGGTGTCCTGTGCCAGATTCTGGTCTCATAGAAAACTCCAACTCAGTTCTCAGTCCAGCAGCTCAGCTCCCAGATGCTGAGACACTTTTGTTTCCTTCATCAGGAGTTACCAGGAGGAAAATTCCCAATTCTGATTCTCTGTCTCTAGAACTCTTCTTATATACACACACTGGCCTCCTGTCTCAGCCAACCCCCTCCTGCCATGTCAGCAACAGGAGACAGAGTTCACACCCTCTGCCTCTTTCACAGAAGTACTTAGCCCTTAATTACTAAGGACCAAGTACCTGCTAAATTAATTACCACTACATGCCTCTAGGTTAAAATACTAACTTTTTGCTTAGTTTTAAAAGTCTCTTAATATAGTATAGCTCTACACTATTTTTCTAGATTCATTGTACATTATTCTCCTTCCCACACTCTATGGTCTAATCAAACAATCCCTTTCTTCATTCTCACCAGTAATACTTTACCTCCCATCTTAATCTTTTCATTGGCCTTTTCCTATCCCTGGAACACATGCCTCACCTAAGCTTTATATAATTATTTCATTCTTTCAGGATGTAACTCAAGCTGCACTATCTCTGTAAAGTCCTTCCTGATCCCTCCAGCTGCTCATTCCCTCTCTCCGTAGCCACCTTGTATTTATTTTGTATATATTTTTTGTTCATTTCCCATATTTAAGAACTGTCAGATTTTCTATTTCTAATAGTATCATTAACAGTATACCAAATTTGGCTACAGGTTACCCCAGAAGAGATCTCCTACATAACATGCTTTCATTATAAGACTTGATTGAGATTTGGGGAGAACATGAAATTGCTTATATCCTGTTGGTGACAAAGGATGTAACCTTGAATCCAGATCCTAGAGAGATGAAAAATTTTATGTCAAAGGAAGAGCTCTGGCACAAGGATCCAGAAATGAAGTTAATATTACTCCATGTTTAAAACTCATGGCAGAGAATTTTCTCTTTAAGTGGTGGGAGAGCTTACCTGATTTGAATAAGTTTGTTGATCATGAGACAATACATAGAGTGTAAAATTATGTTACAAAGTTAGGGCTAACTACTACTCTCCACCCCAAATTTGTAAACTGTTTTGAGTAATGAAAACAATTCAGTAATACTTATATGTAACACTAATAAGGGGAACAACAGAATAATGAAAAATCATTTGTATTTTGTTCATATTATGATTTTGAACTTAGAAATGACTATGGGTACATGTGATATCCTTATTCAGATCTCTAACTTTTGACAACTTCATGAAAATTGATAGTATTTCTTTTTTTCTTTTTTGGTAGTATTTCAAAGACTGATACAAAGCACGAGAAAATCTAAGCTATTCTCTTTGTATTTTTAACTCACTATTTCTCTGGGTTTTTCTGTTTACAGATAACTATATTATTCACCAGTTGAAATAGAAAATTAAGATAAAACTCAATCCCTGCCTTCATGGCATTTTGTGGGAATTTTGGAGAAATAATTCTAGTTGCAAATAATATATGCTTGGTGTGTAAGCAGGGTGTAAACAGAGCACCCATGTTAAGTATGAAGGAGAAAGGGCAAGGTACTGGCTCAACTGCGGGTTATCTTGGCTTTTTAAAAGTAAACTAGAATAATGAATTGTAAGCCAATATTTTGCCACTTATTCTGCAGACAATAAGTGTTTCAACTTGAAAGCAAACTTGGCCATGCTAAATGAAAACTGTTTAGATTTTGGTTCACTTTTCCCAACTCTCTTAAAGTTATAAAACAAAAAAGCTGGATTAACTTCGGATAGAAATAATGTCCCTGAGATAAAAAGTATATATTTAAAAAATCTATTATCCAATTATCCAGAACAATTCTAAAGGACTTCTGATGAAAAATGGTGTTTATGTCTGTAGAGAGAACTGATGAATTCTGAGTGTAGATTGAAGTACATATTTTTTTAACTTTATTTATCTTGTTTTTTTTTGCAACATGGCTAATCTTGACATATATATTTCATGATTTAATATGCTTAATGAGTCGGGGGAGGGAGAGAATTTGGAAATGAAAATAAAAATTTTTTAAATGAACAAAAAAGAAAATGAAAAAAAATATCCAAAGTTCATGAGATCTGTGTGATATGTGTAAAAGAAGCATATGTCCCTGAGAAGAACACTGGTGATGCTTTTGATGAAGAATACTGATACATTTTTTCAAGAGCCATCCAGGTAATGATTGAGAATAAAAGCAAAAGTTGTGCTGCTGGTCACTGTACTCTGGCCTCTTTTTCTTTACCAATGTCTTCAGTTCTTTTGCTAGTTTTCCTCTGAGATTTTTTTTTTACCTGTGAGAGTCTCTTTCCTTTCACATCATCTTCTCTTGTTCTTGCCTTTTATTTGTCATTATAATCTGTTGCTGTTTTGATGTGATGAGAGATTATTGGGTGTAATGTTAACGGGATTTTAGATCTTCCTTATTAGGGGAGGCTTACTTGTAGGAAATTTTTTACACCTTTTGCTAATTTCTAATTAGGCACTGAGGCATGAGGTTTGGGATGCCTTCTGCCTCTGAGAAATGTATCTATACTCTGTGTTGATATTTTGCTTTGGGGTCTTGCTTATGAGATGGATCTTGTGATTCCCTGGTTGAGATTCTGAGTGGCCATATGATCAAAGCTCCCTGACTGCTCAGACGAAAAGGCTCTTTTGATCCAGGGATATATGTAAAGTATGTATTTGATTCAGGCAGTCAGAGCCCTGTCTGTTGATCTTTAGTTCTCTGTTTGTATTTTCTCTGAAGTTCAGTGTGCTGACTTTTCCCCTGGACTAGTCAGTGTAATTGAAAAAGATTGTTGACCCCTTAAACAGTTATCTTTTCTGGTAAGGTAAAGCAGATCTAAGAACCTGTGCTAGCAGCCATCCTGGGTATGACAGTGTGGTTGCAACCACATTAGTTAGTTGTCATTCAGGAATTCCTGCCTTCAATATTTATAAGAACTGGGGTGTAATTGAAAGATCTCTGGGCTAAGAGTCAGGAAGGCCTAGGTTTGAATACCATCTAGTGCCTTTAATTACCAATTAAATCTTGAGTGAGTTGCCTAACCTTTCTGAATCTCAGTTTTCTCATCTGTAAAATGATGATTCTAATACTTATAACCTACCTTGTAATGCCTAATAATACTGTTATGAAGCTCAAAATGTGGTAGTGTATATATACTACTTTGCAAGTCTTAAAACACCAAATAGATTCCAGGTGTTGAATGTTGAACAACTTGGTTCAATTCAGTCACCATCATCAAATGAAGTCCAGGAATTCCACACAATTGGCTCTCTGAGTTGGGAAACGATTTCTTTTTTTCTTTTCTTTTTTCGTTACCAATTTCAACAGAGGAGCACAATTTGCTCAGAGAATAAGAGAATGAAGCATAAAAAGCTACTACAAAACCACTGAAGGAAATCTGGGCATCTGAGCTGCACAGGTAGGGCCTCCAAGTCACATCTGCAAGCAACTAATCTGAGGACTGCAATGACCTATTTTTCTGTATTGAGGCTTCTTCAAGACCTTCTTGGTTGGAATTTGCTTTTAGGCTGGTCTAGTACACTGATGTTTACAAGGCTTTTTGTCAACAAAAGAGAGGAAAAGGGAGAGTATCCTGAGAAGAACTGGTATTAGTGGTTGGTTTTGCTCATATATGTCTTTGTGCACTGTTTAATGTGTGTTTCTGGGGAAAATCTTTGATATTGGGACTTGCCGCACCATGCCCTTGGTGTTGGAAACAGATAACACTTATTGAATTGTTAGCCCCTTCACCTGGTTAGGTAAAAGAGTAAAGGCTAGAGTTTTACACAATATGTTGCTTACCTTGGACAAGATACCCTCCCAACCTTGCAATAACTTTCCACTTTAACGTTCAATAATCTTATGGGTGCTCCTAAAGAAGGTGTCCTACCTCCCTACTAATCTCTAGGTTACAAAATAGGACATTAGCCCAAGAGTGATACCTTATTTATTCAGCATATTCCCTAGGACTGAGTGACTTTAGAGACTGTAAGACCAGTGAAGGTTGAATTCCAAATTCAAAAGAAAGGATAGATTATACATAAATGTGTATCTTTTCAAAATATTGTTATGTTGTGAATGGTTATCTTTGTGTTCTTTTCAGTATCTTCTTCATAGCTTTACCTCAGGATTTTTCTTCCCCAATCTCTTGGTTTCACTTAGCTTCTCCTGTGTGAAGTGGAAAAACAAAGATGGGATTTATCTTCTCTATACACCTAATAGAGAGAAAATGCATCCCTAGAATCTCTTAGGAAGTTTTTTTTTTCTTTTTGGAGGGCAGTTGGGGTTAAGTGACTTGCCCAAAGTCACACGGCTAGTTAGTGTGTCAAGTGTCTGAGGCCGAATTTGAACTCAGGTTCTCCTGAGGCTGGTGCTCTACTTACTGCGCCACCTAGCCGCCCCAGGAAGTTTTTTTTTCAGTGCTTTCTCTTAAGAATTCTTTCCTCTACCTATTAGTCTTTTGTTATCATCAACCTCCTGTTTCCTTAAAGCAGACCCATCTCTTCCCTTTTGGAAAGACCCTAGAACTATCTGTCCTAATTACTCTCAAACAAAACAAAAAAGCAGGTTTTAGCGGGTTCTACTTCTGATGAAATCTCAAACTCTGGAATGGGTTTAAGCCCAGAATTTTAGAGCTAGAAGTACTCAAGAGGTCATGTAATACAATTCCCTTATTTGAGCAATGAAGAAAATTAAGATAAGAAAAGTCAGATCCAGAGAATAACATTAGATTATACCAGGTTTGCCATTATCTGAAAAAGTCATCTAATTAGAAGTCATCCATGTGGGTCTCTCAATTTTAAATAGAAGAACAATGAGAGCCAGAGAAGTTATGCAACCTGCCCAATGACACTTAGTGAGATATTGGAAGATATGAGATTAGAAGGCAGATATTCTAATTCCTAATCTAGTGATCTTGCAACTTTATCATGTCTCTTTCTCATATTTGAATCATAAAGCCAATATTAGTTATATTTGAAGGTTTATAAAACAATTAAATTTGTGGAGAAGTAACCAGAAGAATGGTGTAGGTAAAAGCATGTTGGAGCCAGCTCATAGTGACGTCAGAGAGTTGGTTGTTAAATTTTCATTGTGAGACTTTATGCCTCAGAAATTGGCAAATTAGGGCTTGTTTTTTTTTTGTTGATTGTCTAGATTTAAGAAAATGATGGAGAAGATGTCAATAGAGATTCAACTTAAAAGTGTATCATTTATACTCTTTTTGGAAAGACAGTTGTTTTCATTAACTAGTATACCCCTGGTGTAGGTAAATGACAATATGTGGTTTGTTGCTTATGTGGTTTGTGTTATTAATAGTCTCTCAGAGAGAACTTAGTACTTGAGGTCAAAAAGTTATTTTTATTTCTTCTTCCATCATTTGCTGTACAAATTGAGGTAAGTCACTCTACTTATATGAGCCTTAATTTCTCCATCTGTAAAATGGGGATAATAATCCTTATACTTCCTTCCTTACAGAGTTGTTGACAGTAAAGCCCTTTTGTAAACTGTGAAGTACTATTTAATGTTACTATATTTACTAAAAATTAATCAATTAAAAATAGTTATTGACAACCCAAGGCTAAGGACCCTGGGCCGCAGGTTAGTCATAATTCAGAGACAGAATCAAAATCATTACATGATTGCAATTGCCCGAGGTAGAGGTCTCTTTTTGGGTGGCCATCCTGCCTATAATAAGGTTACATTATAATAATTTTGGTTGGTCAGGGAAAATTATTATTGGCAACAAGAAAGTAACAATAAGAAGCACTTTAGATAGACATACTTCTATCAGGCTGCACATTTGAAAAAAAGATGAAAGTATTTGAAGAGGGAACAGAAATAATACACAGAAGGTATTAAAGGACACATACACAGGCTTCTGTGCTCTCAGCTGAGGACTAGTATTGAGTGAACTTTATAGTTTCCTACTAGACTCAACTCTTTCTTTTTTTTTAAAATTAGTTTCTATTCCTCCAACAGACAGCACAAAATTAGTTATTTTCTAAACTAGTTATTTCAAAGGAAGTTACATTCACAAGTACAACTCTGTTCCTCTCATAAAATGCCAAGATATGAAAGATCTGTTAGATGGAAGGATTTTTGTACCTAAAGTAGGTAATATGTTACCTAGGACAAAACTTTGATGATCTAGTAGTTTATTGCTTGTGTTTCTTAATGACCGAACTCACCTTTTCCACAGCATGTTTTAAAATTACTTAGGTACAGGATTATAAAAAAGGGAGAAACACATTGAGTAAAAGAGATCTGGATTTCATTTTCACCTGTTTAAAAAGCCAAACTCGATATGGAACTCAAAGTTTTTAAAAATATTTTTTAATTTGTTTTCTTGTTTACATCATTCATTTTCATTACATTTTTGAATTACAAATTTTCTCCCCATCTTGCCCCTGCCCCAACCCTAAAACAGCAATTCCACTGTAAAGCCCCTCCCCTGCTCTGCTCTC
>CM053597.1:63773083-63789887 GCA_028646575.1 Pseudocheirus occidentalis
TCAGTCCAATAAAAATCACATGGCCTATACAGACGTGGGGCACAGGTGCTTCATATATCCTAACTGATCAGTAAATTTAAATACCACAGTCTAAGCATGTAACTAATTGGAACAATATCCACTTCCTTATGCCCTAAGCTTGGACCTGCCTTAAGCCAGGTCTTCTCTTTGCCTCAGGTCTTCATCAGTCTCCACCCTTGAACACTGGAAGATGTAAAAGAAAGCCTGGGAACTTCTTAGAATACAAGCACAATACGGAGGCAGAACAGTGTTATTATAGATATAACCTGTGCCTCAAAGCTCATTTGCATGAACTTTGCTCCTTGGTAGAGACTGATTATCCAATGCTGCTTGCCTGGATGAGTTGCAGAGTTTGAGAGCAGAGAGATCCTTGTTTTATCTGGTTTTCAGATTTAAGAGAAATTCTGGATACATTCTAGATTCTAGTTCAAAATTTTTAAAAATAATAATAAATCCCCTCAAAAAGTACCAAAATAAGTCCAACTTATAACCAGTTTCAAATCACTGGTAAAGAGTTGACCTAAGATTTTTTGTATATTCAGTCATATTGGTCTCACTAAAATATCAGTATTTTATAATCTTTGATTCAACTGCACAGGCCCCTTCCCCTATTATATTACCTTCCTTCTGCTTGTCTGTGTGTGTGTATGTGTGTACATGGTGTATAGCACTTACCTAGTCATTTACATGTTTTTGCCTTACTTTGTAGTGCATATTAAAGTACATGTCAGGTGTTTTATGGATGGTGAAGTTAAATTGAACACTGAACCTAAAGTCAAGAAGACCCGAGTTAAAATTCAGCCTCCAATACTTACTAGCTATGTGACCCTGGGCAACCTATTTCCTCAACTACAAAATGGGAAGAATACCAACGCATATCTCCCAGGGCTGTTGAGAGGATCAAATGTCACTATTTATAAAGCGATTAGCACAGTGCCTGGCTATGTAGTAGGTGCTGTTTAAAGCATGTTTCCCTCCTTATTTTCAAACACTGGCTGTGGGGCGGCTAGGTGGCACAGTGAATAGAGCATGGGCCCTGGAGTGAGGAGGACCTGAGTTCAACTCTGGCCTCAGACACTTAACACAAAACTAGCCATGTGACTCTGAGCAAGTCACTTAACCCCAATTGCTCCTCCAAAACAAACAAACAAAAAAACTCTGGCTGTTTTCCCTGTTCAGTAAGCAGAGGGCTCTGTACAGGTAAACTTTTTCCTCATTAAAGTGCAACACAGTCAGGTCAGCTGACTTTAATTGGCAATTAGTACATTCCTTCCATGCAAGCCTTAATACAAAGAGAACTTAAAACAAATTCACAAGCAGAATCCTTATTATCTAATTAAATCTATCCAACATCTATGTGCTTATTCTCCAGATAATTCTCTGGCTGCTTGGCTCTTACATCAGAGCAATTTGAATAGTAATAAAATGGAAGTATAAGAAAAATAAATAAAGACACTTCCCATGTGGCAAGCTAAGATAGACTTAATTATCAAGAGAACCCCCAATTTGATTCTTTGAAAAGACAATTCCAGAGCAGATGAAAGGTTCAAGAAAAACTAAGCCTTCCTGAACATTCAGCAGAGTCCTATGTAAAGGGTTGCCCCATGAACCATCTCTGACCTATCCTTGGGTATAAGATGTATGAGGTGAGTCTAGCTATTCCAGGTTCTCATTAATCTGCTCAATTTACATAAGCCTGGAATCAATGGTTTCCTTACCTGAGAAATAGTTCAAATCTTCCGAATGATGGTAAAGATAAGATTTGAGAACTAGGTATTGAAGTGGCCAGGAATCCATGATTGGATTCTTTCCTAAAACAAAGGAAGGAAGTGACCAGAAACTAGTTAAGCTATGGACTCAAGATAGGAGTCAAGAGATCAGCCAGGAAATAGTTAAGCAATATTTTGTGAAATTAGATATCAGCAAGCTCAGTAAACTCGAAGTGAACCCAAAATAAAAATCAGTGAAGCAGCCTAAACTGGGCTAAGAATGCGAATGCACCTGGGTAATCTGTCTTACTTTTTCTTTTCTTACGGGCCTAAGTCTGCATTCCCATGCCCAACTCCTCATTCACTCCCCTGGTTCCCATGCAACATTGCTCCTGGCTCCCATGCCCAACTCTTCATTAATCAATACTGAGGTAATCACACTCTGCTGGTTCCCATGTCCAACTCTTCATTAATCAATATTGCTCCTGGTGCCCAACTCTTCATTAATCAGTATTGAGACAAAGAACAGATCCCCTGCACCTGATGTCAACTAGTTTTAGTAACAAATCATGTTGTTAGTACAATTAGGGTAAATGGTATAAAAGATCTGGTACTTCTGCATTACTTCGCTGTTCTCTATCTCTCCCTTTTTTGGCTTTTGAGACAGACCAGCTGATAAATCAATTACTATTAAAGCTCCTTAAAACTTTTATTCAGACTCTGTGGTCACTTTGTTAAAACTTGCCATTTCAGTATAAAAGATAGATAATACCCAAACAGAAATAGCCTCTTGCTAGAGCTTAGTATGAACCTGTAAAGGCCTGGTACAAGGTTTAACAATGCTGGTGATACTCACAAAACCAGCATACACTAGCTTTTTAATACCCACACAATGAATTACAGCCAGTTAGTCAACCAGCATTACTATGTGGTGGAATTGTGCTAAGAGATACTTAACTGGATAAGAGGACCTCATCAGTCATTCAGACTAATCCTGCCCAAAAAGGAACCCTCATTGCAACATTCCCGATAAGTCATAATTCAACCTTTTCCTAAAGACTTCCAAGTTGGGAGAACCTACTTTGTCCTGATGTTGCCCATTCCACTTTTGAATTGGACAGAGTGTAAGGAAGTTGGGTTTTTTCTTACACTGAGCCAAAATTTACCTTTCTACCACCTCTATCAACTCCTCCTGGTCCTACCAATGGGGGCCACATAAAACAAGTCTAATCTCTCTTCAAATACTTGAACACCATCATGTCACCCCAAAGTGTCAACACTGTTACATCCTAGAATCTCTTATGCCTCTGAGTCAGAATACTGCTTCAGAGAAGTTTCCTTGGATTTTAGAAGAATTTTTGGTAAATATGAGGAAGCAGAAGTTTCTGTGGTAGTGAGGCAGGCTTTGCTCTGAATAGCTCAGATTCTAATTAGAGAAGATAACACATACAGGCAAACTCACCCATAAGAGGAATGGAAGAATTCAGTGGTCCTCAGAGCATAGTACTCAAGATATGAACCTTAAAAATTTTGTGGTTAACTAACTAAAAAGTTAGCCAAGCAAAAGGAAATGGCTAAGGGGATGGGGAGTGGGGAGAAAGAAAAGCTGTCCCAGGCTTACACCCAGGTATCTTCTAGGTTTACAACATAACCTTAGGAGCTATGACTTTTCCTTCCCCTGCCAAGACTCCGGTCTCAAAAGATACATGCTAATGAAAGGGTTCTTGGGAGTTGAAGCACAAACCTGATTCACTAGACACTTAAAAAAGGGAAAGCTATTTCCAGAGACATAAAACAATGGCAGAGATGCAGGAGAGGTAAAGATGCTGTGTTAGTAGCTGACAGAAGTGCAGAAAGACCACTGCTCCAACACAGGAGTATGTATCCCAAAGTCAGACTTAAGAATATGGAGAACTAAGTCAACGAGATGATAATAGGGGGTAAACAACAGAGGCAAGACATACTAAAACCCTGAGTGACACCTGAGGAGAACGATCATGAGAATCACGGGAACTGGAGAAAAGGTCAGTAAACACTACTTGAGCCTAACCCCTAGAGCTTTCAAGATATTTTCCCAAGTTCTGCCTAACCTACTTCCTCCCGCTATGTATATTCAAAACACAACATCCTTTTCATTCATTTGTGAAAGTAGATTAAAAAGAGACCAAAAATTTCTAACAGACACCAAAACCAACTTTAGATTTAAAAAATATCCCCAAGATTTAAGACCAACCAAAATTCTGTTTGGTTTAAAAATATAAGTCATTTATTCAATTTCCTTTTCCCTGGCATAACTGAATTTAATTATTTATACCAAAATGTTTTAATAAAAACCAAATGTTTATATGCAAAAGACTTTTTTACATCAATGGTTATATTTAACAGATTAACTGTATAGAAGGATAATTGCACAACTGATAATAGTACTTTCCTTACAGATTATATGCCTTTCCATGGGTTTACAGGGCCCTTTTGGCAATATTCTTGAGTCCACCAGGTAATGATGTTTTACCATGGAAGAGAAACATTAGTATACAACCTCCAGAGCAAGCAGTTAGGGCTTTTCTCTATTGAAAATCAGCAGAATCATTAAAGGTCTACAAATGCACTACTCCAAAGAAATAGTAAAAGATACACCAGATTTATGGTGTTGTTTATTGCAAACAACTGCAATATCTGCAAAGCTGCTTGAGGTGCTCCTCAATTTCCAAACCAATACTCCAGCTCTAAGATGTCACATTCAGTAAGAAAACAGACAAGACAATATAGGAATTTAAGTTCAACAGGGTATTTTTATCTTCTGTCTTTTGTGCCGGATTTCCTCTTGCCAGACAATAAATGTTTTGGTTTCATATCAAACACATGTCTATCAGCTTCTCCCTTTCTCCCCAAGCGATTCATCTTCCTCTGAGCCTTCTTCATAATGGTTTTAGCTTTCTTCACCATCTGTTGAGAAAATAAAATATATTTTAGGATATTCCAAATTAAGATATCAGCTGGCCTTTGATATACAGCAAAAATTTCAGAGTAAAGCCAAACATCAGAGAGATCATCAAAAAAAAGTCTCTACAAAGGGCATTTGCAACTGTATAAAATGGCAAATAAAGCAGCCTTCCTCTCTTTTCAAAGGAGAAACTCTTCCCAAACTGATGCATTCTTTTTAAATAAGTCATTCTTCTTCCTCTCCTTCTCTCCTCCCTATCACTCCTTAGGGGGCAGTGATCTTGCTCTCTGGTGACTTTAATTCCATTTTCTCACTTCTTAAGCAGTTTCTAACTGCTACTGACTAGACTACTATGATCATGGACAAGGTATTTACTCTCTGAGCAACACGTATAAAATAAAAGGGGGAGAGCAGGAAGAACTAAACATTCTCTCAGCAAGAATCCCTTTTTAGCATTAATTCTTCCTCTCCTACCCTTTCCTCGTCTTTCTGCTGAAAGCATTAATGGTAGAGTAGGTCATAAGAGGAAGCATTCCATCTCAAGACCCACCATTGTAGCTACTAGAATTTCATAATGTATTTTAGACACAATAATGCTGTGTACAGAACTTAAAATTATACTGTTTCCTTTCAATTACTAAACTCAAGAAAGCCTCAAACCTTGCCAATTAAAATGCAACTGTAGAGCAAACAATTCATGTCTCAGGGTACAGTCAACAATTATACAGAGATCTTTTTAGCTTGGATGTTCAGAGCCCATCATATTACATATAAGATATGTAAGTATTCAATTAAAACTGGGTCTATGAAGCAAATAATTTCATGTTTGATCCAAAGCACTTCCCTTACACTGCCCCAAACCTTCCACAGATTTATCTCATTGTACGCTGGTATTGTCCTTAACTCTTCACTTTCATTCATCCCATATAAGCTTGTGGTTTCTATCTTCCTCACTCTAACAGACAATGCCTTCTTCTCACCTGTTCAACCATAACCCATCATCAATCACTTCTAGCCTGGACTACTGCAAGAGCCTTCTAATCGGTCCCTCTCTTTAAAGTCTCTCTCTACTCCTATCCATCCTCCACTTTGGTGCCAAAAAGATTTTTTAAAGTCACTCCCTTCCTCCCCCTCATAAACTCCAGAGGCTCCAATAACAAACATAAAATCTTTTTTTTGTGTCATTTAAAGATCTTCAAAATCTGGTTTTCCTACTTTCCAGTCTTCTCACGCATTACCTCCCTCCATGTTCTCTAGATTGCTAGTAACACTAGTCTACCTGCAACTTTTCACACAACAGCCCATCTCCCATCCCAGCATCTCTGCATTGGCTGGGCCTTCCCCTGGTTTCCTTCAAGACTCAGCTCAGATCTCACCTTCTCCAGGTGGAAGGTCCCTTGGCATGGAGGTGGGAAGGAAAACTTGCCACCTTTCTAGGAAACCTATTCCACTTTTGGACAAATCTAGTTGTTAGAAAGTTTTTCCTGACAGAGTCCAAATTTGCAACTTCCAATCACTCCATGTAGACCTGTCCCTCTGATGCCCTCTCCCACATGACAGCCCCTCAAAATTTCATGGAGAGCTACTTCCATTCCCATCCCTCCCCAGTCTTCTCTTATGTAAATTAATGTCTTCAACCCTGTACTGAAGGTCCTTCACTAGCCTGGCTGCCCCAGTGTGACTTGTTCAAGTCATGCAGCAAGTTATTTCTCTTCCCAATTTATCAAAAAGCTTTACCAATTTACTGCCTGTTAGAACTTTCTTCCACAGAAGACACCATCATTATTCATACAGAAATGTATCTTATCTTTTTTTAATGACTGGAGAACAGATGATGAAATACATACCTCTCCTTCAGTGGAGAGATGGGAGACAGCAGTTATGGACTCTGTATAATATCTGCCATGGTGGTTGTGATTTACTTAACTGTTTTTCTTTATTAAAAGGGAGAACTCAGTGGTGGTAGATGTATATCAAGAAAGAATTGTAGTGTAACAAAAAAGACATCAATACAACTTTAACAAATGACACCCACCTTAGCATCTCTCAAACCAGAAACATCACGGGGTGTGCGTGAGCAACTGCGGCTTCGGCTTTTAGAAGCAGGAGGAATAGACTCTTCACGTTTGCGTTTCCTAGTGACGCTGCGAGATCTTCTTGCCTGGGTGGCATAGTGGCTCTAAAATTTATAAAAATCAAAACAGTTTAGAATTGCATGCCCTCAGATATAATCCCAATCACTATTCTTCTTTCAGTAACTCTTGAGGAAAACGTATTTCTAAAAAACACATATTAAATTAGTTATGTTTAAAAGTTGAAGATAAAAGAACCCAAAATTACCAGCTCTTGGTTAATTATTAAATAAAAGTTTCAAACAGTTTTCCATGCAACATGTAACTATATTACATAATTAAGCCAGGTTTTTTTCTTCTAATCTTGAGAAGAACCCATTTTTAACTAAAATTTTTACACATTTCCTTTTTTTAGGATTTTCTTTTACATAAGCTGTCATTCCAATAACATAAGATCACAGGATTCCAACTGGGAAAGAGACCTTATAGGATAAAAATGAATACATACATACATATATATATATATATATGTATGTATGTATACATACACATACAAGACAAACATCAATTTCAAGTGTCAGTGAGGCACAAAGAAGCTGAAGATCTAGAAGAGCCTCATGGGAGAAGAGTAGTATCCTCAACAGAAATGGGGAAGTTATAACATAGGTCTCAAAAAAAACCTGTGAAGCAATTAATAAGCATCTCTCCGCAAAGCAGAGATTATAGACGACAGGAACATAGATTTAGGGTTGTAGGTCAATTTCCTCATCTTATAGATGAAAAAAATTAAGCCAGCATTGTTAACTGACATAAGAGCCCAAGCAAAACTGGAATTTGAAACCAGGTCTTCTGAGACAGATAGTTTGTTCTTTGTATAAAATCAAGATGCCTCATTCATAGAATGAAGAAATTTTAGAATTTCCATTTAAAAGTAACTAACAAAAATTTAGTGAGGAGTGGTGTTGGCTAAATAGCATTGAAGTATTTTAAGAAAATGCATTTTACTGAGGACTACAGGGGAAAGTATGTGAAAATGAGAAATACTACTTCACAAAGCAAGTCATTACAATCTTTTATACTAGGAGCAGGAAAGTTATTCTCTTACATACCTGCCATCCTTCCCCTTTTTAAAAATTTTCCCCCAATTACATGTAAAAACAATTTTTAACATTCATTAAAAAAAAAAAGTTGAGTTCCAAATTCTATCCTTACTTCCCTCTCCTCCCTTGAAAGAGTAAGCATCTAATATAGGTTATTCATGCACAATCATGTAAAACATTTCCATATTAGTCATTTTGTGGAACTTAACCCCCCCCCAAAAAAAGAAAGAAAAAGAAAAATGAAAAAATAATACATTTTATACATATTCAGACTCTTATCAGTTCTTTCTCTATAAACAGATACCATTTTTCATCATGAGGCCTTTCAGATTGTCTTGGATCATTATATTGCTGAGAACAGCCAAGTCATTCACAGTTGTTCATCATACAATACTGCTGTTACTGTGTACAACGAACTGCTTCTGCTCACTTCATGCTATATCTGTTTATGTAAGTCTTTACAATTTTCCCCCTTTTGAAGGAATATCCTGTCTACTAATGCCTCAGGTTGGCATGGAAATAACCACGGATTCCTGAAGGCGGTCAGCATGGTAAACTCTGGTAGAAAGTCTTCAAGTACGATTCCAAATTTGGATTATGCTCAAACTATCACCAGAGAACTAAGCCTCAGGATGAAACAATGGGGAGTCACAAAGCATGGAAGAAACACTATGACCTGGGATGGTAGAAAGAATACCCACACCAATGAAATCATGGATTTGTATTACTGAGTAGATTCCTATCTGAACACAAAGAGCTAAGAATTGTAGAAAAATTTCTTATCATACAAGTAACAGTATGGAAACTTTTTAACAGAAAATTTTAATAATACAAATATGGAGATCTTTTTATTACACTGTAAAGGTCAAAACTGTAGCCAATGGAAAATGAAGGTTCTAAAATGCATGTCTTCATACAAATTTCTAAATACTTACCAACAATTATAAACAACTGTTTTCTGAAAATACTTGCCCTCCTAGATCACTAGTATATATGATCCTCAAATTTGTTTGAGTAAACAGACCTTGGCAACTGCTAAATATTCTGCCTATATTCTATAAGAAAAATAATAGTGTGATTAACAGGCTTAAAATCAGTCATTTCACTTATTTAACGATCTGTGAATAAAAGAAGCAATGTCAAATTATATTTCTTAAGAGATTCTATGCTTAAAATCAATACTATGGGACTAACAGAAGATTATTCTCCTTTTGTCTTTTTGTTCCCATTGAAAGAAAACACCTATATCTCATTAACATTTCTTAAAAAAAAAATACTTGGCTTTCCATATAATGATATATTACCCACTCCTTATAAACCAAACCACTTTTAAACACTTACATCATCTTTATCATCCATGTCTATACCCAGGCTGCGCATCTCATTCTCCAATGTTTTCCGCTGAACCTGGCAAATAAAGTAATTAATGACGCTATGTTGCATACTTAAATTAATTTTGGGATAGCACAGAAGACAGTGCTAACCTATCTGAGCAAATCTGAACATTTCATCAAGGTCAATGGGAAAAAAAGTTTTTATCATTCTTTAAAAACAATCTATGAAATAAATTCTTCTGACATTTCTTTCTTGTAAATGGCTAACATTTCATAACAATTGTGAATTATCCATTTCCACAACTAAACATTTACGAGGACTCATATGGGGACAAATGGTATCACAGGAAGGAAAACAAAGTATGGCTAATAAACATGACGTACTGGTCAAGGAATAGAGGGCTGTAGAGGCAAAGCTGGCACTTTTGTCACAGTCATAAGTCAAATACTTGAAGACAAGTATTTCAGAAAAGGAAAACACTTAACTCAGCAAACTGAAGCCTGAAGAAGTTAGCCTATATGCCCAAGAATACACGTAGGTAGTAAACTACACCTTATTTGAAACTAAGTCTTCCAATTCCCAATATAGTGCTCTACTATAACATACACCAATACATTCATTCAATCTCTAAGTAAATTAGAGATTTGGAAGAATGTGATTTATGACTAAAATAAAGTACTAGAAGGTATACGGGATGAAGTAGCACTTCATATCAAGAATATAAATTTGTAAAAGGAAACCCATGAAAGTAAGATGCTCCTGACCATCTGACTATGAAGATATAAATAATAGGTTTGGGAAACATATCACAAACTTGATACCGAAGTAATAAGAAACTCAACCGCATCTACAGTAACGTGCACTCACTCTCTCTGTCAAAATCAGAACAGCTGATAGAAATTCTTGACTTGTCTAAATGACTTCATTTCTCAAAAGGTAGAGGACATGACTGTAACCAGTATGACCTGGTTGCTATATAGAGACGTGATAATAACCCTTGAAATTAAGTGATAACTCCATCTTAGGGTTATGACATGCTTGGCAGAAATAAATTTCAAAGTTCTCAGAGACAGGACAGGTATGATCCTACTAAAGAAAAGTGAAGAATGGCACAGACCTATTTAAAAAAAAAACCCAGAAGTCCTGATTGTCAGAATGAGCTAAGTCTACCAATAAAAGGAAAGGACTACAAAAAGACATTTTTCAGGTGTCCCAGAGACCAAGAAGAAGATCAAGGAAGAAACAGGGCAGCTACTTGAGATGGAGTCCTGCTAAGAAATGATGAAAGCAAAGCAAAAGTAATCTAATCTTATTCTGATTCTCTTTTTTTTCTACCAAGGCAAACATTTCAGATTGGAAAGGACAGAGCAAAAAAATGTTTATGGCAGGTTAAAACCAAGTAAGTGAGGTGATAGTGAAAGAACATAGATCTGTCCTTAATAAGTGAAACTTATCAAGCTAAAGTTAAGTATAATAATCAATCAACAAACATTTTACTAAGTACCCACTCTGTTCTAGACACTGTTAGGTGCTAAAGATATAATGAGAAAAAAGTCTATGTCCTCAAAGAGCTTCCTTTGTAGCAGGGAAAACAATATTGTGTATGTAAAAATATATTAAAAATAAACAGAAGGTAATTTTGAATGTGAGGGTTGGGAGTGGGAGTGGGATCTTTTAGCTGAGGAAATCAGGAAAAGCCTTCCTGTAGAAGGTGGTACCTAAGTTGAATTTGGAAAGAATCACAAAACTCTATAAAGCAGGTGAGAAGACATACATTCCAGGCAAGGGCGATGCCTAGTACAGAGACAGGAGACAAGAGGTCTGACATTGGTGATGAAAAGCAAGAAAGCTGGTGGCTTGAACCAGAATGTGATAAAGAGAATAACATACAACAAAACTGCAAAGTCCAATTTGGACTGTGCTAATAAGAGTTTTAGATGTTTTTATGTTTGATCCCACAAGCAACTGGGCAAGGACAGCAATTACGAGGCTACTGGAGTGATGATGGCAATACGAGAGATGTTGGACCAGTAAAAACAAGGTTTGGCAACCAGCTGGATAGGCAGAGGAAGAGAAGTAGAGGATAATGTAGAGATTGCACACTAGGCAACTATAAGAATGATGCTGGTATCCACAGCAATAGGGGAAAGTTTGAAGTGGGGATCATTTGGGAAAAAAGAGAATAAGTTGTTTTGAATATGCTGAATTTCAGATGTCTGGTGAACATCCACAGTTTGAAATGCTCAGTAAGCATCTGACTAGAACTCAAGAGACCTGGGTTGGATATTAAGATCTGGGAGTCATCTGTAGGGAGATGATAACTAAAACCAAGGGAGCTGATGAGGTCACCATAGTGAGAAAATTTAAACTCCATCTTAGAGAGTTTTGTTTTGTTTTTGTAAAGAGAGATGACTCCAGATTAAAGAAATGAAGAATAAGTAAAGGTATTCTTCATACAGAGAACACAAAAAACAAAGTAGTTTAATGCAATATTGTAACTATTAACACTGAATCTGATTCCTGACCATAAATATTAACTGAATTGTGAAATCTCACAATATAATAAAATAAATTAATAACTAATAAATTAATACAAACATATTATGTTAGAAAACAATCCATCAAGATATTTGATTTAAGACTTACCTTTTTAGCAGTGCGAGGCATTCTGGGTCCTGACTTATCTTTCTCTTTAGATTGCAGAATTTTCAGTTTCTTTTTCTCACGAATTTGTTTTGCCAACTGGTGAATTTCCATCATTTCCTCGTCTTCAGTTTCTGATTCACTGTCATATTCTCCAGCAGCTTGTCTTAGTTCTTCCTCTTTCTCTAATTCTTTCAATTTCTTTGATAAATAAAAAATTTGCAGAAATTAAGGTTTAAGATTCAAAAATAATTCCAGCAAATTTTGCTTCAGAACCATCTTCTCACACATAAACATTTAAGATGACACAAAGGACTATGTATAGTCCAAGCTTATCACTAATAGACTAGTCTGGCTTTACCCTATGTTCTATAGAAGAAACTGAACACCAAAAAATGTTTGCCTTACACACACACACACACACACACACACACACACACACACACACACACACACACACTTTTATATAAGCTAGATAAAGTTCTACCAGAATGCAGTCAGACAATGTCACCACCCCAATTTTTTAAGTTTGCTGGAAATCATTTACTTCAATAAGTGTAAAAGTAAGCTTGGAATTCCTTTTCCCTTTTATCACCTCAATGGTTCCTGCTCATATGCTATGTTTTACTGTAGACATTTTAAACCATTATAAACAAAGGAGTACTTCTTTCAATTAAATCTATCTGAATTTCAGCCCTTTAAGTCAATACACTTTCTACTTCTTTTAATTTGATGATATAAAGATAATTCACATTTCAAATGATACTTCACAAAGGAAAATAACTAAATTTTTCAGTCCAGAGCAATACTAACACAGCACAATCAGACCAGAAGATTTGGATCACATGGCTCCTTGAGCAGCAGAGAGCAGAAGGGCTAATTATTTTTATGCATGAGGCAATTTTCATAAAGCTACAAACGGATCAGAAAAAAATGGCCGTTCACACCCAAAACTGCTGCACTCATGTCGATATAGCTTTAGGGGAATGTCTCTAGAAAAATAAATTAATCTTGCAAAGTATACAAAGCAATATCTTAACAAAAACCAGTGCAAAATACTGTAATTGTTACTATTTTACAGATGAGAAAAATTTAAGATCAGAAAGAAATTAAATGACTTGCTTATCAAAATACTGGAGACAGTAATGCCAGAAGCCTTTCCATGTTTCTTTTTTAAAAACTAATTTTAAAATATCCAAGAATCATATTTGCCTTTAAATAAGGGAATATCACAGGGAATATAACAAAATTAAAAAATGACAAACTCACCTCCATGATGTCTGGGTCAATATAATCAGCTATGTTATGGCCTTCCCAGATTTCTGGTATTTTATCATATTTTTCAGATGAATTCATTAGATCCCAATATTCTAGAGAAAAAGTTGGAGAAAACTTTATAATGCTCTCACAACTACATTAAAAGTATATACTTAATATGAGAATTATCAGCATTCTTAACAGAACCTAGATTATTTCTATTTTGAGCAAATTCCCTGAGAGGCTTCACCTTTTCTCCAAGTACTTCTTTCTTGCCTTTCTCCTCATGATAATTCTTCCCATGAAATCCTAATGGAAAGTGACCTTCCCTCCCATTCAAACAACAAGGGAGATGAGACTGGCACACTTAGTACTTCCTTCCACATCATATCTCACCATCGTCTCAGGCTTTCCCTCTTCTAAAGAGGGAAAAGTCTGTTTCTATCCTCTCACATTCTCCCATAACCTTTGTCTACTATTCTCCTAAGTACACTCTTCACCTCTATCTCCACTCCACAACATTAACCATACCATCACTTAAAACTACTAACTACCAAGATTACATCAGAAATTGCCCTTTATGACTAAAATTTCCTACCTATCCACCTGATCTCACTCTTATGAACATGTACCTTTGGATTCTTCAGGACATATAGGTTCTGGACCTTCCCTAGTCTCCCAGTCCATCTCCCTGACTTTTTTTTGCCTGCCTCCACCCATCAACAAAGACCTCTGTGAGCAAGAATTCAAGTATGTGCTCTCTGGCACCCTAAAATGTCTCCTGCTCTTCTATTTTCCCCCAGTATCTGCTGTGCTACTCCCTAAACCTACGTGCCATCACTGTATTTCTCAACTTCAGTTTTTTAACTAAGAAGCACTTCTGGACAAAATTACAAATCCTCCAACGTGCCCTAAATGACTCTGGGAAACCAACCCTTACAGACTCTTTAGTATGTTTCAAAAAACAACTGTTCCAAATCTTTTCTGCTTTCCTTCCCGATTCCCTAAACATGCCACCCACCCCCCTTCTCTTCAGAAGACTTCAACTATTCTCCTGGAATAAGGGCTTTCCAATGAGCTTCAAAGGCTCTTCTCAACCTCAAATTTTAGTTTTTCTCCATTTTAGACAAAAAAATAAAGTTTCTGTCTATCAGACTATTTCAGTTTTACTTTGTCAGGCATAACGCAAACTCAATTTAGCTTTTGAACATGTCATCTAATACCACTTGTATTGTACTTACTCTGCAGATCCAAAATATAATCATCTCCCAATTCCAGCTCAAGATCTCGTTCCTAAAGTGAGAAAATAAAGTTATCTACAAAACTGCTATTTTCACAGTCCAAAATAATCAGCTTTATTTTCTCTTCCAAGACCAGAGTGTGAGTTACGGTTCCTCCTGGTCAGAGAAAGGAGCTACATCAAAACCTCAACCCCCCCACCCCGACAGAATAATCTCTGCATTTATGAAACCAACAATGCTCTTTATTAAAGATACAAAGAGACACACCCTTTTCTTTTTGGGCCCATCAGTTTCCATTCTCTTCCTGCGTTCTATTACACCCTCAGGAATGAATGGTGGCCTCTCCTGGAAAAATAATTTTGAAGAATTACACTTAGAAATGCTTTGAGGAACTGTGATTTCAGGAACGTGATGACACATTACAACACAAGAATCAATGAATATTAAAAAAAAAAAGTACAGGAAGATTTAAGAGCTGATAAACTCTTAAGTAAACCCAAAAAAACCACATAGACTATCAGCTTTCATTTTATGACTTTTAAGATTTGCAAATTCTTTATATTAAATCACCATAAACATTTTAGGTGACTACTATGCCATGCACTGTGCGAAGTACTGGTGATATGTTGTTATTGGTACGCAGTCATATCCAACTCTTTGTGACCCTATTTAGGGTTTTCCTGCCAAAGGTACCAGAGTGGTTCACCATTTCCTTCTTCAGTTCATCTTCCAGATGAGGAAACTGAGGCAAACAGGGTCAAGCGATTGTTCAGGGTCACAGAGCTAGTATATATCTGAGGTCACATCTGAATTCAGGCCCAAGTGCTTCCAAGGCTACCATGGCATTCATGGCATCACCCAGCTGCCCCACTAGTGATATAAAATTAGTCAAAAGACAGTCACACAAACCTCAAGGAGCTCACACTCTCACGAAGGAGTGCACAATATGCTACCTCATTTTATCTTCATAACAGTCATGTAAGGTAGGTACTATTAGTGTTTTCATTTTATAGATCAAGAAAGCTTAAGATGGAATAAGATTAAAGTGAACTGACCAGAGACCACAGGTAGTAAGAATCTGAGCAAGGATTTAAACTAGGGTCTTCTGGACTCCAAAGCCAGTATTTTATCTAGTATACTAGCTACACCTATGTCAGACTTGCACAACACATGGGCCATGGGCTGCTTGCAATCTACCAAAGATGCCCGTGGGCAATGTCGTGCCAATCTTCTTTACATCCTCTACATTTTTTCACAGGCTGTCCAAAATCCTTTGGCGGACTGCATAACTGTGCAGGCCTGCACTAGGTAAATGAACGTAAATAAAAATTACAACCAAAACAAAATTTAAATGCTGTGTAATTACAATGACCAGCTCCCCAATGAACAAGTACAGCAGCTCTTCTCTGTGAGGGGGGAGTACGAGTGGGGAGCACAAGTGGGGAGCCTGTCATATATTTTGAGACTCAATCAATATGTTTAGCTTTGTAGACCTTTTTCCTATCTTAAAAAAAAAATTTGTGTTATAAAGATTGGCATGTAATATAGGGGAGGAGGCATTTTAGGAAATTCAGGCGATTTTTAACAAAAAAGATATAAATAAAATCTTTTTAAAGACACACCTTGCTGTATTTTCATAAGTTTCTCTTCTATTGATTAAGTATCAATTACATACCTAAAGTCAATTTTTGAACCTCTTTCAGGTCTTGGAATACAAAATTACAAAATTCACGTTCACAAACCACTGCATACACCAATAATCATTTACTCAATCCAAGACAACAACTAACATGATAATCTTACTCCCAAAATGCTTTAAAGAAATAATTTACCTTATCATCTCTTTTGGTTGGTACTGCTAAATGCAATCTGTTCAGCACTTCATTCACTTTATTTCCTTTCATTTTGGTTTCAACTCGATGAGTCAAAAGTCTATCACAAGCCTAATAACATATTAAGAAAATACAAAGAGGTAAAGAGGTAAAGTTAAAAGACTGCACTAACATAGAAACAAAATATGACTCAAACCTTCCACTAGGGTTAAGATACAAGCAGTCGGGGGTGGAGCCAAGATGGCAGCACGGAAGCAGCAAAGCAACACAGCTCCCACACAAACAAGCTAAAAAACTCATAAAATGGGACGCTAAACAGATTTTCAAGCTCCAAAACTCTCCAAAAGACTGAAAGCACATCAGCTGCTACAGGCAGCGCAGAAGGAGGGGCTCTCCAAAGCAGTCTGGGACCCCTGGCCGAAACCCCAGCCGGGTCAAGCCCTGGGGCATCGGGCAGGCGGGGAACGGGGAATGGCATCTATAGGAGAGCAGATCTGCTGCACTGGAGGCACAGTTACCACACCTATCAGGCCAGAAGAAAAAAAGGCTAAGAGAAAGGTCAGTGGATTTTGCTAACCGGGGAGGAGAAGAGCTGGTCGGCCAAACTGCTCCCAGGGCAAGGAAGCAGCTGGAGGCGGCTGTAGCAGCAG
>CM053597.1:63790387-63807674 GCA_028646575.1 Pseudocheirus occidentalis
TATATATATATATATATATATATATATATCCCAAACTTATGTGCTTCAAGACCTAGCTCAGAGCCCCTCTAAGTAAGTAGCTTTGCCTGATCTTTCCCACTTGGGTTTTCTCTCTCCTAAATTTCCCTATTTTCCAGAATAAATTTGCATCCCTTTTGGTTCTGTTCTTATCTTGAATTATGTTTATCGAGATTATTTCACGTGTGAGAGGTACTAGTGACCAGGTAGAGAGAAGGGGGGCTGGCCTGGGTCAGATAAAACTAAATTCAAGTCCTGCCACTGACCAGATCATGTGACTGTGTAATATTAAGTAAATTATTCCATCTCTCAGAAGTCCCAAGCAGCACATTAAGATTCTTCTGCCAGAAAAGTGTCTGTCAAGGTGGAGTAAATTCCTCTCCAGGAGCTTATCCTACGCCGATGAAATTACTGGTGAGCTTTAAAAAAAATTTTAAGTATCGTATCATGGTGTTCTTCTTCTCCCCCAGCAATGGATGTAAGCTTCTTGTGGAATCTTTTTCCCACCTCCAAACTTTGTGCTTTTAAAATCCTGCATTAAAATCGCCCCCAATAAACGTGGTAAATTTAAATTCGCGCCCGCCAGACCGGCGGAGTCACTCCCGCTCACTCTGGGTTCCGAGAGGTCTCAGGAGAGCGGAAGGCGCGCGGAACCTTTGACCCGAAGCTCCCGGATGGTCTTCTCCACCCCCGGAGCGCAGAGGTAAGGCGGGGGGGGGGGGGGGAAGGGGTGTACAGCACTTCAGGCTCTGCAGTCTTCTCTAACCAAGGCCGATACTTTAATTCGGCATTCTGAGGGCAGGAGGGTATTTTCACTGACTGACCCCGCACCGCCTCCTGGTTTCCGCGGTTCTAGGATGACGCCGAGACAACCACCAGACACGAGGTGGCGCCACGGCCCTGGGAAGCAAGGGCGCTTACTTGAAGTAGTGGACTTACGCTTCGAGAGGCCCTCCCCCGGAAGTGCTTTCTGCTCTCGCTCACGCGGCTGCGCAGTTCGTATTCCCAACACATCCTCTGCGTTCATTTCCTGTGGAACCTTCTGCCGGCTGCTAAGTCTGCGAGCCGGCTGGCAACATGGCGTTGTATAACTTCAAGAAGATCATGGTGGTCCCCACCGCCAAGGTAAGAGCGAACTGCACCTCCTGCTCTTTTATCTTGCTGCCTCACGGTCTCTTTTGTTCTGTCTGCGCTGCTCGTTGTGGAGGAGCCGGGGGTGCGCACGCGCGTGTGAGCGGCCCTGGTGGGTGACACGTGCGCCGCGGCCCGGCTTGGGGACTCTGGCTGCAGGGGAAAGGAGAGACTAGAGAGGCCGGCGCGGGTGGGACGTAGCGCAGGATCCCGGTGCTAGACCGGACCGAGACAGGCAGAGCCGAACCGTGAAAGGCTAAGTGCTCGTTCGTGAGCCATTGCCGGACCCTTTAGACGCTTCCTCCTTCCCTGTGGGGAACCCCGAGGGGACCCTGTGCCCCTTTGCTCCCCAGGCCTTGTCGCATAAGCCTTTGAGGCAGGGGCTTTGGTTTTGCACCAGATGGACTAGCCATCTAGGCTTCCTTCTTTTTAATCGATTCTTTTTGGGGGAAGGGTGGGGGAAGGATTTGGCTCAGTAGACAGAATGCTGGATCTGGGGTCATCCAGGTTTAGGCCCTTACCGACCATATGACCCTGGATAAATCACTTGATCTCTGTCTACTTCAGTTTTCTCACCTGTAAAACGGGGAAAATAATAGCATTTCCTGCCCAGGATTTCTGTAAGGACAAAAAAAATGAGATAACATTTATAAAGTGTTTTGCAAACCTTAAAGCACCCTACAAATGCTAGATATTATGACTATAATCATTGATATCGTAAGTGATCGTTGAAGAAATGTGATCCTTCCAAGACAAGACTGATATATCTCAAACATTGGCGATTTTACCCCCTGTAGTTATGGCTGCTTCGCTGAAAGCCCCATGAACTTAGTTTTTAAAACTGTCAGGGACCGTAGAGGTTGGGTAGACCAGGAGTTAATAACCTGGAGTCCAGAAGGTATCCATCCGTGGATGAATCTCAGGGGTATTCCCAACTTGGATGGGAAAAAAACAAGAGTTAGTACTTGCTCCAGTTGTGAATGTAGACTACCAACGTTCTGGCAAGGGGCCCATCAGCTTCATCAGACTTCCAGAGAGGTCTTTAGAGAAAAAAAAAGAGTAACGAGTTTTGATCTAGTATGACTCCATCATCCAGAGGGGAAACTGAGGCCAGTAGAGCTTAAGTGATTTGCCCGAGCAG
Source organism: Pseudocheirus occidentalis (assembly GCA_028646575.1). Lineage (NCBI taxonomy): Eukaryota > Metazoa > Chordata > Mammalia > Diprotodontia > Pseudocheiridae > Pseudocheirus > Pseudocheirus occidentalis. The sequence goes on from CM053597.1 coordinate 63,792,678, forward strand.
AACTGGGATTCATACCCAACCTCCCCCATTCCAGATTGCAGCAATCTTTACACACAGTACCATCCTGGGGAAAAGCTGTGGTTTTGTGTTTTATAAGAAATTAAGGACAAGATGGGGTTTGGAGCTTGGAGATCACCCAATCCAGTACGTCCTCATTCCATATATTTACTTGTTGAATAAATTTTAGAGACGATTTACCATCAGTCACAAAGCAAACACTGTCAGCAATGCACTGTCAGGCACGGAAGGTACAATAACAAAAGTGAAAAAAATCTGCTTTCTGGATCTCACAGTGTCAACATATATATATATATATATATAGTTAGAGACATAATAGCAGAAACTCCATCACTCTAGAGTGGCAAAAATCTTCTTTAAGAAAAATTCTTAAGAGCCTTTCAGGAGGAGGGAGGGAGGGAAGGAGAAAGGTGGGGGGGGAAAGAGTAGGTGTGTGTGTAGGATTCAGCCACCAATAACTTTCTGTACATATCTATTGTTCTGGCAATATGATGCAGTAGAAAGAAAGAGACCTGGCTTCAAATTCTGGCCTCCATGTAAACTTGAGCAAATCACTCCTTTGGGCCTCAGCATCCTCATCTGTAAATGAGGGAGGAGGTTGGCTTCTAAAATTCATTGTTTTTCTGAATTTTTGGTGTTGTGGCATTATTCTCATTTTACAGCCGAGGCTGTTTGATGACCTTGGATTTAGGTCATAAGGGTTTAGGTCATATTTTGTCCTTTGTGCTTTCCTCTAAGTGAACATAATGATACATTATACTCACTGTTTAAACACCATTAGCTCATTAATTTACATGTTTGGAACAGGGAACGTAGTTTCTTTCATATATGCTATGTTGAACATTATAACACAAATTAGTTCTTTGTGATAGACTTAACAATATTTAAATAATTGAGAATGTGACTAAAATATATGCTTAGCACAAAATAGTTAGATTTTTTTTTTCGTCTTTTTGGAGGGGGGAAAGCAAGGCAGTTTGGGTTAAATGACTTGTTCAAGGTCACACAGCTAGTAAGTGTAAGTTTCTGAGGCTAGATTTGAACTCAGGTTGCCCTGACTCCAGGTCAGGTCTTCTATTAATTGTGCGACCTAGCTGCCCCCTGGTTAGAAATTTTTTAGTCATTTTGATATGTTCAGCACAAAATAGTTTGAAATTTTTTAGTCATTTTGAAATAGTTATTCAGTAGTAATTGTAACCATTTTCTGCTTTTTGGTTTCTTTTTTTATCATAGGGAAACTGCACCAGGGCAATTTTCTAAAAGTATAATTATTAAAGTATATTAATTATTCTTAATAAAGGCACCCTGGAATTCCCTTAAATTTTTTTGAGGCTTTAATGGTCAAATAATGTTTTCCTTGTATGGTCTTTTGTGTATTTTTTTTACTATCCGTAACTAAAAGACAATCATTACTTACCTATTTTTGAAGGTGTATCACATACACAAAAGGGAGTTTCTTCTAAAGATGGAAATTTTATTTGTGAATTTTCAACAAGTGACTTGTGTAGAGGCCTTCCACATATTTTTCTGTTGTAGTTACACTTCTTTATAGTCTTCCAAATATTTTAATATAGTTGTCATTTTCCTAGTCCTTCTGTCCATTTGGGAGGGAAATGACAGTTTTCTCTAGCATAAACATCTCTGGTTTTTTGAGCTATTTATCTTTTATGATATGGAACAAAGACCACTTTGCCATCATTTTTCTTCCTTAGGTCTTGATGCATTTTGTCAGTCTAACCAGACAAGAGAAAATTCTGGACATGCTTCTTTATTAATTTGAGTAAAGTCTGCATTATTTTTTTGTCATTCATTTGTCCACGTTGGAGTTAGTCATAGTATCATAGATCTGGAAGAAACCTGAGAGGCTGTCTCTTAAGCTCCTCATTCTGCAGGCAGGAAAAATGAGACCCAGGGCTGAGAAGTGACTTGCCAAAGGTCACAGAGGTGGGATTTGAACCTGTGTCTCATGACTCCTATCCCAGTGCATTTTATAGTGCTTGTGCTGCCTCCTGTAGTTCAGCAATAGTTCATAAATCAAATTTATTGGTATCCCTCTGCATTTTTAGATATTTTCCCTCTGGAGCCAATGTGACAGCAGAGTATGATTAGTTGGGTTTTTAAATAATGTGGTACAGTGCTGAGACATTTGGACATAAGAGAACGTGAAGATATTGGATAAAAAAATTTCTTAATGGAAGGATTGTAAATTGTATGCTGTCAGTAGTTTGTAATGAACTAAGGTTTACAAAGTGCTTTACATTATTACATTTTGGTATGATTAGGTGTTATCTTCATTTTTACAGAAATGGAAACTGAGGTTCAGGGAGTGGATGTTTTTTCTTTAACCATTTTGTTGGCTGGCATTTACATAGCATTCTAAGGTTTTCAAAGAAAGTACTTTACAAATACCTCATTTTATCCTCACAACAAATCTGGGAAGTAGATATTATTATCTCTGTCTTACAGAAAAGGAAATCGAGGCAAACGGTATCTGAGGCTGGATTTGAACTCAGCTTCCTGACTCTTGCACTCTAGCCCTTGTATTGAGAGGGAACCCCCAGCATATCCTTAAGAATAGAAGCAAAAAGGCAGGTGTCAATAGATCATATTTATGAAAATAGTGAATCGTATTCTACTGCCAAAAGAAAAATTATATATTAAAGGGGGAGTTAAAGAATTGTACCTATTGTTTCAGCTTTCTTTTTTCTAGCTCTAGAATATTCATAACAGATTATGGAAGGCTTGTAATTGACAAATCAGTAACATAATTTATATTGTAAATAATGAATAAATGAAATGTTTTAAATTTAATTTTTAAAATTTCAAATTAATTTTAATTTTTAAAAAATGATCTTGAACTGTTTACCTTTGAAGTATCTTTCTTTTAAAAAAGCCTGACTTTGACCAAAAAATTCTCTGATTACAGGACTTTATAGACCTCACATTATCGAAGACCCAGCGAAAGACTCCAACAGTCATTCATAAACATTACCAGATTCACCGCATTAGACATTTTTACATGAGGAAAGTTAAATATACTCAGCAGAATTATCATGATAGACTCACTCAGATTTTAACTGACTTCCCCAAATTGGATGTAAGTAATTCTGTGATTTAACTTATTTAATGTTTTTTTGTTTGTTTATAATGATGTATATTCGCTTTTTAGAATGTATTTTGTAAAGTCTAATAGAAAAGCAGGATAAAGCTTGCTAATTACTTGGTTAAGAAACAACTTGAAAAAGTGTATTGGTCTTAAAATTTTTCTTTAAAAAATGTGTTTAATTGGCATGTGTTAATAATAGCTGACATTTCTTTATTACTTTAATATCTGTAAAGCATCTTAAATACATTTTTATCTGATTCTTGGGGCAACTCTGAGATAAGTGGTACAGTTACTATTCTCATTTTATAGTTGAGGTAGTGGGAACACAGCTTGTGGTTATTTGAAGTGAAATACAAAACTACGTCCTCTTGTTAGTCATATTGTGAGGCTTTGAGTAAAAGTCTAAATTTTTGCTGGACCAGAAACGAACAGTGAAGTTAATTCAGACACATAGAAAGTTGGATTACTATTTGATCATGATTAATGATCAGACAATCTCTATTGAGATAACTGACAGTCATATTGCAAGATTAATTTTTACTAGAACAATCAACTTTCTTTTGCTTAACTTATGCTTAAATATTTTCCATTGGTATGGAAGAAAGTGATGAGTAAAGCATTAATGTGTAAAGCTTTTTTTTGCCTCGATTGATTATAGGAACATGGCATGATATAGTGAAGAAAGCATTGGACTTAGAGTAAGGAGATAAGTGTTCTATTCCTTTCTTTGACATCATTAAATCTGTGGGCCTAGACAAATCCCTTAACTTCTTTACCCCAAAATTTCCTCAGTTCTAAAATGAGGATATTTTAATGTGAATAATTATGTAGGTAGGGAGAGGGCAGCATACAACACATGTTCTGTTGGTATCTCAAAGTAGGGATGAAGTATAGAAATTGTCTCTTTGTCCCTCCCTCTCAGCTTGCTCTGAAAAAAAAAATAGCAAAAAAGAAGCACTGGGACAGAAAGACAAAGGGATTCATTGGGAAAGGGAATTCATGATAATGGTGGAGATAGAGGCATTTAAAAGTAAGGTGACTAATACTTGAATTTCACTTGTGTGGTTTAACAAAATATCTTACTCCTTTTAGTGTAAAAAAAAAAAAAGCAGTGTAGAGCCTTAAAGGCATGTTCATATTGTTCTCTTGGTCTGATTGAGGTTCTTCATAGCAAATTTTATGATTGTGAAGTGTCTACTTTTCTTGGTCATTTCAGGAAGCTCACGTTTGAAGTTAAATTGTTTGTCTTTAATAAGTTTGGGAGAATCCAAATTTTGAAGCAAACATGTTTCTCAATATTTTTCTGTTATTTTTACTGGACCATTTAAATAAAAAACTTTTTGAAAAAGTTGGGGCAGTTAACATGCACATTGAGAATCTGCTATATTCAGAATTTGAAATGCTATTAAATTTTGGAGAGAGGACTGTTATAAGAGAAAAAAATAGATGAAAGGCCTTCATGTTACAAACTAAGACACAAACTGGGAGGTGGGAGAGGGGTTAAGGAGGAGAGAGAAGGGGGGAGAATAAAGAGATGATCAGAGGACTCAGAAAATCTTGAAAGATGGTCTAATTCCAGCCATCATGCCTTTGTACATTCTTCATGATTACCCTACATATGATTTACTTTTTTTCTGTGAACTTTGTCTTTTTAAGACCTCAGTGAGGTCTTCCATGATTCTGTGGTTTAGTTTGGGATCTGAAACTCATGGCCTTGATTGGAGTGAAGGGTGATATGAATAATGGGAGATGTGGTTGGAGAGATTGAGGTGGGGAAGGGTGAGGAGAGAAAGGGTATTTTAGCTTGGTGTGGGAAGTTGATATTAAGGAGTGGTGATAAACTATTTTTCAAAAGTGGCATTAAATCTTTTTTATGTTATAGGATATCCACCCGTTTTATGCTGATTTGATGAATGTTCTTTATGACAAGGATCATTACAAGTTGGCCTTAGGACAAATTAATATTGCCAAAAATCTAGTGGACAAGTAAGACATCTTATTTTCTTAATATTTTTTAGTGTTTCCAACAAATCATTGTCAAAAGTAAAAAGTCTTATGTAACTTTTTTATTTTGGTAAGCGTTGCCAAAGATTATGTACGACTTATGAAATATGGGGATTCTTTGTACCGCTGCAAGCAGCTCAAACGTGCAGCTCTGGGGCGTATGTGTACAATTATCAAGAGACAGAAACAGAGTCTGGAATATCTGGAACAAGGTATGTATTATACATACATAAACCAGTTTTTATTTAAACTTTTGATCTTATTTAAATTCGGTTCCATGAATTTGAAGTGTCTGCAACAAAATCCTGCTTAGGGATGCCAGTGGGCGATATGTACTTTAAGTATCTGAGGACCAGCCTACCTAAATTAGAAGATCTTTTCCTGGTTGACTGATTTTCTCTTTTCTTCTCTTTTTTTTTTTTTTGACCACAACAATTCCTCAAAGCCTTCTGCCAAAGCATAGAAATGTTGGCATTTTCATTGATGGAGAGGGGTACGCACAGGGACAAAATTGTACTTACTAAGTTTTATATGTGAATAATATGCTGAGAGCAAATTCCTAATTTCATTAATTGTCAGTCTTCAACTAGAATCGTCCTCTGATCCTTATTGTGTCAAGTAATTATGGGTTCTGGAAAGAGCTTCGGCAGTTCCTGCCAGGCTGGAACATCTTAGCCCATAGTCCTTTTGATACATTGGGTCTTTTTTCCTAAATACCAGATAACTGCTCAATTTGGACGTCCCATCACAGGAAGGTTGGATGTAAAATGATCAGACCTTCAAATCATCTTTATGTAGAGAACGACATGATCTACTTCACTACAGGGAATAGATATACTGATGAAATAGTTGTTTTAAAATACTGATTACTGATATGATAAGTTTTTCATTTTCAGTGATTACTTTTGGTATTTCATGGTTTTCAGTATTTCCCTATTTTCATGTTTCATTGGTGGCTACTCCTAATACAGATCATAATATAGGCACTTGTGTTATAACATTTCTTTTGAAAACATGAATTTGTTCCATCGCAGTTGACATATTAGGGAACAACTTGGGCATAAGATGAATTTTGTATTTGATTATGCATGATTTTGTTGTTAAGAAAAATCTCCACAGTTGCAGGACATGGATAGGGAGGGGGATGGGTTCGAATGGGGCCTGTATAGATGGGTTAGGTGAGGGATATCACCATGGAGCTTTAGGAAGAGGAGATGTCTGGCTCTAACTTGGGAAAAGTGTAGTGGCAGTCATCTTCCTCGACTCAGGGTGAGGAGAGATCTGCTGAGGGTGAGGGAGAGTAACACAGAGATGAGGGTGGGGTGGGGCAAGTATGGAAGGGAAGACAAGGGAGCGCCCTCATCAGGTCTAACCCCTGCCCCTAGTAGATTGAGAGTTCCTGGAACTGTCTTTTGTCTCTGTATCCCTAGTGCTTGGCATAGTGCCTGGCACATAGTAGGAATTTGATCGATGTTTATTGATTGACTAATATCAGAGCAGATTTGATGATGACCTGGCTTCTTTGACCCTTGCCACCCCCAAGGCAACCTCACAGACAAAATTCAGGCTGGTGATGATAGCACTGCAGTGTGTTCCTGGCCATAGAGTGATCTCTCATGGAGCAATGAGTGGCTGACGGTGACTGAAATCCCGTGGTTAGAATTTCTTGGTGTCATGACTGCTGACTTAAACTGGGATGGAGTTTCAGTGTTGTAACGCAACCTGATTTTCCCATAAGCTTTGTTGTTTTTGAATTGCATGTTTTGGCATAGTACTGTAGTGACTTTTAGGAAAGCGTATGTCACATTGTAGCAGGACTGCCTATGTTTCTATGGTTTTGTAGAGGATTTTGAAAGTTTATATGGTTTTAAAAAGTCATCCTACACCCAGCTTGGGTAAAGCCTCTTCAAACTTAAGCTGATCTTTCAGTAACAAACACCCCTTTGCTGGACCTGTCATATTCCATGCCTTTTGAGGTTTCTTGGCCTTTCAGGGTCAAGATGAAGTGTGTAGGATCTTAAAACCTGTGCTTAAATGGCAGAACTTTAAAGAATCCTTTAAAGGGCCACCTCTGTGCCACAGTGAGGTGCTGGAGGAAGACTTGCTCTGAGAGATCTTGTTCAATACTCTGACAGAGAAGTTTTTTTTAACCTTTTTAAGTATCTTAAAATACTGTTTTATAGTTTTTCCTTTTTATTATGATTTTAACATTTATCAAAAATTACATTTCCATATTGAAGGAGCGTAGAAAAAAAGGGTTTTGCATAAAACTGAATCTGTATTACATAGATTATTTCTTTTTAAAAAACATTAAAATTAGTAATAGTGTCAACACTGCTCTGCTTGTCTTTACCCCTTTCAGAACTTCATTTGACTCTAAATGTTCTCTTGATTCCCCTTTTTTAAAAGCATCTCTGTCACTAGCCCCCATCCTCCCCTTGTAAAAAAATAAGGATAGTAAAACAAGACAGATTTATGTAATATTCATGTCTAAAATATATGTCTCATTTTGTACCTATAATCCATCGCCTCTGCTTTCCTCACCTTTCTGCAGTCAATGATTGGTTATTGCATTGGTCAGTTCTAAGTCTTTTAGACTTGTTTTCCTTTACAGTATTGTAACCATTGTATAAAGTATTTGCCTGATTCTGTTTACTTTATCAGTTTATCCAAGTCTTAATTATATGGAGTCTCTGCATCTGCCCCTTGTTATTATTTTTTTTTTTTGGCGCACTAGATTTCTGTTACATTTGCATACTATAGTTTGTTCAGCTATTCCCCAGTTGGTAGGCACTAATTTTGTCTATAATTCTTTGCCTACAGCAAAAAAATTCTACTATATTGTATGTATATATATAGGGATCTTATCTGTCTTTGATAGTTTTACAGTATATACTGTTGTATCACTGTTTAGTATCATTAATTACCTTCTAATTAAATTTCTAGTTTAATTACCTTCTAAATACCTCCTAATTACTGAAAAATCTTACTTGGATTCATGAAAACACTGTTAGGTAAAATAGTTTTTCACTATTACCTCCACCTCACACTTCACATTTCCTTCTTCTTGGCCTTTGTAACCAAAGTTATTTAAAAGCATATAATTTCTTTTGTTTTTCCCTATTCTTGTACCTACAAGTTTAAAAAAATGCCACATATGATTTTCTAGTAAATACAAGTTTCCTAATTATGTTTATGCTTTTGTTTAGTATATAGGAACTTTCTCTTAAATTTGGATGTTATGCTAATGTAACTTGGAGTTTAGTTGTTTTTCAAAGTTTTATAGTTTAATGCTTTTTACAAGAAATTAAATTGTTTCATTTGTTAATGAATATAATTAAACACACTCACTTTGAACTTTTAATAGTTCGTCAGCATTTATCCCGTCTGCCTACTATTGACCCAAATACCCGGACTCTGCTTCTGTGTGGATATCCAAATGTTGGAAAATCCAGTTTCATCAATAAGGTTGGTCTGTTATTATTTATGCTATTTTTAATATAAAACTAAGGTCCCAGTTATACCAACTAAAGAAGCCCTACCAGTGCAGTAGAATATCATTGTTTAATATCACCCTAGTAGTATAAAAAATTTCCGTTAAACCTGATGTTTCCGGTCATCCTGACCTACGTCTTACCAATTGCTGATGACTCTGGAGCAGAGTGTGAAACTGATGACTTGCACACCCCTGCTTCAATTAAATCCAATTCACTTGCAAGTCAAGACATTACCCTGCTGATGTCATTGGTTCTCTTTGAGAATGAAGGACGAACAACAACAAACCTGATTTATCACCCACTTGAACCTAACTTAATGTTGTTATAGTTCTCAGCATTGTAATTACAGACATTAATCAAAGTGGTATAGTGGAAAGAGCTTGGGAATTGGAGAACCTTGGTTTGAAACCTAGCTCTAACATTTTACAAGTGTGGTGTTGGCCAAAGTTCAGTTACTTCATATTTTTAAATGAGATTAAGGATATTTGTAATACTCATTAGATTAATATGAGAAAATTGCTTTCATAAACTATAAGGTACAAAGTAAAGATGAGTTATTTTGTTTGTTTTACATTTCATATGAGTCTATACTTTGAGGAAATAATGGTGATCCTATCAGAGGATTGAAGCTTTCAGTTTTTCCTCTAAGTACATGAAAAAACATGTGTATGTTCAAGGATGGGATAGAAAGGAAGAAAATGAGGGAGCTGGATGTAAGTACATTTCAGAGGGCTTACGTCTAATGTATTCTAGTTTTCTGTGGTTTTATCTCTGTGTGTATTTTTCTTGTTTTTTGTGTGTCTAATTTCTCATTCTGTCTCATGTATAAGTGTGCCTACAAGATCCATGTTGGGGGTTGAGGACATCTTAGATCTCCTTGCCTCTTCAGCTGTTAGAACTCTAGCCCTTTGTATCCTCTTAAGTAACCCTCACTTTTAAAAAACCACACACTTTTTTTTTTCAACAATCACTTCCATAAATTTAAAATTTTCTCCTCTCTCCACCCTTCTTCCCCTCCCCAAGACAGCTTGCAATCTGATATGGGTACACATACACATTTCTATTAAAACACATTTTTACATTAGTCATCTTGCATAGAAGAATTATAATGGATGGGAAAAACCATGAGAAAGAAAAAAAGTAAGTCATCTTCGTTCTGCATCATTATTCCATAGTACTTTCTCTGGATATGACAGGCATTTTCCATTAGGTGTTCTTTGGAATTGTTTTAGGTCCTTACATTGCTGAGAAGACCTAAGTCTATCAAAATCAGTCCTCACACACTGTGACTGTTACTGTGTACAGTGTTCTTCTGGTTCTGTTTCTCTCACTCAGCATCAGTTCATATAAGTCTTTCGAAGTTTTTCTTAAGTTTGCCTATTTATCAGTTTCTTATAGCACAGTAGTATTCCATTACATTCATATACCACAACTTGTTTTTCCATTCCCCAATTGAGGGGCATCCCCTTGATTTCCAGTTCTTGACCACCACAAAAAGAGCTGCTATAAATATTTTTGTATATGTGGATCTTTTCCCCATTTTTATGATCTCTTAGGGATACAGTCCTCGAAGTGATGTTGATAGGTCAAAGGGTATGCACATTTGTATAGCCCTTTAGGCATAGCTCTATATTGTTCTCCAGAATGGTTGGATCAGCTCACAGCTTAACCAAGAGTGAATGTGTTCCAGTAATCCCACGTCCTCTCCAACATTTATCATTTTTGCTATCTTAGCCAATCAGATAGGTGTGATGTGGTACCTCAGAATTGATTTGATTTGTATCTCTCTAATCAGTAGTGATTTAGAGTATTTTTTCATACGACTATAGATAGCTTAAATTTCTTCTTCTGAGAACTGTCTTTTCATATTCTTTGACCATTTATCATTTAGGGAATGACTTGTATTGTAAATTTGATTGAGTTCTCTATATATTTTAGAAATGAGGGCTTTATCAGAGACACTAGTGTAAAAATTCTTTCCCCCACATACTTCTTTTTAACCACCCTTCAAGGGAGTGGGGTTGGAAAGAGGTTTTCATCCCTGTGTTTAATCTATCCAAAGAATGTTTTGGGCAGTGCAATTGTTACCTTTGCTTCATGTGACTTGGGCAAAACTTTAACCTTACTTGGCCTTAGTGTGCTTACCTATTTGGGAAAAAAAAAATCAAAGAAGAGAGTTGTATTCTTAAGTTGATTTCTGAAGTCTTTTTCATTTCTAACACCCTATGAGTCTGACATATTTGATTCCAAGCAACATGAAGTTAAGCAATATAGTATTACAGAGGGCACCTAGTTTTTTAAAAAAAATTGTAGATGAGACTAAAAGTAAAATGAAGGATGCATTGGGCAGTTAATACTTCTAATGATCAGTACACACTGAAATTATTGCCAGACACCTGGTGTGCCTCTTGGGTAACTGGCCAAACGGTATGATACTGATGCCTCTCACTTATATACTATTTTGGTTTAAAAAGTGCTTTTATAGAAACATCTCCGGGGGGTAAAATGCATTATTATCCTCATTTTACCAATAATTTAAAAAATCTCAGGTTAAATGTCTTGCCTATAATGACTTGATTAGCTAGGTATTGTCAGAGCCACAGTTTTAACCTGGTTCCCAGTTACTAGTCCAGTACTACTTGTTTTTCAGAATTATAACTGTTGTAATGATATAGAGAAACAACTTTGGTCTGAGCAGCATTATATTGGTAGCCTTTTATTTTTGATTGTAATGAAATAATTGAAACTAACACAGTATTTTTATAGCATCATAATGGCTTCTTTTTCTTTAAGTACTGTAGTTATTGAGCTGAATCCTACCAGCCTCTTCTTTACTTTTTTGTCTTAAGTGTCTTACCTTGTGACAGCATATTGCTCAGTAGCTTTTTACTGCATTGAAGTAGTGAATCGGTGGCTCAAGTTCTCTTTTAGGTTTCCTTAATAAAATACTGTTTACTAGTATGTACTCTTCTGACACTATATAATACTGTTTAGGATAGTCAAACTGGGCATTAGTCATCCTGTTTCGGTGATCTCAGAAGAATAGATTCAGTAAGTAGCCAGCTTATGATCTAGGCAGGCACCAAGAGGAAAATGTCAGCTTAGAAATTTCTTGTGACTACTGTTTAAAAAATGTATTTTAAAGACCTTGGGCTGTAATCAGATCAAATGCTCTCATTAAAGTTATGGGAAGGGACATGAAGTCTTTAGGATACTTATGTTTTGAACTCTTGGACTATCCAAAGTTTGATATTATACACATGACGTGTATGCATGACTTCACTTTGAGCATGATATCTGGTACAAAGCTGAGTGTAGGAAGAAAAGAGTTAATTGTAATTACACATATTATCACTAGAAAATGGAATTATTCAGTAATTTGCGTGTATCATTTATATTGCTTATAGAAAACTATTTAATTTCTGCCTTCTTGGAGAATGAAAATAAATTCAATTTGTATTTTATTTTAAGGTGACAAGAGCAGATGTGGACGTGCAGCCTTATGCCTTTACAACCAAATCTTTGTTTGTAGGGCACATGGATTATAGATATTTGCGGTGGCAGGTGAGAGCTCTTATTAATCAGAAGCCATTTATATGCTAGTGCTGTGTACAAAACCTGACTTTCTTACTAAATTTTATCTTGATTAAATTTAAATAGAATATAGACTCTTGTAATTATGTTTTAAAAGAACCCTTAGCTATGCAGGATTGGGTAGAGTCTAGTTTATGGTGGGAGGGGCTAGTACAGGAAGAAACTTTTTGTTGTTGACTCCTACATTGAAGTTATCCGCATAATATGGAAATGGGTTGCCTTTTGAGGTGGCATCCCTTTCACTAGATACGTTTTAGAAAAGTTGTAAAACTTACCTGTCAAAGATGGTGTAAAGGAAATTTCTGCATAGGGTGGGATGTTGGACTAAATGACTTCTAAGGTCTGAGATTCTGTAATTTGAAAATACAGGCACCACAGAAGGTTGTGAAAGTCTGGGAACAATTGTTTTATTTTAGGTGGTTGACACTCCAGGGATTCTGGATCACCCTCTGGAAGATAGGAACACTATTGAAATGCAGGCTATAACAGCATTGGCCCACCTTCGTGCCGCTGTGTTGTATGTCATGGATCTTTCTGAACAGTGTGGGCATAGTCTGGAAGAACAACTGGAGCTCTTTAAAAATATTAAGCCACTTTTTGCTAATAAGGTATGTTTGATAACTAAGGTTGGTTAAAGTTGTTATTTTATAATGAAATAACAAGATACTGATTTCATTATTTCTTTCTTATCAGCCTCTTATTATTGTAGCAAACAAATGTGATGTGAAGAGGATATCTGAACTTCCAGAAGATGACCAGGTAATAACACTGCCCTTTGTTTCAAGGCACGTTTCATTTTTCAGAACATTTTCATTTTCTGCTTATTCTTTCTTGAATAATGTCTTGGAGTTGGTTGTAATAAAATTTTACTTCAAGGATCTTATTCTGACCTAATTTGTGTTTTGATTAGTAAGAAATTTGTTTAAAAAAATTTTAATAATAAGTATTTGTACTTAGAGAATTTCTGCTTCTGAAAATAGTTGGTATTTTTACAACTATGTGGCCTTGAGAATAAGATTAAACACTTTTGAACACAAGGAGTTGCTGTGTTATGTAATGAATTGGAAATAATGTACTGATATTCTGTTTTTCTGTATATTTCCAGAAAATATTTTCAGATTTGGAAGCTGAAGGACTTTCTGTTATAGAAACCAGTACCCTCACTGAAGAAGGTGTTATTAAAGTTAAAACAGAGGTCAGTATCATCTTAAAATGGTATGACAGTCTTTTTAACCTTGTGAACTGAGTATCTGATCCTCCTAATGAAGAATGACTGCATTGTCGGTGAGGTAATTAGAACTTTTTAAAGGATTCTCCCATTTCTGTTGTCTCTTATATATGTGTGAAGCTCCATTGTTTACACCAATAATTTTAGTCACTTTTAGCATAAAGGAGTAACAACAGTTTTTCCATAGTATCTCTAGAACCTCTTATGCTGTGACTTGCTATAGTAGCCAAATACAGAGGCCATTGATATACTAAGTGAGAGTAATGACATCAGTGGAAATTTAATATTTCAAAATCATTGAAATATCAAAGAATCAAGGAAAGAACCCAAAACACCTGGGATTTTTACTGATTTGAGTGATGTAAGTGAAAATCAGCAGGTTTCAGCCTCAGGCATTCTCCAATTTTGCAAATGGCCCAAAAGATACACATAACTTGCCTCTGCTGCCCTTCCCCTCCTGTTCTCCTACTAACCCTAGAAGGCTTTGCCCTGGTAGCTCTTGTTGCCGGGGTGGGGGGGGGGGGAAGCTTTTCAGAGAAACTTTTTAATAAGTAGAAGAAAAGAAAAATCTTAACTAACTCTTTGTGGGCTGCCCTTAAAAAGTTCTGGGAAGGCTAGGAGGCCACAATTTATTTGAATAATATGAGTTTAATTGGTTTTTTTTTTCTGATGCCTTTACTCTGGGCAGGGAATAAGAGTTTAATTTTAAAGTAGGGAAACTTCAGCAGGGTGGACACTTTGGGAATGGAGAGGCCTCAGACTGGTGGTCTTAGTGCCCCTGAGGACACCAGCTGTTTGATGGAAGGAATATGGAAAGAGAACGAGGGAGATGGCAGAAATCCATTTGTCAATTTTTGAGACTTTGGCCTTGAGATGGTCTCTCATACTCAGAATGGAGAAGCTGCCTTTTTTATTCTCTTTCCACCACTGCCCTTCTATATTATAAGCTTCCTCTTTCCTTAACCAACGACTTCTGACTGTGGGTTGTTCAGTAACTGAATTGGTTAAACAAGATCTTGTGGATTATGCTCTAACTGCTATTTATAACATTATTTCTAAGGGAGCACTTGTCTTTGAGTTCTGAGTGATAAGTAAACTTTAGAAAGCAGCTTTATTTGTGAGCAAGCGACTGCTTGTATCTTTTTTTTTTTTAATTTTAATTTATTTTCTTGGTTACATCATTCATTTCCACAAGGTTTTGAGTTACAGATTTTCTCCCCTTTTTGCCCCTACCCCCCAGCCCAGAACATTGATCCCACTCTAAGGCCCCTCCCACAATCTGTTCCCTTTTATGCCCTCCTCCAACACCCCTCTAGCTTTCTAGCAGGCTAGGGAGGGGCTCCCTGCCACCTTCCCTGAATGTATTATTTCCCAGTTGCCTTTGATTGTATAGCTTTAAATACTAGATTCTTGCAATTCCTCCCCTGTCACCCACTCCCACTGGGCGGAACAGCAATTCAATACAGGCTGTACCTGTATAATTACCCAGGACATTTCCATGGTGGGCAGATTGTGAGAGGCTAATTGTATGTTCCTCCTTCCTATACTGC
>CM053597.1:63808174-63823903 GCA_028646575.1 Pseudocheirus occidentalis
ATTTCTCTTCCCAATTTTTCCTCCACTTCTCTTATTTGGTTTTCAAAGTCCTTTTTCAGTTGACCTATAGCTTCTAGGCAATCTTCAAGTGTCTTGGAAGCATTTGGTGTGGGAGTTCTGACTGTGTTGTCTTCTTCCCATTCCATGCTTTGATCCTTTTTGTCCACAAAAAAAGGATTCTAGAGTTTTATTGATGTTCTTATTTTGCTTCCTTTTCCTCATGTTGGCCAGTCAATTAATTGGTTGGTTTTTTTAGCTTTGTGAAACTCTGCTTCCAGGGGGGAAAGCTCTGTTCCAAATCACTGGTGTTTTCCCAGCTGCCAGAGCTATTAGGGGGTGTGGCAGCCCCCCCCCCAGCTTTGGCTTGCTGAAAGCTCTCCCCAAGACCACCACCCAAGACCACGATCTGGATCCCCATCGCTCAACACAAGAGCACTTGGCCCTGGTCAATTGACTCAGCCCCCCTGCGGGATCCACAGGCCAGGGGCTCTGAAGCAGCACAGTGGGGACAGCCACAGGTTACAGCAGTTCCTGCCCTTCCCCCACTGCTTCCTTGCCCTGGGGGTAGATTGGCCAAACTGCTTTTCCTCCCCCAAATTTAGCTTGAAAGCTTCACTCACTTTCACTGACCTCTAATCCTGGCTTAGTAGATGTGAAGATTGCTCAAGGTGCTTTAGATCTTCTCTGAAATAAACTCAAGCTGCCAGTTGGGAGGCTGGGCTCCTCCTGACCGCCCTGGAGCCTGGCTGCATGGCAGTTTCAGGCTGGTCTGGTCTCAGCTAACCTGCAGGCCTGCGTGATGAGCCCCTCCTGCCGAGCTGCCTTTCTCTAATCACTATTTTTCACACCTTGCTAGGTGTGGAGTTGCTGGAGGCTGTAGATCTTCTCTCTTGTAGACTGGCTGTGGGTTGGCTTGGCTCCTTCCTACTGCCCTGGGGCCTGGCCACAGTTGTGGTTTCAGGCTGGGCTGGCCTCGGCTTGTGTCCTGCTGCGATGATCCCCTGCTGCCTAGCTGCTTTCTGTGAGAGTTGTGTTTTCTGTATTTTTTTAGTTTGAGAGTCCTAGAATTTGTCCAGAGTCATATTTTATGGGTGTTTAGGGTGGCTGTGTGGGAGCTGCAGGACCTTGCTGCTTCTACGCAGCCATGTTGGCTCTGCCCATGTTGTCTCCTTTTAAAAAAAACTGAATTGGAACTTAGAGTCTTTACCATTTACTTTGATGCACAAATCATATGTTGTCTTAAGTTTCCTAATTATTTCACATCCCTGTCTTGCATCTCAAAAAAGAATTATTATACTTGAGAGTAGGACTATGTCTCATACATCTTCAGCAGCTAGAATTGGTCAGAGCACACAGTAGGCACTTAAAATGGGTTTTTTTAATCTGGCTTGAGTAAAGTATTGCATAGACACTACCTTCATACTCAGGTATAAGCTAATACATGTGGTCTTATTGGTACAAGGAAACACTTAGGAAACAGTACCTTCTCTGCAACACATGGTCTTAAAAAGTTTCCTAGATCACAGAGAGAAAAATGATTTGTTCTTAGATACAATATAGGTCTGCTACAGGACCTGAACCCAGATTCCCCTGGCTAGCTTTCAGGCTACTATACCATATAGCCTCTCACCTTGTTTTTAATAATCATTTGGAGTTTGGAAGAATATAGGACTCCTGAGAAGTCCTTTAGGGTCTGAACTAAAATTGAATCCATCTAGTTCTCTGGCTGCAAACATATTAGAATCCTAAAATGTATCACAAAATTATATTGCGTTTTTAGGGGTTGTCAGTACTTAGATCTTTAACAGAGGAGGTCTCTTGGGTCTGTCCCAGCCTGTCATGTCTCCTGCTGTGATGACCTTATTTATCTAAAGGCTTCAGAATTCTTTGAATTCCAAGGGTGAAGGATAGGGATTCCCTAAAGTGCAGTATATATATTCAATGAAACTTGTACCAAGTTTCAAATAGCCTTTAACAAGCAGACACATTTCACTCATGTTTGTGGGTCAAGCTAATGAACTTACAGAGCTGATTTGATAACATTTCTTCAGCCTACTGTGTTTATGCACCACACTAAGTTTTTTTTTCCATCAGTACTCTTCAGGAGTGAGGAAGAACAGGTTTATTTTTGTCCTAGACTTTTGACCCATTGTCAGTTTGTACATCATATTCAATGATGGCTCAGCCATTAGCACCCAACAGTATTAACTGAACATGCAGTTTGATACATCTCCATATAACTTATAGCTTTTTAAATGAAAGGTTCAAAAATTCACTAATGATTATGACTGTATGGCTACCTAGGATATTTTGATCAAATAACAAATCACTACGCTTTTCCCCAGTACAATATTTGAGTGCCAAGTTCACAGCCAGTTCATACACCTCAGGCATCATCTCCATTTTGTAAAGGAGCACATGGAAATAAACTAGAGATAGGATCCACAAGTAGGAACTGTGTCTTTCTCCTTAATGTATCCACAATTTGCCTTGTCCTATTCACTTGTCTAACTTCTCAGTGTGGCAGAAAAGTCTTCTTGCTTCTTGTTCTCTGCTTTTGCTTTCTGGTCACAGCTTTACTGCCATCACTCAACAGCCTATATCTACCTATCCCCATCATCACAGTTGTGTGTCAACCTTGAGCACACTCTGCTATTCCTCATTGATCTTGGAAACAGATTCATAGTCTTCCATTTAAGATGTTTCTTTTGCAATTATCTTTAACAACTTTAACTTCTATGTTTATGAGCTTTATAAATTCTGACCTCATAGTTTTATGACCTCAGCTCCACTGCTGGAAAAAAAATCACAGAATGACAAATTTTATCTATTATTTGTTCATGCTCAGATGGGGTCTCTCTGATGCTTTGCATTCTTTTACCTATTCCAAATATTTCCTGGAGCTCGTACCGCCACTCTTTTTGTGCTCTCAACAACTCTCAACAGATGACCTCAGCAACTACCTTACTGAAATTAAAGCAATCTGAAGCATACTTCCTCAATTCCCTTCCTCTTCAGCCTGCTTCTTTTTACATGTCTTTCCTGGACAAGGCTAGCCTCTTGATCTATACATTTGACTCCACTTCACTTCTGACATGTACTAGATATATGACATTGGGTGGCTGACTTAATCTCTGAATCTCAGTTTCCTGAGCTGTAAAATGGGGATAATATTCATACTACCTATGGAGTTATGAGGAACTTTTGTTTTAAGCTTCAAAGCACTAAATAAATAACGGATGATTGTATTATTATATTTCAACCCATTATGATGGCAATAATCCCCTCTAACCTCCCAGAGGACTTCACTCGTCATTTTTCTCTTTACTTTCTTGCTTCTTCAATTTCTACCTCTCCTTCCCTTCTGCATACATATATATATATATATATATGCAGATATTTCTTAACTACTTCTTTTTCTTAACAAGCTCCCTTCCTTCTCAAGCTACTGTTACAAATCCACAACTCTCTTCTTTAATTGACAAACATTGCTCTCTAAAATGTCAGCAATGGCCTCCTAATTTAAAATTCCAGTGAATAACTTTTTCTCAATTTTTGTCTTCCTTTTTTTTTTTTGTAGCCATTGACACTATTGACCACCACTATTCCTTGATGTTTCCTAATCCTTTACCTTTATTAACTTGTTCTTCTACATAACTATTCCTTTTCTTGGTTCTATCCTTGACTTTCTTCAGTTCTCTTTTTCTACCCACTACCTTGGTGATGTCTTCTGCTACCACAATTTCAACTACACCCCAGAGGGACAACTCCAACTGCCAAGGAAAGAATTTAAGCAGTAGTTCTTGTTATTGTTGATGTTCATTTGTTTTCAATCCTGCCCAACCCTTACTGACCCCATTTGGGGTTTTCTTGGCAAGGATACTGGGGTGGTTTTGCCATTTCCTTCTCCAGCTTGTTTTACAGATGAGGAACTGAGGCAAACTCAGTGACTTGCTCAGGGTCGCACAGCTAGTAAATGTCTGACACCAAATTTGAACTCCAAAAAGATAAGTCTTCCTGACTCCAGGCCTGATGCTGTGTCCGTTGCACCACAAACTGTCCCCTTTAAGCAGTGACTTGATACAATTTTACTTGTATACCAGGGAGACCAATCTAGAAGTTAAATACAGGTTGGATCGGTGGATAAAAACAGTGATGGCACATTACACTCTATGTGTCTATAATTAAGCTCCTTATTCTCCCCCAATCCTTACCAGAATTCTGCACCTATTCCTAACTTTTCTATCTGTCAATGACACCACCAATTCTACAAGTCACCCATGTTTATAAAGCCACGGTCATCCTTCTCTCTGTGCATTGTCATCTCACATATTCTATCATTTGTCAAGTCCTTTTGCTTCTTTGCTTCTACTATCTCTCTATTATATCCATCCCTTCATTACCATTCTGATTGCTACTATACTGGTTCACTTATACTGTTGAAAAAAAAGCCTTTTGCCAAGGTTCTCTTTAGTGTCTTTCCTCCTAATCCATCCTACTTGTTACTGCCAGATCATCTTTCCTGATAGGTAGACAAAATTGTATCAGTCCATTGCTTAAAAATTTTCTGTGGCTTCCTATTACCTTCCAAATTATAACAAACATCCAACTTGGCTTTAAAGGTATGCCACCATCTAGTTCCAACCTAACTTTCTAGCTTTACCTCATACTACTGCCCTTCACATATTCTATGCTCCAGACAACTAGATTACTCATAGCATCCTCAACATATATGATGGTTTCTCACCTCTGCTCATTCTGTTCACTGTGTCTGAACTAGAGTAGCTAGATAGCACAGTGGATAGAGCATTACATCTGAAGTCAGGAAGATCTGAGTTTATTTTGTGAGTTCAAATCCAACCTTAGATACTTACTAGCTGTGTGAAGCTGTGCAAATTACTTAATTTCTGCCTGCTTCAGTTTCCTCACCTATAAAATGTGTCTAATAATAATAATACCTCCCTCCCAGGGTTGTTACAAGGAGCAAATGAAATATATTTATAAAGTACTTTGGAAACCTTAAAGAACTACATAAATGATAGCTATTATTAAAGATTGCTGTTAGAATGCCCTCTCTTTTCAGCCCTGTCTCTTGCTGTCTTACACATCCTTCCTAGCAGAGTTCCATAATCTATGATATAAAGATATTCTAAGAATGTTGTTCAATCATTTCAGTCATGTCCAAATCTTCATGACTCCATTTGAGGTTTTCTTGGTAAAGATACTGGAATGGTTTGCCATTTCCTTTTCTAGTTCATTTTACAGATGAGGCAAACAGGGTTAAGTGACTTGCCCAGGGTCACACAGCTAGAAAGTGTCTGAGGCCAGATTTAAACTCAGGAAGATGAGTCTTCCTGGCTTCAGACCTGGCACTCCATCCACTGCCCCACATTCTAAGGAAAAGGGTTTGGCTTAGAAGCTATTATCAATGATTAAACTCTATTGACTTTGTGATGCAGATTCATCATTTCCTTGGTGTTTCCCCAAAACTTTAGCACTGTGTACAAGTACACAAGATTCACACACCAAAAGAAATACAATCGTAGACACATTTTAAAAGACAACACAATACACTTGACTCCCAAAGCTGCGCTGAACCCATTGCAACCTGTTGTGTTTGGGCTTTCATTTTGGCCACCTACAGAATGCTATACACAAGGCATGTTGTGTCACAGATAGCAGTGGAATTCCTGCTTCTCCCTGCTTATATGTGCTGGTTGAAAGCTATTCTAGGATGGGAAGAGGGATATACTTGAAAATATTGAGTATAACTGCTACCTCTGATCATTCTGTTGTCTCTTCTGCTCTGTTAACACCTTCAGGGCACAGCTTAAATTCCATTTCTTTCTTTCCTTTTTTTTTTGTAAAGGCAATTAGGGTTAAGCCCAAGGTCACACAGCTAGTAAGTGTCAGGTGTCTGAGGCTGGATTTGTTTTCAAGTCCTCCTGACTTTAGGGCCAGTGCTCTTAACACTATGTAACCTAGCTGTCCCAAACTCCATTGCTTTCAAGAATCTTACCTGAACCCCTCAACTGGAAGTAATTTCTCCCTTATCTGATCTCATAGTCTTTATACTTCTATTCTACACTTACCATATTCTTCTTCATCTTCTATGTATTTATGTAGACATATGAGTTCTCTTATAGGTAGGAAACTCTTTGGGGAAAGAGATCATATCTTTTCTCTTTGTGCCTTCTTCAACACCTAGAACAGTGTGTCTCATACAATAACTATTTAATAAATGTTTATGTGAATAAAGAAATGAGTAAAACTGTAAATTAAATCATCAAAGCAGCCAGATATTTCAGTCTTAATGATTTAAATTTTAATAAAGATTTTAAAGGTCTTGATTTCTTTTTCTTCAAGCTACTGAATTTACTCAGCAAATTAAAATCATTGACATTATTGTTTTGACCCATTTCAGAGTTATCTTTTTAATAGTCCAAGGAAAGTGATAAGGTGGTTTCTAGATGAGGATCCATACTGTGAAGAATTTCACTACAACAGATTTATTAGGGTAGTGATAACAATTACAATAGTATGAATGATATACATACATGAATATTATCCTTTCTGTATTATGCACTTTTGTTTTATGCTGGAAAAGCCCTATGGAGGACGATTCTTTCCTGTACTCAAAATATTACTAACCATGACCAGGTCAGTAGCTAATTGATAAGGGACATTTTCATATGTTCATTCAAAAAACAAAGATATGAGTCTTAGCATTTGTATTATGTTAGGTCTCTGAAACCTCACCATGGGGAGGAAACTCCTAAAGAGGGTCGTTGATACTCCAGAGAAGGTTGAGCCTATCCTCAGCTAACAGGAGTACAAGTGATCACCTGGGGGTGAAATGCAAAGGCTGCACCTGCTTACAATAAGCAGGATAATCTCACCGCCTTCTCCTTCAGGGTGAGACATTGGCTCGCTGTGGGAGGGCATGGCCAGGGGAGGGGCCCTAAGGCGCCCTGGAGAAAGGACTTAAATACAGGCTACTTGGAGGCAGGGGCAGTCCAGTGGAGGCAGGGGCAGTCCAGCCACACCCAGAGTTCATCCTCTCTCAATAAAAGCTAGAAGCAAGTCCTGTGTCCTGAGTTTTTCTGTGCAGCTGTTTCTCCCGAAGTGGACAGGAGCCGGGGACACCCGAGGCCTGTTGAGGTGGGTATAGGTAAGCCCTATACATCCTGACCCAAAAAGATAACCCTCACCTGAATAAAAAACCCGTAACAGTATTAGTATAAACACATTGGTGTATTAAACACTACAACTGGTTTACAGCTTCTCCATGATTTCAGGATATGCTGTTCTAATAACTTTTTAATGAAAGTGCTGCTATCTTTTTCCTTAAGTCTTTTGGGTACAGTGAAGGTGCTGAGGTTCATGTATTTTAAGGTAGGAATGGTTTCCAAATTGTCTAAAATATCTAGAGTAGGTAAATTTATAATTTCTTTTACATAATTTAAGAAAGAAACAAATGCTACCCATTTAATTGGAGAGATAAGATGTATACACGAGAAAAAAAAAACCAAAAATGTACAGAATAAATAGCCTCCAATTAACAAATACTCTTAATAAATGATTCCATAGAAGCCACTGCTTCCTATGTCCCACTTCTGCTTTAAGTTAAAGTGTTACTTTGTGGTACCCAGTTGAAACTCAGCTACAAGAATCCTCATTTATCCCCTATTGGAATGAAGATGCTTTTATTGCCAAACTAGGAAGCCCTACTAATAAACCTCTCTCAATTCTTGGGCCTTCAGTTTCAAAGGAATTCTCACACTCTTACTACTGGGACTGCAGAATAGAGGAGAGCTATAAATCAATGATTTTCCCATAGGAAAAATGTTAGAAAGGATGATTTGTTTCTATGATACTTAAAATATAGATAAGCTATACTTGATCTATTGTTGTAGAGTGGTAAAGTAGTTAGAGCCCTGGACCCAAACTTAGGAGAGTTTTAATCCCCCTGTAGATATCTTCTACCTATTTAATCATAGACTATTCACTCTAACTCTCAAAATCTTATTCCCTTCATTTGAGAAATGAGTATAAAAAGACTTGCAGTAACTTCTTCACAGAGTTAATGTGATAAAAGGCCTTTACACATCTTAAAGTACTTTTTTAAATGTTCAATTCAATTTTATTTTATTTTCAGTTCTGAATTCTCTTCCTCCGTTTTCCTCCATCCATTGAGAAGGCAAGAAAAACAAAATCCATTACAAATATGTATATTAAAGCAAAATAAATTCCCATATTATCCATGTTAAAAAAAAAAGAAAAGAAAGCATGCTTCAGTCTGAGTTTTTAATCCATCAGTTCTCTATCGTGAGACCTTAGGAATTATAGTTAGCCATTTCGTTGATCAGAGTTCCCAAGGCTTTCAGATTATCTTTACAGTACTGTTATTAATGTGTAAATTGCTCTTTTGATTCTGCTCACTTCACCGTGCTTATTAGTTCATGCAAATTTTCTTAAGTTTTTTTTAAACTATCCTCTCTTTAAGTACTATGTACATAAGCAAATTATGATTACTATCTCATCACTGTGGCCATTTCCTCTACCATTTACAAATTGTAAGCCTAAATTCTTCATCCTGTTTGATTCTTTTCAATGTCTTTCTCCTCTCTCCTCCATGGCTTTCATAAAGGGTCTATCTAACTCTTTGAAAATCTTTCTCTAGTTATTTAATATTTTTATATTAACCTTCACTAAAGTTACAAGTGAAAAACTTAGGCTCTCTGCTTTAATAACACATGACTAGTCCATCTCCTTTTTTAGTCTTACTTGGCTTTGTTGATGTTTATATGCTACTTCTTACAAATAGTTCACTGTTGTTATTTGGTATTATGTTGTTTATTTGTACTTTTTCCTCCTCCCCACAAGGAAGAAAGGACAGAAAGAATAGGGGGAAAGTGGAGATGGTACAAAAGGGCTGTCTAGTATAGTTCTTTTGGAATAACGTTAGCCAATTCTTATGCTTCTAGATGCAGTAACAAGAGCAGATTACCCTGTTCAGTCTCTTTACTCCGTATGGGAAAGGGGACAAAGTGATTTTGGAGACAAAGTTTAGTTAGAGGGAACCTCTACTTCTAAATAGTAATACCATTGATTTGTTAGATAAAAGATCAACAATAGGACTACATTAGAAGATATGATGAGCAATTAAAACAGCATCAACCTGCATTCAAATGGGCATCGGCTCTCTGAGCCTAGCAGAGCATGGTATCTAAGGAGTTCTTCAACGATGTCTCCATGAAGGGAAAAAGAAAAAAACTTTCAATAATGAAGAACTTTGAGTTAACCCTTTGCTGAATGTTCTCTAAGCTTTATTCCACTCTCTCCAAGAATCTTAGATGTGTAAAGGAAGAGTGTGCTTCCAGGTTGGAGGGATGTTTCTTTAATAACTGCCCTTGCTATACCTGGTTAGTAAATATCCCTTTCTAAAAACTAAGTAGTTCTGGTTAGTTAATGGATAATCAATGTAAAGCATACCAGATAGAGTTCATGAGCAACAGTACTAGAGCCTCCCCCTGTCCCATCCTAGGATACTCTTAGGACCCTTAGAGAAGGAAGAGCAGTTTAGCCACCCTTTAGGACCAAGTTCACCAGTGTGAATGGGATTTGGGAGAAGTAGCCCAGGAGAGAGTACAACATTAAGATCATATGAAATTCTTTGATAGATACAACAACAGAGATAACTTTGTGTATACATATGTACACACATACACATGTATGTATGTTCAGCAAAAGTGTTTGCCATTTTGATAGAGGATGACCATAGCAGAGTACAAATGAAAAAGGGATTGCCCATAAATGTGAAATACTCCTACTGTCTAGTTTGTGGCTAGCATTGGCTGACTGCATCAAGCCCCTAAAATTCAGTCTTTTAAATAGTTGTTATTTCACTGAAAAGAGTTTAGCCTGACAAACCCCATAGGAAAAAGTAAATGGGTAAAAAGCTGCTTAGGATGAGAAAATGTAGGTGAATTGCAGTCTATCACTGGAAGATATACCTACATCAATTAGAATATGAGTTAACTGAAGCACTGAAGTGGGAACTATAGGTTACATAGTACAAAGTCAAGGATCTAGGACTAGAGATAATTCATCTCTTTGCAAAAAAGGTGATAGGGAAAATTGAAGTATTTAACAATTCCAACAATTTCAGCATTTTGAAATAACCAAATGTTTGAGGCAGATGTTTTTGTGCTTTGAATTTCGTAAAGAATTCTTTCTCTATGCTTTCTTATCCATAGTTGAACACAATTTAACAAAACGTATCCAGGTGCACCATTAGCCCATATTGCTAAATTTGTTAAGCTTCCATATCTACATAGGTGATCCCCAAATCTATATTTCTACCTCTAACATCTTTCCAAAGCATCTGACTTACATTTTCAGTTAGCTACTTAATCAGGCTAAGTGCCTAGTAACATTTCAAAATCAACATATTCCAAAACAGTTCTTTTTCCTCCAAACCAAGTCTTCCTTCTGGCTTTCTTGTTTCTGTCAGTGGCACTAGCATTCACCCACTCTTGAAAAACTTGAATATTACTTTATCCTTCTCTCTCTTTTACTCCCCATATCCTATTATTTAGCATTTTTTATATCCCTACTATCTCTCAGATCTATCTTCTTTCTCCTAGTTCATGCTCTCATGTACTAGCAAGAAGCAAGGGGCAATAGCCCCAACTGGTCTCCTTACTTCCAGTCTATCTCCTCAAATTCAACCTTCCTACTGCTGCCAAATTAATATTCTTTATTCACAGATCTAATCATATTACTCCTCTGCTCAAAACTTTTCCATGACTCCCTGTTGCTTTACCAAATAAAAGCCACACTCTTTAAGCTCACCACATTCAAGGCCTACCATGACCTGATATGTCTTTACATTTGCAGCTTTGACTCTTATTAGGCTCTACTGGTGTTATATTCCAGTCAAATTGCAACATATCCTTTGTACATACCCTAGGTCAACCGCTTCTGTGCCTTTTCTCACGCTATTCCTCATCTTAAGCTCTTCCAGCTACTGCTACCTTTTAAACTCTTATCCATCATCCTAGACTTTGCTTATTTGCTGTCTCCTTATACAAGCTTTTCCTGATGCCCCAGGTAGAAACTTTCTTTCTTCTGACCTTATTTAGTTTTATATTTCTATCTGGTATTCTAATTATATTCTAAACTGTTCTATAATTCTTGTATAATAATACTATACTGTCAATTGTTATATTTGAATATATAATATAAATCCTGCTAAATTGTAAGCCCTATGGGAAAAGGGACCATGTATTAATTAGTATATCTCCCCCAGCACCTGGTGTGATCCTTGTATATAGTAGTTACTTAATCAGTGGTAATTGGATAGATTAGTAAATGAAAGAAAAGGATCTTCCATCTATTCAACAATTTTTTTGGATTGTCATGCATGGGAAATGGTAGGACTTAGGGCAAAAGAATGTAAAAATGTATTACAAAATTGAGTGTCCTTATCCATATCCTAGTATTTCCATGATATAAAATACTCCATTTAAATGAAATGGAAAATTTAATACTAAGAATATAAGAGATGGGGGGTGGCTAGGTGGTGCAGTGAATAGTGAAAGGAGAACCTGAGTTCAAATATGGCCTCAAACACTTGGTACACTTACTAGCCATGTGACTGGGCAAGTCACTTAACCCCAATTGCCCTCCAAAAAGCAAAAAAAAAAACATAAGAGATGGCAAATATATTGCTGTGTTATGTTACTAAAATCCGTGATGATACTTATTCTACAAAATATTTCTTAAGGACAGGGAACAGGGATTATGACTACTTACATTTAATTTATAGTGTATCCCTCCTAGTATTTAAAGTACTAAAAGTGTCAGAAGGAAAATCTTTAAGGTTGATTATAATTTTTTAAAAATGTGGTTCTATAAGGCATATGAATTAGTTAAAAAGTCCTGAACATGATGGCGAGGGAACCCTAAAAATATTCATTATCAGCTAG
The DNA here is from genome assembly GCA_028646575.1 of Pseudocheirus occidentalis. Lineage (NCBI taxonomy): Eukaryota > Metazoa > Chordata > Mammalia > Diprotodontia > Pseudocheiridae > Pseudocheirus > Pseudocheirus occidentalis. The sequence goes on from CM053597.1 coordinate 63,820,168, forward strand.
AAAACGGCAGGTGGCGCTTTTGAGTCAGAGCACTTCACTCTCGCTTTGCTAACTACATCACGGCTTTAGAAACTATAACAAGTTTAGCATCAAAATTTCATCGGTTTTTGCTGGAAGAGATTTCGAGACTCATCTAAACAAGCTTCCTAATGTTACAGTAGAAATAGTCTCACAGTGGGAAGTAACTCATACAAGGTCACCCGGCTGTAAAGGGCTTTGGCCTGAGACTGTTTGATTCCATGTCCAGCACTTTTTCCACTCCACTGCACTGGCCTTCTCTGATAACAGTTCAAAACATTATTTTCTATACCAATGCAAATGAAAATAGAGTGGAACTTCTATTTATAACTTTTTTTTAATTGACAGCTCCTTTACAGACTAGAAATATATTCTTCAGAAGGCATATAGTTAATGGAGTATTTCATTGATATAAACCATGTCATTGGTTACCACCCCTCTCTGATGAAAGGGTGGATCCATGACTCCAAAACTTTCACTTAAGGAGGAATCTCAGCTCAGAACACCTCATTTCTCACTTGGCTGCAGTACTCAGGAACATATCTGATCTTTCCACCATGCCCTTAAGTTGGGTACCTTCCCCCACACCCACCCCTGCTTTTTACCTTTTGTTTTCCGCCATTATATTGGCTTAAGAACAGAAACTGTTTTCTTATTTGTGTCTCTAGTACTCAGCATAGTATCTGGCACATTATAGGAGCTTAATAAACGTATATTGACTATTACTATGACTTGCACAGATCATTTTAAATTTGGCAGTATGTATGGATTTGTCATGTATACCCTCTGGTCATCACAGTTACTCCTGAGAGCTGCTTAGAGCTCGATCCACTATCCCATGCTTAGGAAGTATTTAATACAACCACTCCATTGCTATCCCAATGAAGGTACAGAGGCTACCTAAGGATACTAATGCAGCAAGGCTTACCCCTACTAGTTTTCAATAAACCAGGAATTAGAACCGAGGTTACATGATTCCAACTTAACATTCTTTATATTACAGCATGCTTCATTAGTCCTACTACCTCTGTCCTCAGGGTTTGGTAATCTATTAATATAGTACTTCTATCATCTTACTCATGAAATCCTTAATAACTTAATTATTTTAATTTTCTGCATAGGAGCAGAATGACCTCATATTTCCTTAATGCTAAAACTTTGGTGTTTTAATAAAAAACTCTATCATGAAAAACATGTCTTGTTCATCTTCTTAGCCCATATATAATTTGTCCTTATAACACTCTACTATACCATTCTAACTCATGTCATGCCACGTAGTCTCAAAAAGATTTAAGGTATAGTTCAGCCAAAAGTCAATAGCTAGATATGTGGTGGATATGAATAAGCTGTACCCAGTTACCACTGAAGAACTGTGTACCAGAAGTAGCACAAAATGTATCATCAAAGAGATGTACAGAAAAGTAAGTGGATCAGTCATGTACCAAGAGCAAGGGACCACAGATGACTCACAGTCCATGAGTTCCACTCGTATAAAGCCACGCACAAGCAGCTCTCCAGAGGACTGATGCTGTGAATAGCTTTAAGGTTCTGATCACATAGTGTAGTGAACTCTCTATTTAGCAGTAAACTAAAGCAAAACATTCACAGAAACCAAAGTACAGCATTCACAGTGATATAACATAACAACATCACTAAAGTGGCCACATAATTTTAAACAAAAGATATCATTCAGTAAGTCTTTTGCTCAATCATCCTTAAGGAGCAATCTTCCTTAAGTGACACAAAGTACAAAGGTCAAAGTTTTCCTACCCCTAGATCATTGTCTTAATCTCTCAGTCAAAAAGTCTTCTTCTTGATTGGAGATTAGTTTCCAATAATCGTTAACTCAATCATCCTTACAGAGTACAAAGTACTCCTACACCTAGATCACAGTAAATCATGATCTTGTCAGTTAGCACTAAGTACCCAAAGAGAGATCTTTTCATCTTGGCTCAAGGCTGGTTCCCGAATTCTGTGGTTCTTCCCTGGGTCCAGTTCCCTAGATTCACAGGCAGGCAGCTCTCTCAGCTCCTTGTCCAGTTCTCATTCCATATTGAAGCTCACAGTGTCCAGTCCATTTCAAGCCCTTCACTCTTTCTGTTTCTGGGAAGACAAAGCTTAACAGAGCCAAAACAAAATTCATGCACATTGCCGGCACCATCATCAATTCACTATCTGCCTGTGATCAACACAGACCCCAAACAAGGTCTTAGAACTCAACACAAATCATCAGTATAGTCCCAAGGACCTCTGAATCCCTCCTGCAGGAGTTCTGTAAACAGACAACCAGAAAATCCTCTTTCAGGGTTTCCAGTAAGGGCCCAAGGCTTCTGTACAATGTATCACAAACACAACAGAACAGACAAAATGCCTGGCCTCCACAACCATTACCCTTCTAAGTTCTTCTCTGTTCCAGCTGTACTTCTTATATATGGTGGTACTACTTCCTGTTCTGCCCCTTCCTGTTGCATCAGCAACTCAGATCACAAGAGGGTCAAAATAGGTGCTAAATATTAAGTAGCTGAAACAAGGCACTAAGTTCTTCTTTGCTTGCCATTACAACTGGTAACATAAAGAGATCTAAAGCAAACTCTCTAGCATAGTAGATAGAAGCCACTGGGGAGGATTGATGGGGAGTACTTGCACCAAAGTTGGCTAGGTGGCACAGTGGATAGAGTACTCAACCTGGAGGCAGAAAGCTCCTTTTCCTGACTTCAAATCCAATCTCAGATACTTACTAGCTATGTGACCCTGGGCAAGTCACTTAAAACCCCGTTTGCCTTAGTTCCTCGTCTGTAAAACGAGCTGGTGAAGGACATGGCAAACCAGTCCAGTATTGGTTTCTGCCAAGAAAATCCCAAATGGGATCACAAAGAGTTGTTACACAATTGAAAAATGATCCAAGAAAACAAGAAATAGAAAAGAGTCACACAGTATGATAATGAAGTCACAGAAGAGTTATAATCTGCTCCAGTGGAGGGAATGTGTACTTTGGTGGTCCACTAAAGTATTCAAGCATTCTATCGTGTATAACAAATTAAAGGAAATGAAGCAATAGGCTAAATTTTCTCATTTCTTAAAAATAGAGCCTTAGTGTTATCAAACGCAAATAAAAATGAGTCCCTAAACCTTACATAAGTATCTCTGCAGGCTGCATATTGACTTAGGAAACTGAATATTAACATTATCTGTATTCTATTGTACTTTTAATTTTTGTTAAATATTTCCCAATTACATTTTTATCCAGTTCCAGTTAAACTCTAGTGATAAAGTTATAATTTAGCCAGTTGGACATGCATTTGACAGCACTTTTATACCCATTCATATTAGAAAAAGAACCCTCTAATGTCAGTCATTATCAGTCTAAATATGGGAAGATTCCATACCTAGTGGCTCTGCAGCACAATTAAAAATATCTCCCAAAATAGTCTGTTTTGTCTCTAAATTAGAACACCAATCTAAATTAACGAACCACTTTATTTTGTGTGTGTGTGTATAAATAAATAAATAAATATGTGTGTGTACATACATATATATATATATATATATATATATATATATATATATGTATAAACATTTTATTTTAGAACCTTAAATTCTAGATTCTTTCCCTACCTCCTTTGTCACCCACCCCCACTGGAAAGACAAGCAATTCAATACAGGCTGTACATATGTAGTTATGTAGAACATCTCCCCAACAGACATATTGTGAAAGACT
>CM053597.1:63824403-63852436 GCA_028646575.1 Pseudocheirus occidentalis
TTTTCTTGCATCATTCTCATTTCTCTTCCCAATTTTTCCTCCACTTCTCTTATTTGGCTTTCAAAATCCTTCTTAAGCTCCCCTATGGCTTGTAACCAGCTTACATTTTTCTTGGAAGCTTTTGATGTGGGAGCTCTGACTGTGTTGTCTTCCTCCTGTTCCATGCTTTGATCCTTTTTGTCCCCAAAAAAGAAATCTAAAGTTGGATTGCTCTGAATGATCACTTGACCCCCCTGCAAACTGCAGGCTGGGAACTCTGAAGCAGCCATGTGGAGGCATGCCGCTTCTGCTGCTTTCTTGCCTTGGGGGGCAGATGGCTGGACCCACTTTTCTCCCCAAAATTTAGTTGAGTTCCATTGACCTTTCACTTTGTCCTGGTTTCTTATGGGTTGATAATTCTGGAAACTGCCACAACTGTTAGTGATCCACTCTCCAGAGTGCTCTAGCCGGGGTTTGTCCTGGCTGCCCCCGGGGCTAACCCACGGTTTCAGGCCAGGCTGGGCTTGGCTCCCAGCATGCTGCAATGAGCCCTTCCTGTCCTACCTGCCAGGCTGCCTTCAGCAGGAGATGTGTCTGTACTTTTGTGGTTTCTGGAGCTCTAAAATTTGTTTAGAGTCATATTTTATAGGTATTTGAGGTGGTTATGGGGGGACCTGCAGAGTTTTCCTACTTCTATGCTGACATCTTGGCTCCACCCTCCAGAACCACTTTATTTTGAAGAGCAATAGTTTGTCAACTTAAATGAGACCCTGTGCCTTATGCATACCAATATGTAGCAAATATTGACCAGATCTACACTCAGGAAGTGTGGTACAAGGGAAAGGGCTTGGCCTCTGAAGTTGGAAGATTTGGTTTTAAATCCTTTCTATGTTTGCTACCTGTGTGACTTTGGCAAGCACATAAGCTCCCAGGGTCTCAGTTTCCTCCTCTGTAAGATAAAAAGGTTGAACTAGCCCTTGAGGTCCCTTCTGGATCTTAAAAGTGTAAAAATCATTTATGAATTTAAGTGCATTATTATTTATGTACAGGCAATGATAACTAATAAAGGTGAAGATTTGAATTTTTAAAACATAGTTTCCAATATCTGCCTATCTATATTTTTATAGTAATTGTTATGGACAGTATTTTTAAAGTCAACATTTATTTGGCAAAGGTTGTAGTATGGTTGAATAGGTACCACCTTGGCACACAGAGCCTAGAAAATTATTTTAAACTGTTCTCTCTTTTTCTCTCTCTCTCTGTTTCTCTCTCTCTGTGTCTCTCTCTCTCTCTCATACACACACACACACACACACACACACACACACACCTCCTAATGAGTTTCCCTTTAAAAATTATATCTATCTTTTATATTGTTTAGATTAAAGTTTGCCTAACTTTGAGTAATAGATTGATACTTTGGGAATGAGATTTCACTTATTCAATAAATGGTGGGTAGAAGGACATAAGCCTTAGTCGAGTAGGACTTCATCTCCACAATGTATCTAGCCACTTATCAGTAGGGGAGAGATAATTTATAAGTAATAAACTGCTTCTATCAAATATATCCAGTTGTTCTTGACAATAAGTTTGTAAGAAACTACTTTAAGTGAATTTAATGTAAGCTAATTTGCCTTTACCCAATTTGCCTTTACCCTGAAAAAATTTAAGAGCCAGTTACACGATAAATTACTTTAACATTTCTTATGTAAGTTTTAATAGTCGCTCAGTTAGAAAAAGCAATAGAAACCTATTGGGATGGTCTGGTAAAAGGAGCTGGTGATTTATTCCATGTATGTATGCAATTACTATTTGAGCTTATGGCTCAAACTGTGATCTTTGTTTGTTGGGAGTTCTTTGCTGTGATGGTGCTAACATGTTACTTTCTTCCCCTACCCTCAATTTGAGCTTATCAGAAAACTTTCTTCGGAACCACACTGGTCTCTTTACAAGTTTCATTTTTGCTTCCTCATTAGTGTCATTCACAATAATGTCACCCAGCTTTCATTTCTGAGAACCTCCAGTCTTTCTTACATAGTCTTCCCTTTTCAGTTTCAGAACATACCCTGAACTCTTTGAAACCTATTTTTTTGAAAGTCTGTGGTATATATTTGGCCATACTTGCATTCCATTCCATGGTCATCACAAACTATAAGATGACATAGTCACTTTTTCTCAATATTACAATCATTTTCATTTTCATCACAAATATTTGCTGATTAATTTGAATTCCACTTTACAAACCAGTTCCTTTTGAGTTTGTCAGAATTAGGTGCAGAGTTCTAGTTCTCTTTTTTGTTTCCTCTATATTTGTTGAAATTAATTTTTTCAGTAAAGCAAGCCAACTTTTCAGAAGTTATACTTCCTATCAAAATGAAAATTCTGGTAGATGATACTTTGATTGATACTTTGATAGACGAAGTTCTCCCAACACTACTGTCCTGCCTCAGCAAGTTTTATTCTCTGTCTAAGGAACTTACCCATTTTTTCCTTCTGGCCACATGGTCTATAGTATATACCTAGAATAATATTACTCTTAATTTTCTTTCCTTGTATTCATTACTGTCAGGTTAATAGTAGTAGTTTTGAGGAGCCATGGACCCTTCCCCCCCCTCAATCCTGACTGCATATTAGAGAACAGCGTTGACATAATTATGTTTTTATTGTCATGGTACTTATGGTCACTTTTTTTGGGGGGGGAAGATTTTTGTTGAAAAGGAAATTTTAGTAAAGTATGATGTGGCACTTTGCTTAAAAGGGAATGTGGTGAATTCCGGATAAGCTAAAATAGTTTGTGTGGCTAGAGGCATAAGTACAAGAGAGCAGCTATTTGGAAGGCCTGGAAATGAAACGTTCTGTGGTATTAGAAAAACACAAGAAAGCACTATCTGGTTATGAATTTCAACCTGCTTCACACTTTGTATCACCACTAGGACCCCAAAATTAGTTGCCTCAAGTACTGAGATGTTGAGTGACTGTGAATTACCTCATGAGTTATCTAAAGCAATCCTCAGGACCTCTTAGTATACTGCCAACTCTGCCTTACTCAGTCTGCTGGGCAGGTTGCAGAGCATTTTCTTTTCCCAGAAAAAAAAAGTGTGTTTATGCTTTCTATAACAATGAAAACAGAGAGGAGAGTTTTTCTGCCTGTCCCTGTTGTAATAGTATTGTATCTTACAAGGAAGTGTGATGCTGGCTACTTACAAAATGATAGTAAGTTACTAGTTTAAATAGCAATAGAAACATCCTAAAAAGATTGTGGCAGCCAGCCTCATAGGCAAGAAATAATGCAACTTCTTCAAATAAGTTTTTTTTTCTTTTTCCCCATAAAAATTTGCTCTTCCTTTTATTCTTATTACTTTGGTCCCTGCTATAAATTAGACAATGTCAATTCTTAACATTATTGAAAATGTGGAATTTTCTCCTATACTGTTTCTCTCTCACTTTGCTTTCTAATCCAAGATTCTGGGGTGATGAAATGAAATGTTTGATAAAATATTTCCTACTAAGTACATGTGATGGCAGGCTATAAATGAATGTAGTTCATTTGTGATCTACCTTCAAGATAAGTTTTCTCTGATAGACAATTGTCAGAATGTAGATATAAATTTTTTTTCCAGTAATATCACATATTGGTAGCCTTTTTTCTATACTCTTTCCCCAACAATTAACTGATATTCTGCAACTAGCCTGTCTCCATGTCTTCTCTTGTTACTCCCACCCCCAAAGAATTACAGCATCCTCCAAAGGACACCATTCCAGAAATGCTTTTAGTAGTGTGTTAGGTTTTCAAATGCTCTAAACCTGAACCTGTAGAAGCAGAGGTATGCTGATAAATGTTTAACAACCCAGCTAACATACATTATTAACACTAGACAATCAAGTCAAACAATAAATCAAGCCCTGATTTATAGATTGCCAATTTCTAAGGTATAATTGTGTTCACTGAAAATTTAACAAATGCACTTACGTGCCAGTTAAATCCATCACACCCCTACTCAGAATATATTCTAAGGTGGCCTAGAACTAACTACAGATATATTTAGGATAATATCCAATTTGCCAAGAATTGTTCTTGAGATTTGTTTCAAGGTCAGTGACTGAGAAAATTGGAGACTTTCAAACCAAGTCAAGCTTTTCAGAGATTGAGCACATAATCAAACTGTGCCTCCACATTAATGCAGAACTGTTTCAGGCCTCCCATTCCAGACTCTCTTCTGTAGGATTACCTGAAGGATTTGAAAAACTGATCCCAGTTCCTATAGTAAGGGGCAAAGGAGAAGCTAGAGTAAAAGGTGAACATTCTCCTGCTTCCAAAATGTACCAGGTTTTTCTTATTTTTTGGCTAAATAGAGGAGTCACCAGACTTCATATCATAGGCGAGCCATGAGATCATAGCTCTAGAGCTAGAAGGGACCTTGGAGGTCACATAGTCCAACTCCTTAATTTTACAGAAAAGGAAACTGGGGAGCAAGAGAGGTGAAAGTACTTGCTAAAGGCCACATAAATCACAAATGACGGAAGTGGGATTCTAACCCAGTTCTTCTCATTCCAAATATAGCACTCTTTCTACTGGATCACATTACAGTATTTATTATGTACTTATTACAGTACTTATTATGTGGATTTACTAAAGAGACACAGATTATTTAAAACATACCCTGTAAGATGGTATTTGGACCATGAGGCCCAAGATAGGAGAACTTTTCCTTTTCCGAGGAGGGCACCAAAGAAAAGAAATTCTTTTTAAATTTTAAAGTATTTGATTTTGTGCAGTAGGAGCTCTGTTTCTAGAAAAGTAGAGAGATGCAAAGAGTAATCACTTTGGCACATATTTAAGTGTATGAATCATAGTATCTTAGAGCTCAGTCCCTATTTTGAAGTTCAGTGGTCTCCAAGTAGTAGTCGTTCAACCTCTCCTTTAACAGATTTTGAGTGATAAGGTTCAATAGCATGGCAACCTATTCCATTTTTAGATCTCTCTTCTTTATTCAGTACTTTAAAGATCTGAAAATTTACCATTGTGTGTCCTCCTTCTATCAAACGAATCATGATCTCACTACCCTTTACTGGAGGGACTTTGTGAATTGCTATGGAAAAACAAAAATAAAAAACCCTTACTATCTGTTGGCTCACCTTCTAGAAATTGTTTCATAGGATAATAGATCTCAAACTGGAATGGGTCAAAGAAACTGACGATTGGGGAAGTTAAGTGACTTGCTAGGGTCACAGTGGTAGTGACTATCAGAAGTAGAATTTGAAACAAAGTCCTCTTACTCCAGAAACAGTGCCTTTCAGCTGTGACATACTATCTCCTTGTAGGGTACAGGAGATGGTCTTTGATCAGCCCCTCCAAAGCCCAAAATATAATCACAGAATATAATCGGTATTACTAAGGTATTGGATTAACTATGAAGATATAGCTACAGGGTTTTCTGTTCAGGAAATATAAATAAGTTTCTGCATTGAATTGGAAGGGAATCTTGGAATTGGGAGGTTCAAAACTGGCCATCACCCTAGAGACCTGTAGCTAAGCCTGGGAGAGACATAATGCTGTATGTGCTCCCTGCTGCTACTGGGGAGGTTGAGGCTAGTAAATCATTTGTACTGGGAGTTCTGAGCTGTAGTAGGGCTAAAGAAAATTTGATATCCACATTCAATCTGGCACCAAGATAGTGAGTCCCCAAGAATAGGGAAACACCAGGCTGCCTAAGGAGGGAGTAAACCAGCCCAGATTGCAAAGAGAGTAAGTCAAAGCTTCCATGAAGATCAGTAGTGAGGTCAGGCCCTTGCATGGTCACTGTACGTCCCATTTGTATGAGATAGGGAGACCCAATATTAAAAAAACAAACCAAAGATAAATAGCTAAGCTTCCAACCTGAAAGTAAGTTAAATACGAGGGCCACAGGATTTGGAGCTAGAAAAAGTCTTAGTAATCATCTAGTTCAACCCCTTCACTTTACAAATGAATAAACTGAAGTCCAGAGATGTTTTATGATTTTCCCAAGGACACACAGATTGACCAAACTAATGAAGAGATATGTAATTCTTCACTTGATCTATTCTTAAAGCCTGGTGTAACCTGCCAGAGCTTGTATTCTGTTGACCTAACCTTTGAAAACCTGTACTCACCTCCATGCCATAGACGATAGAAGAATAAAATTTTAGGGGTGGCTAGGTGGTGCAGTGAGTAGAGCACCAGCCCTGGAGTCAGGAGGACCTGAGTTCAAATCCAGCCTCAGACACTTGACACATTTATTAACCATAACAAAAAAGAATAAAATTTTAGGGGAGCAATTCTAATTGCTCTAAATTCAGTAAAAAGTTTTCCCTTGAGTCAAAATATACCTCCCTCTGAATTCCACCCATTATTCTTACTTCGGTCCTCTGGAGCCAGGGAGAATAAATTTAATCCCTCTTATACCTGAAAACCTTTCAATTGTTTGAATATGATTGTATCTTTTCTTCTCCAAGCTAAATAATACTCCCAGTTCTAATAATTAACTACTAATATTTATAGAGAGATTTAAGGTTTGCAAAGCACTTTACATACATTTCATCCTCATAACAACCCTAGGAGGTAGGTGATGTTATTATCCCATTTTACTGATGAAAAAAACTGAGACATAAAGGTTGTGTGACTTACCCAGGGTCACATAACTAGTGTCTCTTCAAACTCTGATCTTCCTGATGCCAAGTCCAGTACTTTGACTGCTGTGGCACCTAGCTGCTTCTATCAAAATATAAAGGACATGTTTTTAATCTTCTTAGCATCCTAGTGAAGAGAACTGAAGGATCATGCTATTGCTCAGGATCCACCCCCAAAAGGATAAATTCTTAATATTTCTTCTATTTTAAAATTTGTAAGAAAACATGTTGTTGAGTAAGGAGAAACTAACAAGCCTGAGTTTCCATGCATGGAATTTATTGTTCTGAAAAAATAAAACATAGTAATATTAATTTAATACACATTGAATAATGTAATGTATGGCATGATGAATCCACCCATAATATAATGCCTTATACCCATTAGATAGGCATATGAGTACCTATCAGTCTTTGGGATGACTTGCTCACTCCAATCTGCCCTCACACTTAAATTCTCACTAGAGATAATCCTGCTGAAGGCAAATATGCACTTCTTACTCACTGCTTAAACTCTCAAACCCCCATCAATGTTCTTCCATTTATACGAATCCAGCCATTCATAATGATGGCACTGTCTGATCTTAAACATAATCACTTATTTAGTAATAAGGCAAAATAAATAGGAATCACATTACTCATGTATTAAAACAAAATTGGGACGAATAAATATGTCACAATCCATAGGCGAATCTGGATTATACTGCTTCACAAAAGCACTCAGTATGTGTGAGGGAAGAATTGCTATGCACTTACAGAAACCTGACAGGGAAACATGAGTGAGAAAATTCCATGTGTTTGGGTTAACTCACAACTCAGGATTCCTTTGGTTCACCAGGAATATCTGCTCAACAGAAAGCTGTTTCTCTGCTAATTACTCCCTTTTTCTTCCTTAACTCTCTCCAACTGGGAAAATCCTCATCTCTTCTGCTCTTGAATTGACATTCTCTTTCAACTCACAATCACCCAGAAAAAGGTGTTAAGGAATTGGCCTCTTAATTTAGTTTGCAGTTCTCCTTAAGAATTACAAATCTCATCAAGCTAGCTCTCTTTCTGGGCAATGCAGACAACACAAGCCAGCTGCTCTCCAGCCAAGATGCTCTGCCCACCAATCCAGTTGTAGCAAACAGACCTCTCTGCAAAACACCTACAAACACTGTCTTTCCCCTCTGCTTTTCCCTCTCAAACTAGAGGTGTCTGCAGTGAATGTTCATGTCTAAGAAACTTCTTAAACTCTAGGTGGCACTGAAGGATAATACCTGTCATGAAAGTTTTTGTCCTGTAAGATGGAGTCTTTCTCCCACCAATCAGAAATATCACTGATAACTTACTGCTTTACGTACCATCTTCACCTCTTCAACTTAGTGGACCTTTTTACTCCTAGCTATTTATGTAAACTTCAATTTTCATTTGCCAGGATTTTGACGGGTATTGTCACTAATTCCAATGGCTTAAATAACCAAATCAATAAGTATTTGGTAAATACTTACTATATGTCAGTGATTATGCAAAGAGCTGAGGATAAAAGTACAAAGAATGAAACAGTTGCTATTTTCAAGGAGCTAGATGGTACTTAAGTGTTGCACCTTTCATTGAGGAGGAAATAATACAGTGAATCTCCCCTATGAAACAAGAAATCTTTATTTAATTATCCCATGGTCAACACAAAGTTGATTATTCATTTTTGAGTTTTTCCTTCTGAAATATTAAAAGTCGCATGCAAATGCGCTGAACAATGCCCTGTACCTACAGCCATTCAATAGTATTCAAAGAAGTACAGTTTGAAACTCTTTGTTATTGACAATTGCTTTTGTTTCGGTACTTAAATTATAGCAGGTTTAAAAAAATAAATCAACAAAAGGTCTCTATATGCCCCTTTAAAAATGTCAGACTATTTACTTACAAAAGAGGCATCATCCTACATCCCTCACAATGTGATTCAAGTCTTTATTTTTATGTCAAAGTTCATTTTCTGCACCTTTTGAAATCCAGTTGTCAAGACAAAATGGAAAATAAGTCTCTTTATACATAGATTTTAGCCTTTTAAAAAAAAATTAAACCAAAGTTCTTTTCCTGCTCTTCTTAGGCACCAAATTGTTAACATATGAAAGAGCCATTACCACATATCCATTAACAGCTGATTTAATTCGTTTGTCTTTATTCAATTTTCCTGTTCCTCTTAGAATCAAACTGATCCATATAAAAGGACAGTATCTTAAAGTCAGTACCTTACAGTGATATATAGATATATAGTAATCATAAGATTTACAGCCAAAAAGAAACTTAGACAGCAGCTAGTATGGCTCCTTCATTTTACAGATGATGGTAAAGCCTAGAGAGGTTAAATGTCTCCCTCAGGGTCACACAAATAGGAATGTGAACCCAGGTTTTCTGAGTACAAATCAATAACTACTTCCACTATATCAACGGTTATTATCTTGGTGTGGTGATTGGCCATAAAAAGAAAGTAGCAACATATTGGAATTAGCATTACTTTCATACATGCAAATTGTTTTGTTTTATTTTGATCTTCTTTTACTGAGAAGTATACATGTTTACCATTTGCTGTATTGGTAACATTATTGGCATTGATTCCCAGGTTTAAAAACAGATACTACTTCTTAGTCTCTTTGTTCTGAGATTCTTGACTCATTTATCATGCCTCAAGTATGATGTTATACCATGATAAATCTCAAAAAGGATTTTAAAAAGAGAGGTAGAGGAAAATTTGGGAAGAGAAATGAGAGTGATGCAAGAAAATAATGAAAAACAAATCAACAGCTTGCTAAAGAAGACCCCCCAAAATACTAAAGAAAATAACACCTTAAAAATAGACTAATCCAAATGGCAAAGGAGGTCCAAAAAGCCAATGAGGAAAAGAATGCCTTAAAAAGTAGAACTGGCCAAATGGAAAAGAAAGTCCAAAAGCTCACTGAAGAAAATAATTCCTTAAAAATTAGAATGGAGCAAATAGAAGCTAATGACTTCATGAGAAATTAAGAAATTACAAAATAGAACCAAAAGAATGAAAAAATGGAAAACAATGTGAAATATCTCATTGGAGAAATCACTGACCTAGAAAATAGATCCAGGAGAGATAATTTAAAAATTATTGAACTGCCTTAAAGCCATGGTAAAAAAAAAAAAAGAGTCTAGACATCATATCTCAAGAAATTATGAAGGAAAACTGTGCTGATATTCTGGAACCAGAGGGTAAAATAGAAATGGAAAGAATCTACTGATCACCTCTTGAAAGAGATACCAAAAGGAAAATTCCTAGGAATACTGTAGCCAAATTATAGAGTTCCCAGGTCAATGAGAAAATATTGCAAGCAGCAAGAATGAAACAATTTGAATATTGTGGCAGTACAATCAGGAGAATACAAAATCTAGCAGCTTCTACATTAAAGTATTGAAGAACTTGGAATATGATATTCTGGAGGTCAAGGGAGCTAGGATTAAAACCAAGAATCACCTACCCAGCAAAACTGAGCATAATACTTCAGGGGAAAATATGATCATTCAGTGAAATAGAAGATTTTCGAGCATTTTTGATGAAGAGACCAGAGCTAAACAGAAAATTTTCCTTTCAAATACAAGATTCAAGGGAAACGTAAAAAGGTAAACAGGAAAGAGAAATCATAAGGGATTTAGTAAAGTTGAACTGTTTACATTCCTTCATAGAAAGATAATATTTGTAACCTATGAGATCTTTCTCAGTATTAAGGTACTTGGAGGAAATAATATAGATAGATAGATAGATAGATAGATAGATAGATAGATAGATAGATAGATGATGGATAGACGGATGGATGGATGGATGGTATAGGGTGAGTTGAATATGAAGGGATACTATCTAAAAATAAAAGTAAAGGATGAGAGAGGAACATATTGAGAAAAGTAGAAATGGAGAGATAGAATGGGGTAAACTATCACATAAAAGAGGTAAGAAAAAGGTTTCAAAATGGAGGGAAAGAGGGGGGAGGTGAGAGGGAATGAGTGGACCTTACTCTCATCAGTTTTGGCTTAAGGAGGGAATAACATACACACTCAGTTGGGTATCTCACTCTACAGGAAAATAAGGGAGAATGGGATAAGGGGGGAATGATAGAAGGTAGGGCAGATTGAACACTTTTGAAAAGGGACAGGGTCAAAGGAGAAAATAGAATAAATGGGGGACAGGATAGGATGGAGGGAAATATAGACATGACTATTATGGAAGTGTTTTGTATAACTATGCGTGTATAACCTCTGTTAAATTGCTTACCTTCTCAATGAGTGTGGGTGGGGAGAGAAGAAGAGAGAGAATTTAATTATTTTTACATGCAACTGGGAAATAAGATATACAGGTAATGGGGTATAGAAATATATCTTGCCCTACAAGGAAGTAAGGGGAAGGGGATAAGGGACAGGGTGATAGAAGGGAGGGCAAACTGAGGGAAGGATTAATCAGAATGCATTCCATCTTGGGGTTGGGGGAGGGGAGAAATGGAGGGAAATTTTGGAACTCAAAATCTTGTGGAAATGAATGTTAAAAACTAGAAATTAATTAGTAAAACAAAAAAATCAAGTATGAAAAGTATAAAAGTATAAATTGGGAAGAAAAATGAGAGTGATGCAAGAAAATCATGAAAAAGAGTCAACAGCTTGGTAAAGAATGTACACACACACACACACACACACACTCACTCACTTAGTACAGTTACTTTATCATATTACCTTTGGTTAAATGTCTGATCTGTAGTTATCTTAGGGTTGAAATAAGCAGAGCTATAAATACCCCCTGGAAATCATTGTTATGAAGACTCTTATCTGAAAGGTAGTAGAGAAGTGGGGCCAAGGATAAGGGTAGGAAGACTGTGTTTTGAAGAGTTAGTTATTTGACAGTCATTTATTATGAATTAAACATTCAGGGATGGATGGGAGCTGCAGAACAAGTTAATAGGAAAGGGGGAGAAATGGCCACAAGGAGGAGACCCAGAGTGAAAGTTATTTCAAACAATTCACAAATATTTATTTAGTACCCACTTCTATATGCAAGATGCTTTCAGAAAGTTAAACAAAAAATTCAACATATACATATAGAATATAATTATACAATAAGTGTATTCTACTTTTAGTTTAAATAATTTTTATTAAAATGCCACACATTGTTCGCTTGATTTTACATATCGCTAAGAAATGACCTAGAGAAGTTAAATGAATACCCTAAAGTCACCATCAAAGGCTAGGGCCAGAGCTGGAAACTATATTTCCTGACTTCTAGCCTATCATGTCATAATTCCCGGCAAATGCTTATTTTTCTCATCTTCTCTGGTGTCCCAGACGCTGGAGTCAAGAAGCAAACCCAGCCCAGTTAGTCTCTTCTAACCATATCACCTCATTTTCTAGCTGGCCAAGCAAGATCCAACCAGTGGGCACCCTATACTGGGTTCTGAAGCAGCAGGAGAACATGAGGGAGTTGGAAGGACAGATAGAGGAGACAAAGAAGAAAGATGTCAGTAGGCAGCTAGTATTTACATAACACCTCCTATGTGCCAGGCACTCTGTTTAGCACTTTACAAATATTATTGTATTTGGGTCAGAGTCAAGATGGTGGCGTAGGAGCAGCAAATATTAGATCATTTGATCTTCACAACAACCCTGGGAAGTAAGTGATATTATTATCATCCCTATTGTACAGTTAGGTAAACTGAGGCAGACAGTGGTTAAGTGACTTGCTTAGGGTCACACAATTAGTGATGTTTGTAGTGAAATTTGAACTCATGTTTTTCCTGACTCTAGACCTAGCACTTTATCCGCTGTGCTACCTAACTGCTGCAGGTTTCTTCTCTTTTCCCATCCCTTCTCCTGATTTCTAACAGCCCCTCAAAGTGAGCACTACTGTACTAGCTGAAAATGTTAAACTACACATTACAAAGGGTCTTATATCTTATCCCTTAAGACCTCTTCTTAACTCCGTTGAACCTAACCCTCTATTTGGTCTTGGCTTATATATTAACTCAGTTCTAGTTTCTGCATTATAAATTTGCCGGCTTAACTGATGCATTTCAGTCCTCTACAATCTGGATTAGTGCTTGGTCTTGAGTGTTTAACATTTTTTATCAATGCCTTGGATAAAAGCATAGATGGTATGCTGGCCAAATTTGAAGATGAGAAAACTAGAAGGGATAGCTAACACAGTGATTCACAAAGTCAGGATCCTAATAAAATGAAATTCAAGAAGGATAAATATAAAGTTTTACCTGGGTACAAAATCAATTTCAAAAATAATGTAAGTCAGCTGTGTGATTGGCAGCAAAACAAAACAAAATAAAACAAAAACTAATGTAATCTTGGACTACTTTAAGAGAAGCATAGCTTCTAGGAATAGAGTACCATTACACTGCTGACATATTAAAATTTCTAATCCCCTCAGATCTTTTTCAGCCTGTAATCTCTATATCTCCGCATCACCAGCCTTCAGTTATCTTTATGGCGTTCTAACCTTAGGCAGTTACCTTCCTCCTACAGCTCTCCAGCTTTGTCTTTCTAAATTCTCCTCTTAGTAGTTTTTTTCATTTATATTAATCCCTATTCTATACTTTGTCAATCTTGTTCTGCTTATTTCACTTTGTATCAGTTCATACAAATCTTCCCATGTTTCTTTGAAGTCTTCATTTTCATTGTTTGTTTTTATACATGTTGTAAGGGCTGCCTCCCACATGTGGCATGAAAGTGTCATTGTAGGGCTTGGAAAGAGGTAGAATTAACATCTCTAACTGCTTCTCCCTTAACCCTTCTCCAAGGGAGAGTTTGTTTCCTGCCAGGAAAGGAATCAGGAAATTAGGGCCAACAGAGAAGGACAATACAGGCTAGAACTATACTTGTTCACTTAAATATTATTATTACTCTAGGAGATGTGACTTTAAGGGTCAATCTCACTTCTGATTTTAGTTTCATTAATTGAAGAGAAGCAAGACCCCAAGCTTTACCTCCAAGGATTGACTCCATTTCCACCTAATACCAGTTCCATAATGAACACACATAGAGCAATTAGCCAAGAAATTCATTTATCCAAATTGGCAGCAAACTAGAAGTGAAAGAAAGTATACATATGAGAATATATACTGGATAAAAAGAAGGCAGTTTCCTATTAGAAGAGAGGTAGCAACTCATCCAAGAGAGAAAGAGAAATCTAGATTTCACCCAATGGGGTATTCCCTGATACCACTAATATAGCAAGCTGGGATTAGTGACATAAGGGAAAGTGCTATCTCCTCTCATGTTGGTTTCTTCCCAAAGCCTTTTTACATCATTAACCTGAAGTGCGGTTGACATCTTCCATCTTCTCTTCTGAATCTGGAAGCCAACTGTACCCAAAGTCCAAAGACACTCAGCAATCTGAAGAAAAACTTGAAGCTTGAAGAGAACTGAAGAGTTTCTCTCTCCCTTCTCATTGAATCCTCCCCAGATCTCTTGCAGATAACATTGATTTCCCCCAGTGAGGAGAGAATCCCATACCAATAGGCTTTGGGACTGGTGTTACACATAATAATATTCCTTTATACCCATATGTCAGATTATTCAGCCACTCCCCAACTGATGGGCACCTATTTTGTTTTCTGTTCTTTTCTACCATACAAAGTTCTGCTATGAATTTCTTGGTGTATATGGGGCTCTTCTTTCTGTCTTTGACGTTTGATTTGATAGAATTTGATAGAATTCTAATTCTAGAATACCTGAACTCCTTGAAGGTAGGAATTTTCTGACTTTTTTATTTGTAACTCCATGACCTAGACACTGCCTGGAAGATGAAAGGCATTTAATAAATGCTTGTTGTTTGATTGAGTGTCGCAAGATCTTGCCTTAACTCAACTGACCTAGAAGAATGTTTCTTGTCTACCTAACTCTTATCAAAAGCCTCCTTTATGTATTGATCCACAAAGCTATAAATGAATAATGTTTAGCACTGTGCTAGGCACATAGTAAGTGCTATATAAGTGTTAGCTACTATTATCTACTATATTATTCCAAAAGTTCAGGCATTGATGCTTTTCTCACACTTTTGTGGCCCTGTAATAATAATAAAAGTTATCATTTATGTAAATATAAATTAGCATCTTCATTTAAAAGACAAGAAGCTAAGAAGTTTTCTCCCTCTGCAATGATGAATCATGAAATTAACCCTTCTGTTTACAAATATTTCAATTCTGGATCCTTAGGTGTAGAGTACCACAGGCCAGTGGGACTCTGACTCTGATGGTTGGACAAGCCCTCTCAGGTAAAGAACCTGTTGATGGGCCTGGATTGGTTCTCCATCCCCCAGGAAAGAGCTCAAGCACACAGGTGTGAGGATTATGTCTTCAAGAAAAGCGTGGCATACACACCCAAGGCCTGGGAACAAAGAAGTATGCAATGTCCTCAGGAGAAAACAATTAGGAGATTTTTGGCTCTATAAAGCTTATGCCTGGAAGAATAAACATGGGCTCTATACTTTCTACCATTTCCAGAGTCCTGTCTCTTTTTATACACCTACTCGCAATCTCTGGGTACATTATTCTTTCTCAGCCCTGCTTGGAGATGGCAGAGCTCCCCACACTTTCTCAGCTCTATTGTGGGATGGTAGGGCTCCCCACACTCAGGCTTCTCTAAGCCTAAGATTTCATCTTCTTCATATCATACTCTTCCAGAGTAGAATAAAACTTATTCTCAATTGCTGAGTGTGTGCCTTCACTGTAGCTCCCCCTCTCTGGCACCTCCCCCGCCCCGCATACTCTTTGTCCAGATTGAATTTACAGGCATACTTAATGGAGACTGAACATCTTTACTTGTTTGCAGCTGCAAGATTCAATTACTTCCTTACAACAGGTTGGCAGCACCATTGTCTCCTACAGTTATCATCATCATCATCATCATCATCATCTTCTTTGTCATCTTTTTCCTCTTCCTTGTCCTCTTTAGCTCCTTTTACCCTCTTCCTCCTCTTCCTCATGCTTATCCCCCATTTAAATTATTGTAGTTGTGTATATTGTTTTCCTGATTCTTTTCACTATTATTGGTATCAATTCCTATGGCTTCCTACTTATGTGTTACATATATATTCATCATGGACATCATTTCTTGCAACACTGTAATATTACATTACATTCATGTATCACCACTTGTTTAGTTATTTCCCAATTAATGGGCATCTCCTTTGGGAAATCTAGACATTTATTCTTACAATAATAATTCACTTCTATAGCTCTTTTTTTTTTTTTTGCTTTTTGGAGGGCAGTTGGGGTTAAGTGACTTGCCCAAGGTCACACAGCTAGTTTTTGTGTTAAGTGTCTGAGGCCGGATTTGAACTCAGGTACTCCTGACTCCAGGGCTGGTGCTGTACTCACTGCGCCACCTAGCCGCCCCACTTCTATAGCTCTTAAGGAACTTTCCTCATAGCAATTCTGTGTACAGGTATCAGCATCTTCATTTTAAATATAAGGAAATAGAAGCACCAAGAGGACAGATGGCTTTTTCCATGGTTACACAGCTAGTTAGTAAATGTTGGAGCAGAGAATTGAACCCAAGCTTCATGATTCTAAGGCCTGTGCTCTTTCTCCTCCACCATGCTATTTGAGGATTGAAATTCCTGTGTCCCTAGTACATAGCAGTGCCTTGAATATTAATTAACATATGTGAACTGCTTGCATTGCTCAAAGATTTTTAGAATTCTTTGGAAATTGCCCTCTGGTACATCCTACATATTCTTTTGAATATCCTAAAGAATTACCACTCTTCAATGTTTGAAGGTAATTTTGACTTTTTTCAAGCCCAAGTCCCAGGATCCCAGAATTAGAAGAGACTTCAGGTGCCCTCTCCTAAAATCCTCAAATCTTTTCTCAAACTTCTTTCTAGTTATATATACTGCATTTTAAACTCATGAAATTCTTTTTTCTTTTTTAACACAGATATAAGACTTACTTTCATCCCTGTAGAACTTCACCATATTAGATTCAGCCTGACACACTAGCCTTTTGAGATCTTTTTTGTCTCTGTCGTCCAATATTTGCTCTTCTCAGCTTTGTGTCACCTGCGGATTTGGTCTTTATGCCATAAATGACTTTATCCAGGTCAATAGGAGTCTGCTGGTAAATCAAGTGGGTAATCAAACTGAGTAATACAGAGAATGAGTAACATGAAAGAAACTGGCTTTTAAAGTCTTCCAATTCTACAATTTTCTGATTTTCTTCTGTGGTTTAAGAATTTTCTATTGTTTGTACTATAAGAAATGGGAAGGAGATGAACATCATAATTACCTGGAGAGACTTATACGAATTGATGCTAAGTGAGAAGAGCAGAACCAGGAAAAATGTGTACATAGTCACAGATACATCATATGTGTGATGACCAACCTTGATAAACTGGACTCTTCTCAAGCAACGCAAAGTTAAAAGACAGCTCTACAAATCTCAGAATGGAAGGAGGTATCTACACTCAGAGAAGGATCTAGAAAGACTTCTCAACCCATAAATACCAAAGACAAAGTAAAAGATCAGCATGGAAGTCTGTTGGAAGAGGGTTGGTTGGAAGAGCAAGGTGTGGGCCCCTGCCTCCTGGGATGAGAAGCAACAGACTCATAGCAGCTGTGCCACCATGTGGCTGCCTATGGAGCTTCTGGCCTACAGATTGTAGGGGGACCAAGCAACCATTAGAGAGTTTAAATGGAGACTGAAGCAACACATGCTATTGTTTTTTTCTATGTTTTGTTTTGTTTCTTTTCTTTTTTTTCCCATTGTTCACTCCATTGGTTACAACACTTCTATACAACCAGACTATTATACAATGTGAAAGTGTTTGCAGATCCTATACGTGATTGTACGCCACCATGGTGGGGGGCAGGGGGGAGAGAAGGGAGGGGAGAAAATCTGAAACTCAAGTGATTCTGGAACTGAATCTTGTAAACTAAAAGTAAATAAACAAGTCAATAATTTTTTTAAAAAAATTTTAAAATTAAAAAAAAGAATTTCTATTTCTATAGCTGCAAAAACCCCAACAATTTGGGACAAAGCTCTCTCCATTCAGAATATCCATACAACTCTCAAATATTAAGGTTAGTTCTCTCTTGAGTCCCTGGCCAGCCTCTCTCTTTACTGCCAGGGGCTATACTTCTCAAAGTTACTTCTCCATTAAGTATTGCTTTTTTGTATCCATGACCTTCTAAAGTACAGTCTCTGTTTCCTCAGTTCTTTCTCAGACTCTCTCTATTTGCTAATGACATGTGTCCTTCTTGGTGAGTTAACTGCTGCTAAATTATGCCAGGGCACTCCCTCATAGCTCCATGGAAGGATATCCTTCACTGGCCAATATTCCCTTGAACTGTCTAATTTATCTGGGATTCAGCTATTTCTTTTCTTCCCCTTTTTTGATTCCCCCTTGAGGATCAGTAAGTTTGTTTTTCTTGTCACTATTCCCTTTCATTATTATCCAGCCCTTTCACCACTACCTGTTTCTCTGTTAAATTTGCTGTATTTCTAAATTAAAATATCTGTGTGTATTTTCTTTTTTTATTTTTAAAATTTATTTATTTTTAGTTTTCAACATTCATTTGTATAAGATTTTGAGTTCTAAATTTTCTCCCCTTCTCCAAGAGGGTGTGCAATCTGATATAGGCTATACATGTGCAATCATATTAAACACATTTATACATTACTCATATTGTAAAGAAGAATTAGAACCAAAGGGAAAAACCTCAAGAAATAAAAAGAGAGGAGATGGCAGAATAGAAGCACAAATTTGGCATGAGCTCCCACTCCAATCACTTCCAATGCATTTAAAAAATGATTCTAAACAAACTTTAAAGCTACAGAACCCACAAAGAGAAAGAAACAAATTTCCTGTAAAAGGCAGCCCAGCAGAGGGAGTGGAAGAGTCTATCACACTGAGCTGGGAGCCAAACACAGTCCTGTGTGAGCTGAGGTTCTGGCCCCATGGTGGTCCTGACCAGTGGCAGCCAGTGAAGACTTCAGGAGAGTGAATCATAAGCAGCTATGGCGGTCCAGACTTCTCAACTCGCAAATGCCAAAGACAAAGTAAAAGGTCAGCTTGGAACTCTGTTGGAAGAGGGGCGAATGGAAGAGCAAGGTGTGGCCCCTGCCTCCTGGGATGAGAAGCAGCAGACACATAGCAGCTGTGCCACCATGTGACTGCCTATGGAGTTTCTGGCCTGCAGATTGTAGGGGGACCAAGCAACCATTAGAGAGTAATCACTTTTACTTTAACCTGCTTGGATCTGTATCACGGTCTTGGGTGGTGGTTCTGGGGTGTGTGGCCAGTGAGTCAGAGCTTGTGGGGGCTGTAGAGAGGACATCCTCCTAATAGGTCCAGCAACTGCAAAAACCCCAATGATTTGGGACAAAGCTCTCTCCCTTCTGGAGGCAGAGTTCTACCATGGCAAGGAGCTCAAAAGTCAAGTAATTGACTGGCAACATGAGCAAGCACAGGAAGCACAAACAGAACATAAAATCCTTTTGGAGGGACTAAAGGGATCAAGGCATGGAGTGGGAGAAAGACAGAGAAGTCAGAACTCCTGCATCAAAAGCCTCTAAGAAAAATAGGAATTGGTTACAGGCCATGGAGGAGCTCAAGAAGGATTTTGAAAATCAAGTAAGAGAAATGGAGCAAAAATTGGGAAGAGAAATGAGAATGATGCAAGAAAATCATGAAAAGCAAGTCAGTAGCCTGCTGAAGGAGACCCAAAAATACATTGAAGAAAATATCACCTTAAAAAATAGACTAACTCAAATGGCAAGAGACTCAAAAACCCAATGAGGAGAAGAATGCTTTAAAAAGCTGAATTTGCCAGATGAAAAAGGAATATCAAAAACTTGTTGAAGAGAATAAATCCTTCAAAATTACATTGGAGCAATTGGAAACTAATGACTTTATGAGAAATCAAGATACTATAAAACAGATCCAAACAAATGAAAAAAATAGAAGGCAATGTGAAATATCGCATTGGAAAAATCACTAACCTGGAAAATAGATCCAGGAGAGATAATTTAAAAATTATTAGTTTACCTGAAAACCATGATTAGAAAAAGAGTCTAGACACCATCTTTCAAGAAATTATTGAGCAAAATTGCCCTGATATTCTAGAACCAGAGGGCAAAATAGAAATTGAAAGAACTCACTGATCACCTCTTGATAAAGATCCCCAAAAGAAAACTTCTAGGAGTATTATTGCCAGGTTCAGGAGTTCCCAGGCCAAGGAGAAAATACTGCAAGCAGTTAGGAAGAAACAATTTGAGTATTATGGAAACACAATCAGGACAATACAAGACCTAGCAGCTTTTACATTAAGGAATCAGAGGGCTTGAAATATGAAATTCCAGAGGTCAAAGGAGCTAAGAATAAAAGCAAGAATCACCTATCCAGCAAAACTGAGTACAATGTTACAGGGGAAAATATGGTAATTAAATGAAATAGAGAATTTTCAAGCATTCTTGATGAAAAGACCAGAGCTGGACAGAAAATTTGACTTTCAAATACAAGAAGCAAGAGAAGCATAAGAAGGTAAACAGGAAAAAAATCATAAGGAATTTATTAAAGTTGAACTATTTACATTCCTGCATGGAAAATTATCATTGTAACTCATAAAACTTTTCTCAGTAGGAGGATAGTTGAAGGGAATGTATATGTGTATGTGTGTGTGCGTGTGTGTGTATGTATGTATATATGTATATGAGGGTGTATATGTAAAATATATATGTGAATGTGGGCATTTGTATGTTCATGTATACACAGAGGGCACAAGATAAGTTGAATAGGAAGGGACGATATCTAAGAAATAAAATTAAAAAGTAGAGGAATTTATTGAGAGAAAGAGAAAGGGAAAGATAGATTAGGGTAAATTATCTCAAATAAAAGAGGCAAGAGAAAACTGTTACAATGGAGGGAAAGAGCAGGAAGGTGAAAGGGAATGGGACAACCTGATTCTCATTGAATTTGGCTTAAGGAAGGAATAACATACACACTCAATTGGGTATCTTTTCCTACAGGAAAATAGGAAGAGAGGGGTATGGGATAAGAGGAGGAGGATAGAAAGGAGGGCAGATTGGGGGAGAGAGTAGGTATAAGCAAACATTTTTGAAAAGGGATAGGGTCAAAGGAGAAATAGAATAAGTGGGGGGGGCAGGATAGGATGGAGGGAAATATAGTAAGTCTTTCACAATATAACTGCTATGGAAATTATTTGGGTAACTACACATGTACAACCTATATTAAATTACTTATCCTCCCAGTGGAGGTGGGTGAGGAGGGAAGAAGGGAAAAAATCTGGAACCCAAAGTTTTAAAAAACAAATGTTTAAAAATTTTGGTTTTTACATGCAACTAGGAAATAACATATATAGGCACTGGGATATATCCATCTTGCCCTACTAGAAGGGTAGGGGGGTAATGGGGGAGGATATAAGAGAGAACAGACTGGGGGGGGGAAGTGTGTTCAGTAGGTTAGCTATTTTGGAGTGGGGGTAGGGAAAAAAGAGGGAAAAAAATTAAAACTCAAAATCTTGTGAAAATGAATGTTGAACACTAAAAATAAATAAGTTTTTGAAAAAAGAAAAAAGATAGAGAAAAAATAGTATGCTTTGATCTGCATTCAGATCCCATAGTTATTTCTCTATATGTGAATAGCATTTTCCATCATGAGTCTTTTGGAGTTTTCTTAAATCCTTCCCTTACTGAAAAGAGCTAAGTCTATGAAAATTAGTCATCATACAATGTTGTAACTGTGTACAATGTTCTCCTGGTTCTATTCACTTCACTTTGCATCAATTCATATAAGTCTTTCTAGGTTTTTCTGAAATCATCCTGCTTGTCATTTTTTATGACAGTAATATTTCATCATAATCATATAGCACAACTTATTCAGCCATTCCCCAGTTCATGGGCATCACCTCAATTTTCAGTTCTTAACTACCACAAAAAGAGCTGCTATAAATATTTGTGTACATATGGGTCCTTTTCCCATTTTTATGATCTATTTGGGATACAGCCCTAGGTGTGGTATTGCTGGGTCAAACTGTATGTGCAGTTTTTATAGCCCTTTGGGCATAGTTCCAAATTGTTCTCCTGAATGATTGGATCAACTCCCTGTGATTTCAGTAAGAATGGAATTTTGGGGGGGAGGGGGCAGAGTCAAGATGGCAGCTTAGAAACAGGAGAACTCTGCAGTTCCCCCCCATAATCACCTCAAATACCTATAAAATATGACTCTTAACAAATTTTAGAGCTCCAGAACCCACAAAATTACAGAAAAACACATCTACTGCTGTAGGCAGCCTGGCAGGCAGACAGGTAGGGCTCATCGCAGAGCACTGGGAGCCAAAACCAGCCAGGCCTGAAACCGCAGCTTAGCCCAAGGGCAGTCAGGGAAAGCTTTGGCTGGAGCTTTCAGGAGAGCAGATCACTGGAAGCTGTGGCAGTTTCCAGAATTATCAACCCATAAGAAACAAGGACAAAATGAAAGGTCAGTGGAACTCAGGTGAATTTGGGCAGCATGGAGGAGTGGGTCCGGTCCTCTGACCCCAGAGCTGGAAGTGGTGGAAGTGGCAGCCCTGCAGCCACCTCCATATGGTTGCTTCAGAGCTCCTGGCCTGCAGATTGCAGGGGGGTCAAGCAACCATTCAGACACTAAGTGCTCTTGCCTTAATTAACCTGCCTGGATCAGATTGCAGTCTTGGGTGGTGGTCCTGAGGTGCATTTGTAGTAAGCCAATGCTGGTTGGGGCTGCAGAGACAGCGGCCTCCTAATAGCTCCAGCAGCTGTGAAAACCCTAGCAACTTGGGACAAAGCTCTTCCCTCTGGAAGCAGAGTTCCACAGAGCTAAAAAGTCAAGTAATTGACTGGCAACATGAGCAGGCAAAGG
Organism: Pseudocheirus occidentalis; assembly: GCA_028646575.1. Classification (NCBI taxonomy): domain Eukaryota; kingdom Metazoa; phylum Chordata; class Mammalia; order Diprotodontia; family Pseudocheiridae; genus Pseudocheirus; species Pseudocheirus occidentalis. Next base: position 63,846,916 of record CM053597.1, read on the forward strand.
AAGCAAAGCAAGAACAGCTATCCAACTTTAGATTCCTTTTTGGGGGACAAAAAGGAACAAAACATCACAGTTAGAACTCCCATACCAAAAGTTTCCAAGAAAAATGTAAACTGTAAATGTAAAATGTAAACTAGAGGAGCTTAACAAGGATTTTGAAAAACAAATAAGAGAAATGGAGGAAAAATTGGTAAGAGAAATGAGAATGATGCAAGAAAATCATGAAAAGAGAGTCAACAACCTGACTGCAGAAAATAACACCTTAAAAAATAGATTAACTCAAATGGCAAAAGAGTCCCAAAAAGCAAATGAGGAGAAGAATGCCTTAAAAAGTCAAATTTTCCAGATGGAAAAAAAATCTCAAGGGCTCACTGAGGAGAATAATTCCTTCAGAATTAGAGTGGAGCAAAGGGAAGCAAATGACTTTATGAGAAATCAAGATGCCATTAAACAGGTCCAAAAAAATGAAAAAATAGAAGGCAATGTGAAATATCTCCTTGAAAAAACCACTGACCTGGAAAATAGATCCAGGAGAGACAATTTTAAAATTATTGGACTAACTGAAAAAAGTCATGATCAGAAAAAAAAAAACCTAGAAATCATCCTTCAAGAAATTCTCAAGGAAAATTGCCCTGATATTTTAGAACCAGAGGGCAAAAAAGAACTTGAAAGAATTCACTGATCACCCCTTGAAAAGGATCCCCAAAAGAAAACTCCTAGGAATGTTATAGCCAGGTTCCAGGGTTCCCAGATCAAGGACTTTCAAGCATTTTTGCTGAGAAAACCAGAAGTGAATAGAAAATTTGACATTCAGATACAAGAAGCATGAGAAGGAAATCATGGAAAAGAAATCATAAGGAACTTATCAAAGTTGAACTATTTATATGCCAACATGGAAAAACAATAATTGTAACTTGTGAAACTTTTCTCAGTATGAAGATAGGTGAAGGGAATATAAATGTGTGTGTGTGCATATATACATATACAAACGTATGTCTATATAGGAGGGTATATATGCATATGAATACATATCTGAGAGTGTGTATATATGTGTACATAGACAGAGGGCATAGGATCAATTGAATAGGAATATTTTAAAAGGTGAAATTGAGAGGTGGAAGAGGATTAGAACAAGAGGAGACAGGAAGAGACAGAATGGGGTTAATCATTTCATATAGAAGAGACAAGGGATAACTGCTACAATGGAGGGGAAGAACAGGAAGGTAAAATGGAATGGGTCAACCTTACTTTCATTGAATTTGGCTTAGGGAAGGAATCACATACACTCTAAATTGGGTATCTTGCCATACACGAGGGTAGGGGGAATGAGGATTAGAGGGGGGATGATGGAGGGGAGGCCAAGGTTGCTAGAAGTACACACTTCTGTAAAGGGACAGGGACAAAGAAGAGAATAGAACGGGGAGGCAGGATAGGAAGGAGGGAAATTATAGTCAGTCTTTCACAATATGTCCATTGGGGAGATGTTCTATGTAACTACACGGGTACAGCCTGTATTGAATTGCTTTTCTTTCCAGTGGAGGTGGGTGACGAGGGAAGAAGGGAAAGAATCTAGAATTTAAAGTTCTATAATCAAATGTTAAAATATGTGTGTATATTATTATTATTATTATTATTATTATTATTATTATTATTATTTACATGCAACTGGGAATTAAGATATACAGACACTGGAGTAAGGAGATCCATCTTGCCCTACCAGAAAGTCAGAGGTGTGATGGGGGAGGACATAAGAGAGAACAGACTGGGGAAGGGGGTATACAGTGGGATCTCTGACTTGGGGTGGTGGGTAGGGGAAATATTGGGAGAAAATTTGTAACTCAAAATTTTGTGGAAAGAATGGGATTTGTGTAATGCCCACTCTCCTCACCCCTTCCTCTATTTTTCATTTTTCTTCTCATGCATTCCATTAAAAAGAAGTAGCAAGTTCTACCCCCTTCTTCCTTTCTATAAGAGTATATTCTTATCTTTACTTACCTTCTCTCTGCCTTCTTCAGACCCTCAGACTAGAACTAATACCACAACTTCTATTCTTCTTATTTAATTACTTCAGCATCTTTTGAAGACACTGAGGTTCTGAAGGGACACTTGTTGTTTCTTCCTGATAGGCATACTAGCAACACATCATCATACCACCCCTTTCAGTTGCTTAAATAAATTTACCTTTGTAAGTTCTTCTAGACTTTTGTGCCTTTTTAGCTCTCTTCTTTTCATTAGAAATGCTTGAAAATACCCCCATTTTATTAAAAATCCACTTTTTCTCCATAGGATTATACTCAGCTTTGCAATATAAATTATCTGTGATGGTAAGCCTATGTATATTTTGTTTTTTGGACTATTGCATTCTGAGAACTCTAGTTTTTAGTTGATCCTACCAAATCTTGTGTCGTCTTGACTGTAGTTCCTTGGTATTTGCAAGAGTTGTTTTTCTTTGATTTGGGAGCTCTTTGTTTTAACTGTGACACTGATTGGTTTCAGTCTTTACTTTACCCTATGGTTCTATAATGGATAGACAGGTTTAGCTTATGATTTCTTAAAATATAGTGTCCAAAACTTTTCTAATCTTATTAATCTTGGTTTTTAATCTTGGTTTTTAGGAAGTTTAATGCTTCTTAAATTCTCTCTCCTTGCCCTGTTTTCTAAATCAGTTGTTTTTGATATCAGGTCTTACATTTTCCTCCATTTTCCAATATTATATTTTTGTTCTGCTATTTTTAATTGATATTATATATATAGTAATGATTTTTCTTTAGTCTACATTAGTTTTAAGGGATTCCCTTTTAGGGAGTAAGGTTTACCATTTCATCTTCCAAGCACTTACTCTAACTCTGTTCAAGAGATTTTATTTTTTTATCTTTTGCTCCATTTCTTAGTATTCACGTTGTTTTTGTGGAAAATCCACTTTCTCCTTTGTATCATTGCTTAAAGTTGTTATGGAGTTAGATTTGCAATAATTTTTGGCATTGAATGGCATTTTCTTTAATTCACTCACCCTTCCAGCATGAGTTCCTGAACTGGGGTTTTGTGCCAGGCCAAGCTCTGCCTCCTGCTGTTTTTAGCTTCTTTTAGTTTTTAGCACTGACCTCCACCTTCCTGGGCTCAGCCCTACCTCCCTTAAACTTTGAGATATAGAGTGCTAGATCCTTAGGATCTTCTCTGGTGTCTCAAGACAGCGTGTTAAGGACCTCAGGAGCCTCTCAGCCTCAGTTAAAGAGGTTTGAGCATTGTGGCACTGCTGTTGATAATTGCCCTAAAAATTCCAAGGTCTTGAACCTGTTGATTTCCGACCTCCCAGTAGATTTCTCAGGGGAGCCCTCCACTCTTGCTACTTTGGGACACAAAGAATTACAGGAGTACTTATGTAGGAACTAGGTGGCCTGCTTCGTGCTGAGATAGCAATCTTTGTAGGAAGCTCCAAGAGTTGGCTGTTTTAAGCCCTACAAATGAGTGTTCAGTTTTTACTCATCCGATTAGGTTGTTGTTCCTTTTTTTCCCCTCAGAGAAAGGTGTTTATAATTCATAAAAGGATCACAGATTATTAATGCACATCAATGTTTGCACATCGATGACTTGGTTTATTTCTATTATCTGCTCTTTGATTTCTATGATGAAATAAATTTTGGAGGGAGCAAAATTCCCTCTCTCTTACATATGTAAAGCATTTTGTAACCTTTAAAGTGAGATGTAAGTGCCCATTATTATTGACATCGTTATTATTACCATTCTTACCAATTTTCTTTTGGTCAACTTTTGGTTGGCTATGCAAATCGAAAAGATAGACTGACCAATCCTGAAGATTTTCAGAAGAATGACCAGACTCTGAAGGATAGATTGGCTGAAGTTTAAATTCCTAAGTAATACGTACATGAATTAGTATTGACTCCACTTGCAACTTATTGAGCTTCTATTGTTGATAATCTTTCTAGTGTTTGCTTCTAGGATACTTTTTGAAATTAGGAGAATAAACACTGCATTCTGTGACACCTAAAAAGGTTTGTTTAGCAGATTCACCTTGGTCCATTGTTTGGTGTTTGGCTTAATTTTCTATAAATTCCAGGAGAATTCTATGTGACAACCTAGAGAGCTATTAAAAAGCTGTCTCTAGAGGCAGAAATCATTAAAAAGAAATTGGGAAGTGATTGTAATTATGCATAGGTATAACTTTACATCATTTAAAAATGATTTTGAACTCCAAAAATCTGCCTAATTGAAAGTAGATTTAAATTTAGTTATATAATTCTACTCTATCTTATTCAAAGAGATGTTTTCTTTAATTTTGATATTTCAAAGATCTATGATCACATTAATGTGAGTACTCCCTCCAGTGAAGCAAATCATAATTTATCCATACTCTCTTGTCCTGTGTGGTTTTGTCCATGTCTTTGAACAGAGAACATCCCCAATTGGACTCTCCTCCAGTTCTCTTGGTATTATATAGATACCAATGGAGTTTTTAGGCTTTCTCCCTTGTTTTTACCACATGGCTGTTCTATTTTTTCCCCTTAAATCATATATCTCTCTGATGAGAGATATGTGTCTCTTGCTACAGCTCTTGGTTAGCAATATGCTGCTATTCATGCCCAACATATACCTCTCCCTTCACTATTGAGAGAGAAACCCTTTTTCATTTGGAATCTGTGCTAAATATCTTAAATTTCTTATGCCTACATATCCTTAAGAAGCTTTTCCTCTTTTTTATATTTTTTTCTTAACCATAAGACTAAGTAAAGGTAGGATCATGTAGTTTTTAGAAAAAGACATCAAAATATAGAGATTCAAAAAAATTTTATCTACTCTTTCAGATGAAGATTGGGGAGCTTGATCCTTGGCTTCAGAATCATTTCTTTTCTATGACAAGGTAATTCTGTTCCTCTCTCGTTTTTGCCTAACCCTTTAAAAAACTACTTTTAAAAGGATTCTGATGACTATAAATTAGAATTTATCAGGTACAAAATGTTCACTATGTTACAAGTCACTTCATATTTCATACTTGTTCCTTTTTTCTGGGGTCAGTGCCCATGAGATACTAAAATGGGACATAGTCCTAGAGAATTTTAGCCAATATGATTAGAGTCCAAGAAAACTACCCATTACATAAACTAAACACTGTCACTACCTATTATTAACACTGATCTGTGACATCAAATGCTATATAAGGGAGGGAAAAATGGTCTCTTCTGCTGTTGTAAGATTGGAGGTCCTATCAAGAAGAGTATTGTTGTTTTTTTAAAGAAGAAGATGATGAGTATTAACTTAAATGGCTGAATATGTATTATTTTGTGACAGCAATGAATATTATTCTAAGTATTAGGATTTATTTATTTTGGGGGGGATTTGTGGAGAGTGTTTTTCTTTTTCTTTTTTTTTAATTTAGTTTTTATTTGTTTTCTTGTTTACATTATTCATTTTCATTACATTTTTGAATTACACATTTTCTCCCTGTCTTGCCCCTGCCCCAACCCCAAAACAGCAACCCCACTGTAAAGCCCCTCCCCTGCTCTGCTCT
>CM053597.1:63852936-63867607 GCA_028646575.1 Pseudocheirus occidentalis
GGTCCCTTCCAACTCTAACTCCATTATCCCATAGTCCTCCTGATGGAATAGAGGTGACCCTGGGTTTTTGAAGGCTACGCTATTTAAAAATAATTTCTGCATGGTCCTCTACTAAGAGGTCTTCAGGTACAAGCCTAGGAACAAGCTCTATTTCCATCATTTGAAGACTAGCCTAGGTAAGGCCAAAGAGCATCATCGCCAACAGAGAGGTCTCTTGGTGATGCTTTTTTGCTTTGTTTTGTTTCTTTTGTGAGACTGGATTTCCCACTGTAGCACAAGCTAGAAGTGCAGAAGCCAACCAAGGAACTGATCCTACTGCTGATTGGCACCAAGGCTTTTACGTGCTTGATTTCTGATATAGGTCATTTCACTTCTCCTAAGGCAACTTGATATCCTCCCCCAATCTTGGAGGCTTACCTTTAAGGCTTACCATTAAGTATGATGACATATTTAATGTGAAAACTGGATTGGCCTTAACCTTATTCCAGCTTAGCACTCCAGAGCTCCAACAGTCTACCAACCTTGGTCTCCTCAAGGGCAGGAATTTCAAGTGTATGCTGCCATACTCTACCTGATAAATTTTTTTAAACCACTAGACCAGCAGTTCTCAACCTGTGTGTTGCGACCCCTTTGGGAGTCAAACAACCCTTTCACAAGGGTAACAGGGGTCGCCTAAGACCATCAGAAAACACATATTTCCAATGGTCTTAGGAACTGAGACACTGCTCCTCTATCCATTTTCAGGCAGGTCTACCCAAATGCAGATATGCCCACATATGAGTATTAAAGGATTGCATCATTAGGAAGGTTGAGAACCACTGAACTAGACTGTCTACTAGTTCTAAAGGGAGTGTGATCTGCCTTCAAGGAAGGAGTGCCCAAACCTATAGAAATATAGACCCCTGAAGTATTCAAGGAACTAAATGGTATAAAAAACTCATAATGTCACCAAAAAATAGGATAGAGACCTCAAGTCAGATACCTTCTATATTTTATTTTCAGTGACATGCAAAGTGAAAAAAGATCGACCTGACAAAAATACAATATATCCAGTATAGCCTCCAATCCCTAACTAAGCACACCAACTGTGCTGATGCTTTGCTTAAACAATCATTCCCATTTATTTTCCTTTCAAATATCTTTACCCATCATTTTCTATGAATTAGAACCTGGCACTGTGCCAGAACCTAGATTTACAATTAATTATTTAATTACTGGTTATTTTAATGAAGTCTCCCAGTTCTAGGTTATACATCAGGATTTATAATCCCAAGGTGGCTCAGGGACCTCCCCAAACTTACCCAGAGTATGGATTGAAGGGTCTATGCTGTTAAACTGAAGTAAATACTTTGGCTACAGAATATTTAAATTTTTTAATTCCTAGAAAGGGCCATATTTCAGAATTGTATGAATTGGATATCTCAGAAATAGCTCTTTTTCTCATTTTAATTGCATGTGTATGTGTGTTGTACACAGACCCACAGCACCTCTTTTGAACACTTAGTACATCAGCTGCCAGATCAGCAGAGTTGTCTATCAGTTGTCCGAAAAAGACTCCTAAGAACCTGTGGTCTACGTGGTTGTTTTCTCTTATTGTATGGAGTTTGTATGAGATGGAAATCTATGTATACAAGTACAATAACTCAAAGACCTCAGGAAAATTCTTAAAATTCAGACAGAGGTTTGGTTTTTTGTTCTAATTAATTTCTTCTTTATTTCTAGATAACCACTGACCTCTTTATATTTGAGGCTAACATCAGACTATAGGAAGCATTTAGATAAAAGGGATGGTGAGGTTTCGAGAAAGGGAAAGGAATAAGGATTTACATAATGCCTGCTGTGCAATAATGGTAACAACAACATTTATGTAGTGCATTTATGTAGTGCTTACTTTGTGCCAGGCACTGTGCTAAGAACTTTTTATAAAAGAAGAGAGAAGGGTATATTACAATGTCAGCCACTGAACAGGAACAGAGAGAGGCTAAGGGAAAGAACAGACTTTTGGAACTTCCCACAGCCCTTGGAAAGAGGTTACAACCAGAACTTCAGCCAGTCTTCTGCTCAGAGATGACCTATATTCTACTTTTTATTTCCTTTTGCTTCCTCCTTTTCTCTCCGCCTTCCTGCCCCCACATGTAGTCTCTCTCTTTCTGTTTTTCCCTTCTTTTGCTCTTTCAGCATGTTCTTGAGCAATAATATCTAGCATTGCTAACAACTTCACTTATCCTATTTGAAAAGCAATATTTTTCTAACCCACTATTTGCCATTCAGTCAATTAGGACACTTTTTTCTCATTCTTCTTTTCCAGTTTCTCAATGAGAGAGTGGAAGTGGAGGAGGGAAGATACTACTGCGTTTGTGTATGTCTGTATTATATGATGTGGTGGGGCTATAAAGAGTGAGGGTTTATTTATTTAGTACTAACACTTTAAATTCTATACATTTTAGTTAACTTTCAAAATCACTAACATTTTAAAATTGATATCAGATTTGCAAAGATATCTGGATACATATAACACTTTAGGCTAGAGATATAGTAAAATTTCTTCAATTTGGTGTCCATCAATTATGAAGAGGACTGAGCTGAAGTTCATCTTTTTTTAACATACAAGACTTTTCCGAGATGATTAATAATGAAAACAAGATTTATAAGCACATTAAAATTATTTTCAGTCAATTTAGAAAAACATATATGTAGTTATTTGTTCATTTCAAACTAGGTTTCAATATAGGAATAAATATTTATTACATCCCTACTCTGTCCCTGTGGACAGAGATTTCTAGCAGTGAGATACTACTAATATAAAGGTGAAAAATTACCCAGTCCCTGACCTCAAAGAGTTTACAATCTATAACATGATCTTATGCATTAACCAAGCAAAACCATAAAGTGATTCTAGAAACCCAAGACAGAATGAGTCACAGTAACTGTAACTGGACTTAAAAGTACAACTTGACCTTTACAACCTCATTCATTCCCATAACTTCAGCTATGGATGTCTCCCAGAATTTTAGATCTAGTCCAGATTCTCACATGTGAATATCCCAGCATCGTGTCAAATTCTGTCCCTAAAAAATTACTTCCCATTCTGATTTCCCTTTTTGTAACTGTGTCATTTATTCCTGTTCAAAATTTTGGTTGTTAGCTGTGTTTTTTGTTTTGGTTTTTTGTCTTTTCCTAACAAGTCACAGGAATTCACTTCCGTTCAAAAAATATTAGTTATGGTGTCTCTGTGCAAGGTCCCATGCTAGGTTGGAAATAATAAAGACAAAAATGGAAAATTATACCTACCTTTGAGGAATGTAAATTCTGCTGGAGAACATAAACAAATAAGAAAATAAAAAATATATACAATTTCAGTCAGGAGAGAACATTAACACCAATCAGTAGTAACACCAGTCATTTTTCTAGAAAGCATACCCTCCTCTCTGTTACCACTGTGATCATTCTAACATTCCTCATCACCTCCCTAGATCATTGCAATAGCCTCATCCTCAAGATGGAAGCTAGGTGGCACTATGGCTAATGAACTGGGCATGGAGTCTGGAGTTAGGAGGACCTGGGTTCAAATCCAAACTCAGAAACTTACTAGCTGTATGTGACCCTGGGCAAGTCATTTAACCTTGTTTGCCTCAGTTTCCTCATCTGTTAAATGAACTAGAGAAGAAAATGGCAAACCACTCTAGTGTCTTTGCCAAGGAAACCTCAAATGGAATCACAAAGAGTTGGACACCAATGAACAACAACTAATATTCTCTTTTAAAAATTTTTTTATTAATTAATTTACTTTTAGTTTACAACATTCAGTTCCACAAATCCTTGAGTTCCAAATTTTCTCCCCCTCCTTGTCCTCCCCTTTCCCCCCATGGTGGCAGTGCAATCCAATATAGGTTCTACAAATATCTTCACATTAAACATTAGTCAAGAACAACTAACATTCTCAAGAAGGCTGCCGAAAGCTATGTTTTTTCCCCTCCAGTTTATTATCCTTTTTTTTGTTGTTGTTGTTGTTGTTTTTTGTTTTTTGGAGGGCAGTTGGGGTTAAGTGACTTGCCCAAGGTCACACGGCTAGTTTTTGTGTTAAGTGTCTGAGGCCGGATTTGAACTCAGGTACTCCTGACTCCAGGGCCGGTGCTCTATTCACTGCACCACCTAGCCGCCCCTCAGTTTATTATCCTTTATACCAGAGATATCAACATCAAAACTCCCAAGTATAGCCAGAACCAGATTAAAATGTAATTGAGAAATGTTTAACAAAATAAAAATATAACACAACATAAAGTTAATTTGTGGTTTTCTAAGGCAATATGGACCTTCAGGGATTTAATGTACAGCCAAATCAATCTGCCTTATGCATAGATTTGATTACTTTCACTTATGTGCTCAAAACCCTACAATGCCTAATGAGTAGAATTCCAAGTATGTAGCCTAGTATTAAAGGTCCTCTATAATCTGACACCCCCCCCATATCTCTTGCCTTTCTTTACACAATATGTCTCTTTGATGTGGCTGTGCTTCAGTCAAACTAAACTACTCACCTTCCTGTATACACAACTTTAACTTTGGGCTTTTGACTGAGGTCCAGCTCCACTAGTTGAAATCCTATTCTTCTTCTAAAGCCTAGCTTAGGTATTGTCTTCTATATGAAGCTTCCCTAGCTGCTGAGACAATAGTGTCCTCTTTCATCAAACAGAATTTATTTGCATCTCTCTTATCATGTAGCATTTTGTATTATTATAGCTAGAAGTATTCATACCCTGTCCCCACACTAGTCTGAGTATTCCATGGACATCAAAGCCATATCTCCTATAGCCCATAGTAAATTTTTAATGCATATTTGCTCAAGTTTATTTTAAAGCAATTAATAATTCTGACTTTTCACAAAGTCATCCTAGCCTCCTTCAGTTTTTCTGAGTGAGATTTTTATTTTCATTTTAAATGAAATACTTTCATATCTATGTCAAATGGTGGTCTTCTCTAGTTTGAGGGTGGGTAAGGAGGGAGGGAGAAATTCAGAACTTAAAATGCAACAAAAATTAATTTTTAAAAATAAAGTACTTTCAAAATTCATTTTAAAAATTTGTAATAATCCTGTTGTAGTCAAACTGTGGATCAATAAGTACAAAATATGACAGCAGGTTTTGTAGAACCTTGTAGGTTGCCTCATTGTGTTCAAGCATCTTTTCCTTTTCCTTTGGTTCTCTTAATTTTTATTTATTTTTATTTATTTTTAAATCTTTCTCCTCCCAATGTTAACTGCTCCCAAGGGTACTGGGTTGGAAAGTCAGATACCTCTGTGAAATTAGCATAGGTCTGCCACCTTATCTAGGATTTTGTCCTGATTCATCTTATGACAAGGACAAGTTACACACTTTCCCCATGGTGTTCTGCTGTAACATAGTAGAAAAAAGAACTTCATCATAAAGAAAGAATAAAGGTGGATAGATGTCATAAAGGATACAATCTGCCTTGAGACTGGTATATCTAGCTCCTTCTAGCTTCCTTAAAATGTAGTCAAAGTCAGTCTCCTATCCTGAAGAATTACTTTGCGTGTTTTTAGTCACATTTTAAAAATAGAATGAGAAAGATCCAATTACAAATACAATAATTTTAAATTCTGCATTCTTAACAGATAAACATTCTTTAAAGTTGTAAGATAATGATCTTATGTAATTACCCCATCTCCTAGTGGTTGATTAACTGTGACCTTTCATCTGCAAGTGAATTATGTAAATTAGTGTTTTCATTAAACATTAAATAATTTCTCTAGAGAGTGGTAGAGGTGAGGGAAATCTTTAGTTGGTTATTCTTACTATATTTTTTATATTTGTCAGGTGCTTTTCCACCTCATCCTCTAATGTCATTAGAGGAGGAAAAATACTGTCCACCTGAAAGTTTGGTTAAAGGGGGCAAACAGACTAGGTGATGTATATTTATATCATTTATTCCTTAAAGCTAGCAGATACGTGCTGCATGGAGTCAAAACATAAGTTCTGACTGTCTGATACAAGAATGACAAAGCTTTTATGTTTTAGGACAATCCCAGGACGTCTGTGTCACTCAGATTTATGGTTTCCATATGTTTTTAGGAAGGAAGTTTCTAAGTTGAATAAGTTTCAAATATGAACTGACAAGACAATTGACAAAGTAACGTCAGTTGGAAATTAAGATCCCGGGATACCTGAGCCTCCCTCACACAACACGTACCTCTAGAAAAGATAAGAGAGGTTCCACTGTTCAGCCTTATCTGATCTTTGAAGTTGCTGACACAGGAAAGGGCATTTTTAGAGCAAAGCTAAGCAGTCTGATTGATTAATTCAAGCTTTGATTCTTATTAAGGTCCAAAAAATGGTATTAAATGATTATCAAAAGGAAAGAGTGAAAAAAAATTGGTTTAGAAAGGACAATGAGAATTATCAAGTAACAAAGATCATTATATAGTATGTATTACTGTCCCTCATGAGGAAACTAGGGTCCTGGAAGATATTTTGAGGATTATTTAACTAAACCACCTTCGTGAAGTAAGGGAGCCACATGATCATCAACTCCCCACTTCCACTTACCACACCAATAAAAATGACCTACCAGACTTAATGGCAAGTTAAATATGTTTCGTGATGAGTTGATGTTTGTTTCTTATTAGATTGATAAGTAAATCATTGAAGCATTAGAGTAGCTCCTTCCTTCCCTTCTGGTATCCTGCAATCATACCTTATCAACTGTGTGATCATGTGGCACACCAGCTATACTCTCACAGAAATTCTACTGAACCACTGACCAGTGTTGACAACCAGTTCAACTAAAAATCTTCCAGATAGAAGAATAAATAACATAAGAGGAGGACAAGCTTAAATCATAAAATAGCCTAAATACTAAAATAAGAAACCAAACATTTCTGCAGAATGTTCCTACAGAACATTTGTGAAGGTCTGTGCTGATTTCAAGACGACTTGTAAAGCGTACAACCAGCAATCATGGTTTTCAAATGGTCTGACATTTGTGCCATAAGAACTCCAATGTTTGAAACATCCTGACCACATGATTACACAGCTGATAAGATATTATTGCAGGATACCAGAAAGGAAGGAAGGAGCTACTCTAGAGCAGTATATAAAATGCACATGAGAATATGCATATGCAACTGATCATCCACTAGGAACTGGTTTGTGTTCAAATGTGGAAGGCTTATGGAGGTTTGGAAACAATTTGATGATAGACTAAGAAACTAAAAGAACATGTTGTACTTAGACTCAGTTAAGGTTTGACATAATTGCTGTACAAATACCAAAAATCATTATGCATTTGATCATGCTTATTTCAAGACATTGCATATGCACATCCAAACTGCATATGCTTGTCACAGCGGAAAATTATATTTGTAACAACTGGACAATTTTACTGCTTAAACGTCATTAAAATTTTTTTAGAGTGAACCCCTTGGACCTTCTTCACCTACGTCTTTGGAAGTTTGTAAACCCATAAATGGGAACCACTCTGGAGAACTCCCAGAGAAAGAGATTTCTTTGTATGATCCTATTTAAACAATGATAAATTATTATTATCACTTTCTCAATGTTCCTTAACAATCATCAGCTTCTGTCGTTATAACATAGACATGTTGCAATTAGAATATAGCTTATTATATGTACGTATACATATTTAATATTTTCTTATATAGAGAATATAAAATTCCATTATGCTAATTATATGTTCATTATATTATATGGCCCCATAAAACAAAATGTTGCTATAATGGATCTTCCCACAAAATAACTTCTATCCATATATGAAGATCATTCAAGATTCCTTGAAAAATTGTTCAAACAAAGAAACCAGCCCACTACCACCAACAGAAAAAAACCATGTTCAGTGACTTTCTGATAATACGTGTCAGATAAGTAATAAAACAGAAATATATGCTCACCAAAAGGATGCTTAGCCACTGTAATAGATGAATTCCAGCACAGGTTGAAGAAGGGTTCTTTATGGATGGTAAAGTAATCCAGATAATCCTGTTTGCAGATGCCTGTGGTGTTTGCATCAAGCTCCTAGATATTACAGTACTTCTTGGAAGAGATCTATAATTATTCAAAGGAGTTTAGTCTATCCGTTCACATAGGAAAGGCCAAGTGAATAAAGAATGTTCATTGCTTAGATGTCAACGTATATCTAAACGGACATCCTATTAAGCTTGTTTGTATGTATGTATATTTGCAATAGACAATGGAAATGGACAGAGAGCTGAGTCCAGAGTTGAAAGAAGAAGGAAAACATTCTGGATTGCTTTTGGGAAATTGAAGAAAGCTTTTACTGATCTCAAGCTTCCCATAACACCAATGGCTTATCTTTTCAATGCATTTTACGTGTAATGCTATATGGCAGTAAGCCCTAAAATACCACTGCCTCTGAAGAACTAAAGAAACGTATCTCACAAAAGGCATTGGAAAAGTGAAGTGTGTGAACCAACTGTAAAATAAACCAATGAGCAACTTCAAAGAAGAAAAGAAGTGAAAGATATCCTTAAAGAACTAAATAAAACAGAAAGAAAAGATGAGCTGGTCACATGGTAAAAATGAAGGTGGACTATTAGAGTTCTCCAACAGTACTCTTGAAATGTCAGGAGAAAGCAAGGAATGCCTTCAAAAAATTGGGTGGAGACCCCCTAACCTGAGGGAGACACTTGGGAGGATTTGGGTAACAGTTGCCCAGGAGGGACCAAGCATGGACTACATGGATTCGGGCCAGTATCTTTGGAGGGAATTCCTGAAATGATAGGATCAAAGATCTATTTATGTATACCTTGTTTTATATTAATTATGTTTTAGATTGGTGTCTTCCTAGTGACATTTTAGGGAGACATGCTATGCTTCTTGTTGATATTTAGGGAATGCTGCTAATCTCACATAGATAGTGTCTTTTAGGGTGACTTCTGCAGATGATAAAACTGGGCTATTTTATGCTTACTCTTGTATGCTTCAATTTCAGAAGGTGACATTTTCTGACTAGGTTCTAGGTTCTAGGTTCTAGAAATGCTTCCTAATTAAGGCTTGCTCTACCCTATGCTCTGGAATACTGTAATGGGAATCTGAAGCTCTTTCCTGCCCCTACACCCTATGCTTAAGTGGCTTAAGTGGTTCCGAGAATCTTCCCTGATTTGAAAGTATACTCTGCCCCATAATAGGCTGAATGTGGTCATGCAGAGCCTGTGGCAAGAGGCTTGTTTTTTGGGAATAGCCACACCTTGTTACTTTGTAATTGGACAGTGGGTCAAGAGGGCTGGGACATTCTCTGACCCAGGAGAAGCCTACATATATATGCCCTGATGTGAGTTTTCCTTTGGGGCTCACTTTGAGAAGAGTTGTGTGATATGGCCAGATGAGACTCTAGGAAGCCGTTGAGCCCCCTAGCTTTGAAAAACCCAGATGTTGATGCTTTCCTCTCTGGTAACTTGAATAGGTTGTGATGGTCAGATGGTTGGAAGCCCATCTGCTGATCTGTTTCTTGTAACTTACTTGTAACTTGTGTCTGTAAATTGTGCCTGTAACTTGGGTTTGTATTTTCTGGAGTTCAGGGTGCTGACTTTTCCCCTGAACTAGGTAAATGATATGTTTGTTTGATTAAAGAAAGATTGTTAACCCATTTTGAGTTGCTTTCCTTTAGTAAAGCAGATCTAAGAACCTGTGCTAGCAGCTGCCCTGGGTGTGCTAGGGTGCTTGCTGATACAACTACCAAGTCTGTTACTGATAAAATTGCTTACATTCTCATAGGTACTAGACCTACAATTAGCATAAGCCACCAAAAGGTAATACCTTAATTATGGCTTGGGTATTTGTAGGTATGGATGATTAATTAGAAAAGTATCCAATTAGTTACATCTCAAAAGGTATAATAGTATAATGGATAAAGTGTTTGACTCAAAATTAGGGAGACCTGGGTTCATATCCTGTTTTAGAAACTCACTATCAGGTGACCCTAGACAAGTCATTTAACTTCTCTGAGTCTTAGTTTCCTTGTCTGTAAAATAGAAATAATAATGGCATCCACCTCTTAGGGTTGTTGTGAGAGTCAGCAGTGATGTTTATAAATCATTTTGTAAACTTCAAAATACTATGTAAGTATTAGCTACTACTAATTATTTTAAAAATACAATTATTTCTTAACTAATGATCTAAAGCATATGGTTTCAAAATAGATCTAGAAATAGAAAACATTTTCTCTATACTAGTAGTTTTACAAGCTTCACAGTTGAGAGTAAAAGAAAAATTTAAAGGTAAAACTTTAGTGGAATTAGGAGAACTTTTAAAGGTACTACTATATCATTATATTTATTTTTACTTTGTCATTATTATTAATTTTTTTATTACTTTTTATTCTTCAGGGGGTTTCTGTCTGTATAGCACCTAAGGAGGAAAAGCTAGCATGTTCTTAAACCAATAGTTTTAAGCTTTAGAAGCTGAATAGCAAAGCCAAAATTCAAGAAAGGAAATTAGAGTTTGGTTTGGCTCCTTCCACTGCCAACAAAGTTTCTTGAGGTGTCTTTTTTTTCCTTCTGATTTTAGCCACTACTTACATTCATGAACCACCAGTCTCAGGGGATTCATAAGGATTCCTTTAAATGGAAAATGGAAATTGGATATGTAAAGGTCAAAGTATCTTTTCCAACTCCCAACCCAAAATAGGAAACTTGTAATTCCACTTTTAAAAACTGGTGTTTCCCAACAAGAATATTTTTTCGAGGTTTTATGTGTACAAAGCTAAAGGTTCAGATGAAGCTATCCTAGTTTTAAGGTATTTTCAACCTGGCAAAGTTATTTTAAGCCAATTCATTCCATGAATGATTTGCATTCAGCATTTTATGAGCTATGAACAGTCTTTCTTATATTTTTGTAAACATTATGCATTATGTTGTGTTAAAATTCATTACCTAACTAATGTTAATCATAGATTCACTTATACATGGATAAGCTTTTAGTGATGCTTCTATTTTCCAAACTAGATATTTGTGTATGTAACTGATGAGTACTGTCCTCATTAAGTACTGTGTCCACAACCATTTAGAGACAGGAGTTTCCATGGAGAGTAATGCAGGTGGTAGCAGAGGGAGCTGTCCAGCTGCAGCCAATTAATATGGGACGTGAGACCAGCCTCAAACAGGGCTAGGCATTGAATATACATCTGCCCAAAGAAAACTGAATCACAGAATTTAAAGTTGGAAGAGACCTTAGAGACAATTTAGTTCAACCCTCTCATTTTAAAAGATAAGGAAATGTAGGCTCAAAGAGATTTAAGTGACTTATTCAAGATCACACAGGTACCAAGCCAGGATTCATATCCAAATCTGACCTGGTGTCCTGTCTCTTTACTTATTCCCCTCAAATGATATTCTTGATCTTGTTGCTGACTTTGCATTTTATCTGAACACCGTTTTCCACTTTTGCCCCTCATCTCAGCACTTGCTCACATTTCTAGCTTATTACATGACATTTCCTCTCTGCATGGGTAGCACACATAGGTGGCCAGTCATGTTATGGCTATGTTTTTTAACTTTTGATTTTAGAATTCCTAGCTGGCAATTTGGGCCTGGTGCCAATGCATAAGAATAGGAAGCAGCTGAAAGACAAGGAGCATGCAAATTGGCCATCACCAGAGATACCAGAACCCACATTCTGAATGCCACTGTATGTGACTGCCTTGTGTTTGGTATTTTGGCTTCAGTCCTAGCTTCCTCCTTTCTGAATCCCCCCCTTTTTTTCTTGGACTCCTCTGATTTTCTACTACAATTTTCTTCCCTGTTCCTGGATCTTCTTGGCACTAATTCCTGACTCATACTCTTTAGATAAGTCCTTGTTACACTTAAGCCTATCATCATTCCCCACCCTATTTCCCCTTCAGGACAGAAGTCCCAGTATGATGCCATCCATCATAAATTCCTGTTTTCATTTGAATTATGCTGCAGGTATTACACATCCTTGTCACGGGACAGTGGATTAGGTATAAGAGAGCTAATAAGAATAAGGAAACTGTCCAGTTTGAGAACCTTTGCAAATCTCACTACTCATTTCATCCCTATTATATGGTTCTCCTACATTTTTTGGTAGCCAATTCCCACTTTTCCTCACTTAATTTTTTTCTTTTTATCATAAACTTAATTAAAAACAAAATATTTCATATACATAAATAAAAAGGAGACCATATGAAACTAAACTGTTGCATATAGTTTGTTTTTAAAATCATATATTAAATTTAACAAATGAATAACAAAATTGCTTGGTGTGTTCCTGTGTTTCCCTTCTGAGCTATTATCTTGTGCATTTTTATTTTATTAATATTCTTTTCTTTCTTTTTTTGTATTTCTGTTCCTACTAAATGACACACCTTCCCTCCCTTGCCTCTCCCCCCCCAACCCCCAATGCCCTCCTTTGTAACAATTAAGTATTATCAGGCAAAACAAATCATGATTGAAAATGGATGACTAATTCTACATCAAGTTCATCACTTCTCTGCTGAGAGGCAGGAGGTAGGTCTCATTAGAATGTTAAGCATATTGTTTCATTCTTTGTGTCGATATCAAATAATGAAGTGGTCTTTCTCTTTGCCAAGGTAAATCTTTCTACATGGATAAATGATCCCATTCTAACCCGTCTTCTGCCTCAGATAATATGAAGTCTGTGAAAGACCTTAATTTATTTATTTAATTGGGGGTAGAGGAGGCAACTGTCATTAAGTGACTTGCCCAGGGTCACACAGCTAGTAAGTGTCTGGGGCCAAATTTGAACTCAGGTCCTCCTAACTCCAGGGCTGGTGCTTCTATCAACTGTACCACCTAGATGCCCCAGAAAGACTTTAATTTAGAAAGGCCAAGGTCATCCACTGCATCCCAGGCCATTGCCAGTCATCTTGGCTTTTGTCTTGCCATTGGACTTTCATGGCTCTGGAGAAGAGATTGAGACTGAAGGCTCTGCCTCACTTAGATCCAATTTACTTGAAACTCAAGACATTACTCTCATGAATTTCATTAGTCCTCTTTGAGAATGAAGGACAAACAACAACAATCTTCTGCAACATATTGTACCCTTTCTCTTATCCCCACTTTCTCACTTATCTTCAATTTCATCCCCTACTGGGTGCTTCCATAACTAACTAACACACCCATGTCACCTCAATCCTACAAAACAAAACAAGCCTCCCTTGCTCCTTCTGTCCCTGATAACCCTTGTACCCCTAGCTCTCCTAACTCTTGTAGCTAAACTCCGTCAGGCCATCTACAGAAGGTGCCTCCACTTCCTATCCTCTCACTCTCTTCTTAACTCTTTTGTAGTCTAGATTCCAACCTCATCATTCCATTGAAACTGCTCTCTCTCCAAAGTAACAAATAATCTCTTAGTTGCCAAATGTAATGGACTTTTTTCAGTCCTCATCTTTCTTGATCCACCTATAGCTTTTGATGCTGTCCGTCATTCTCATATCCTTGATACTCTCTTCTTCCCTCTAGGTGTTCAGTATGCTAGTCTTTCTTGGTTCTCTTCCTTCCCACTTGACCACTCCTCAGTATCCTTCGGTGGATTTCATCCAAGTCACACAGGGCTCTGTGCTGTGCCCTCTTCTTTTTTCCTTCTATACTGTTTCATTTGGTGACCTCATCAGCTTCCATGAATTCAGTTATCATCTCTATGTTAATGGTTATCAGATCTGCTTTTTGAGTCCTAACCTCTCTGCTGACCCCCTGTCTTGCATCTACAACTTATTATTGGACATCTCAAGCTGAATATCCTATAGACATCTTACACCTAATATGTCCAAAACTGAATTCATTATCCTCTCCCCTAAAAAACCCTCCCCCCTCTGCTATCTTTCCTATTACTGTTGAGGGTACCATCATCCTCCCAATCTTCCAGGCTTACAACCTAGATGTCTCTTCCCCCATATAAAATCTGCTGCCAAGATTTGTTGATTTTTCCTTTTATAACCTCTTTTGCATATCCCCGTTTCTTTCCTCTGACCCTGCCGCCACCCTGGCACAGGCCCTCACCACCTCATGCCTGGATTACTGCAGCAGCCTGCTGGTGGGTCAGCCTGCCTCAAGTCTCTCCTTTCCAGTCCATCTTCCACTCAGCTGTCAAAGTTGTCCTCCTAGAGAACAGCTCTACCCATATTGCCTCCCCCTAGCCTAATCAATAAACTGATGACTCCTTCAGGACAAAATAGAAAATATTTCTTTGATGTTTAAAGCCCTTTATAACCTGCCCCCCCTTCTAGTCTTCTTATACCTAACTCCCAACCACATATTTTGCAATGCAGTGACACTAACCTCCTTGTTATTCCTCGACTCTCCTTCTATCTCTTGACTCTGGGCATTTTTATTGTCTGTTCCCCATGCCTGGAATGCTCTCTCTCCTCATCTCTATGTCCTGGTTTCCCTGACTTTCCTTAAAGTTCCAGCTAAAATATTATCTTCTTCAGGAAACTATCCAAATTCCCTTTAAATCTAATGCCTTTGTTCTATTGACTATTTCCAATTTATCCTAGTCTATCTAGCTTATTTATACAAAGCTGTTTTGATGTTGTCTTCCCATTTAGACTGGGAGCTCCTGGAAGGCAGTTGATGTCTTCTTCCTTTCTTTATGTCTCCAGTGTTTAGCATGGTGCCTAGAACATAGCAGGTACTTAATAC
>CM053597.1:63874941-63912714 GCA_028646575.1 Pseudocheirus occidentalis
AGGAAGGGGAGAAAAATCTGAAACTCAAGTGACTCTGGAACTGAATCTTGTAACCTAAAAGTAAACAAACAAGTCAATAAGTTAAAAAAAAAAGTGTGCTAATTATTCATTAAAATCTGTGCATCTTTACCTCTTCCATATATCTAAATATCTTAAAAGTGGTAGAGAGGGGGTGGCAAAATGAAGTCTATTTGATCCATATGTGTATGATTTTTTCCTCTAGAGAATAACTATACTAGGTTGTTCAGATTCATGTTCTCACTGATATCTCTGATCACCTGGTCCAGTGGTACAGTCATCACTACCCTTGACTTGAGGAAGAATCTGAGCAACGAAATAGAGTTGGGGAGGCAGATACAATATCACTTCTACAATTACACTGTGGTAAAATTTTGATTTCAGAGTCTTGGGGTTGGGGGTAGGGAGTGTTGCAAGCTTCCAGGATGAGGTGCAGGGGTTAAGAAAGAGTTCCTACCCTAAAGACAGGGGTCTGAAAGGCCTCACTTCTGGGAATGAGGAAGAAACCCGAGGGGGTAAGATCTTTAATAATATTTAGGCTTCTTTCTCAGGGAAAGAAACTCCTAAAAGAAGAGGTGGGAGAAAACCAGGATAGCCTTGAGCACTCCACAGCCCTTTCAAATAAGACCTGGGTAAAAGACTTGCAGGAAGAAGATACAGAGACTGGGAGAGAATAAAAGGTGTTTTAACAGCCTTTCCTATGTGGCTCCCCCACCTCAGTGGAAAACAGAGACCAAGAACTCCCCAGGTCCCAAATCAAGAAAACAAAGCATTCCATCGTCCTTCCTTGGGACATGCAGAAAGAATCCTCCAAAAGAAGTGAGTAGTATATGAATGCCAGTGGGAGGAGAGGATAACCATTGTCAGTGAGAGTTGGGTGGAGACAAGAGATTACAGGTGATAGATACTGTAGTGGGAATTGAAGGAAGGCCTGTTGGGGTGAAAAAACGAAAGTCTGGGTGCCCTAGAGAAGGGTAGACCCCCAGTGTTTGGCTTTGGAGCTCCTCCCCTTCTGTTACCATGGTGATGTGTAGGAAGCATCCTTGGTGTTGGTGTTGGTCCAAGTCCTGCCTAGCATTACTGCTGAGTACACAGAACAGTGATTAATCCAGCATGGGGAACAATGATGACAATGCTGAGATGAGCTATCAGATGCACTGGAATCCTGTTTGTCTGCTCCCTTTTCTGGTCCTTAGAGAAGGGTGCTAACCACCTCAGTGAACAACCCTGATGTAAATTTAATCTTCCTTCATGGATCAACCCATCCAGGAAACAAGATTCAGAAAGATGCAATGACAGTGGGATTCAGCAAAGTTCAGTATGTAAAACAACCACTTAGTTATCTGTGATTGCCAGTATATTTTTTCAGTTGGGTGAACTGGATGATGTTTCAGAACACACTCGTCAGCCTTAATCCAATTGTGACACACTGTTTTAAAAAATGCCTTTTTGTCCAGGATCTATTGGAATTGAATGTTATTACATGCTAGAGACACATGCACTCAAAAAGAAAAAAAAAGTTACATCAGACCTAAAATATACATTTGCAAAAAGAATAATGACTAGTGTCAAGATAGATTTCTGATTCACAGTTCCAGTAAAGATTGAAGTTATCTCATTTATTCAGTTGAAAGGGGCTTTATTACTACTTTGGGAAAGGCTTGTGGCAATCTGCTGGTTGACATAACATGGCATCATCACCTAGCAACCCAATCTTCATGACGACACTCTTAAATTTTCAGACTTTTGGGCAGTTTTATTTATTTACTTCTATTTCCTACGAATTTTCAACCTGGGATTAAAAAAACAATTGGCATTGAGACAGAGCATTTTTACAACATGAATCAGGGATGTAACTATGGCAAAAAGCCCCTTTGGCAGTAGAGTTAGGGCCAGGAGACTGGTTTCAGTCATTTTGTTTTTGTCTGTTCCAGAGTCAAACTTGCATTTTTTTTTAATGGGAGATTTGGTTTAGATTGGTTTTAATGATGTGACACATAAATTGATCTAGGGTCTTGGATATCCAATTTGACACCTATAAGAATTGAAGTGGAACCTTCTAAATCAGCAGTTCTCAACCTGTGGGTTATGTCCAATTTATAACAGTGAAAATGCATCCTGCATATCAGATATTTACATTATGAGTCATAACAGTAGCAAAATTACAGTTATGAAGTAGAAACAAAAATAATTTTATGGTTGGGGGTCACCACAACATGAGGAACTGTGTTAAAGGGTCATGGCATTAAGAAGGTTGAGAACCACTGTTCTAAATGAAAACATGTGAAAGAGTCCTCTTTGACTGTTTTAGCATTCTTTTAGAAATACTGTCTGTAGTTGACAAAAGCTTATTACCTAATTCCATTTACATGGAATAATAAATACAATCATTATATAGTACTGTTGAGACTCTTAATCCTTGTGCTTTCATTAACAAAATTCCATGGATCTAGAGAAAGAGATCCTCTGAAATTCTAGAGAATTTTCACTTTTAATACTATGATAGATGGTGGGGATGTGCTCTCATAGAGATCCATGTCTCTATTGATAATATTTTATTCTAAAGTTTAATTTACTCTCAAAAGAATATTTTGTAACAGCCCAGGTCAGTGTCTGATGTCTTGAATAGCTGATTTCAAATCCTCAAAAAAAATTTCTAAAGAAAATAAGTTTTAATTCAGTTTAACTTATTTAAACATTATAAACATTTAATATACATTTACAACATTTTTATAAATATGTATAACATCTTTTTTTTGTGCTTTTTTGGAGGAGGGAAGGCAGGGCAATTGGGGTTAAGTGACTTGCCCAAAGTCACATGGCTAGTAAGTGTTAAGTCTTTGAGGTTGGATTTGAACTCAGGTCCTCCTGACTCCAGGGCCACTGCTCTATTCATTGAGCCACCTAGCCGCACCATAACATCTTTTAAAAATGTATAAAACCACAATTTAACTGGAGAAAAGATATAAGAGAAGAGTAGAAAGGAGGTTGCAAGATGAAAGAAATGTATTCAGATGTAAAAATTATCAAGACTGGACATCAATTTTTTTTAAAAAAATCTCAGTGTCTTTCTATCTGTCAAGTGTTGTGTTATATATGGAGAAAAGGGGTGGATAATATGGACTTGTAATTACCTCAAAGTGGTAAATTTACCCCACCAGTATAGATGAACAATTCAACAGTAATGTAATCTGAGAGAATTGTCCAGGGACTTCTGAAAGGGTAGGTGGTTTGTCCATGTTCAAACAGCTAGTAGAGTGTCAGTAATATACATCAGGATTTGAGTCTTCTGTCTCCTATCTGCCACAACATGCTGCTTCTCCTTCACAGGGGCATATAAAATGGCACATACACACACTTTTAACTATATGAATACATGTTTGCATTTTTACATGACAAGAAAAGCATATTAAGAACATGGAATACAACGCAGTCAATATTAAAGAGATCCTTGAAAATTAGAAAAAAAAATAACTTTTTCACAGGATTTCCACGGGATAACTTGTTAAATGAAATTTAAGAGGAAAAAATGTAAAGATTTAGGTTCAAATAATCAGCTATGTAAGATAGGAAAAAAAATCTGTCTACACACCAGCCCTGGGGTGGGTGAGTCTCAGTGGGCAGCAAGCTCATGTATTTGAGTCTTGCTACCTAGAGAGGTTGATCCATGAAATTACTTGAGAAGCCTAAAAGTTACATTATTAGAAGTGTGTTGTTCACTGTATTTGGTGCTGGTCAGACGTGTGAAATATTATGTTCAGTTCTGGATACCATGTTATAGAGGGCAGCAAGGTAGTGCAGTAGATAAAGCAACAGGCCCTCCAGTTGTGGGGGGAATTGATACTGCAGATAGGGATTGGGCTAGATGACCTCTAATACCATTTTCTTTTTTTTTAAGGTTATTAATTTTTTATTTTAATTTATTTGTTTTTAGTTTTCAACATTCATTTCCACAAGATTTTGAGTTACAATTTTTTCTCTCCCCTTCTTTCCCTACCCCCCACCCCAAATAGCAAGCCTACTGAATTCCCCTTCCCCCTCTCTCTTATATCCTCCCCTTGACCCCCTAACTTTCTAGTACAGCAAGATGGGGTTCTATACCCCAGTACCTGTATATCTTATTTCCCAGTTACATGCAAAAAACAAAATTTTAAACGCATGTTTTTTAAACTTTGAGTTCCAGATTCTTTTCCCCTCCTCCCTCCTCACCCACCCCCATTGGGAAGATAAGCAATTCAATATAGGTTGTACATGTGTAGTTCCCCAAATCATTTCCATAGTAGTTACACTGTAAAAGACTTAGTATATTTCCCTCCATTTTATCCTGCCCCCCACTTATTCTGTTTTCTCCTTTGACCCTATCCCTTTTCAAAAATATTTGCTTCTAACTACCCTCTCCCCTAATCTGCCCTCCCTTCTATCCTCCCTCCTCTTATCTCCTACCCCCCTATTTTCCTGTAGGGTAAGATACCCAATTGAGTGTGTATGCTATTCCCTCCTTAGGCCAGATTCAATGAGAATCAGGTTGTTCCATTCCCTTTCACCTTCCTGCTCTGCCCCTGCATTGTAACAGTTTTCTCTTGCCTCTTTTATATGAAATAATTTACCCTAATCTATCTCTCTCTTTCTCCTTCTCCCAATAAATTCCTCTCTCACCTCTTACTTTTAATTTTTAAATATCAACTCTTCATATTCAACTCATCCTGTGCCCTCCGTCTGTGTATACATGAATATACAAATGCCCACACTCACATATATATTTATATATACATATACCCTCTTATACATACATCTACATGTATGTATACATATATATATATATACACACATATATATTCCCTTCAACTATCCTCATACTGAGAAAAGTCTTATGAATTAAAATGATCATTTTTCCATGTAGGAATATAAATAGTTCAACTTTAATAAGTTCCTTATGATTTCTTTTTCTTGTTTACCTTCTCATGCTTCTCTTGCTTCTTGTATTTGAAAGTCAAATTTTCTGTTCAGCTCTGGTTTTTTTCATACAGAATGCTTGAAAATCCTCTGTTTCATTGAATGACCATATTTTCCCCTGTAGCATTATACTCGGTTTTTCTGGGTAGGTGATTCTTGGTTTTAGTTCTAGCTCCTTTGACCTCCAGAATTTCCTATTTCAAACCCTCATATCCCTTAATGTAGAAGCTGCTAGGTCTTGTGTTATCCTGACTGTGTTTCCCACAATACTCAAATTTTTTCTTCCTGACTGCTTGCAGTATTTTCTCCTTGACTTGGGAACTCTGGAATTTGGCTATAATATTCCTAGAAGTTTTCTTTTGGGGATCTTTTTCAAGAGGTGATCAGTGAGTTCTTTCAATTTCTATTTTGCCCTCTGGTTCTAGAATATCGGGCAATTTTGCTTGATAATTTCTTGAAAGATAGTGTCTAGGCTCTTTTTTTGATCATGGTTTTCAGGTAGAACAATAATTTTAAAATTATCTCTATTTTCCAGGTCAGTGGTTTTTCCAACAAGATATTTCACATTGCCTTCTATTTTTTAATTTGTTTGGATCTGTTTTTAGCTTCCAGTTGCTTCAATCTAATTTTGAAAGAGTTATTCTCTTTAGTGAGTTTTTGAAATTCATTTTCCATCTAGCAAATTCAGCTTTTTAAGATATTCTCCTCATTGGATTTTTGGACTTCTTTTGCCATTTGAGTTAGTCTATTTTTTAAGGTGTTATTTTCTTCAATGTATTTTTGGGTATCCTTTAGCAGGCTGTTGATTTGCTTTTCATGATTTTCTTGTATCATTCTCATTTCTCTTTACAATTTTTCCTCCACTTCTCTTACCTGATTTTCAACATCTTTCTTGAGTTCCTCCATGGCCTGTAACCAATTCATATTTTTCTTGGAGGCTTTTTTTTTTTTTTGCTTTTTGTAGGGCAGTTGGGGTTAAGTGACTTGCCCAAGGTCACACGGCTAGTTTTTTGTGTTAAGTGTCTGAGGCCGGATTTGAACTCAGGTACTCCTGACTCCAGGGCCGGTGCTCTATTCACTGTGCCACCTAGCCGCCCCTTTCTTGGAGGCTTTTGAGGCAGGAGTTCTGACTTCTCTGTCTTCCTCCCGCTCCATGCCTTGATCCTTTTTGTCCCCCAAAAAGGATTCTATGGTCTGTTTTTTTCTTTCTGTGCTTGCTCATATTGGCAGCCCATTACTAGACTTTTGAGCTTTTTGCCATGTTAGAACTCTGCTTCCAGAATGGAAAGAGCTATGTCCCAAATCAGTGGGGTTTTTGCAGCTGCTGGAGCTATTCAATAGGCACCCTCTCTACAGCTCCCACACACCCTGGCTTACTGGTCACACACCTCAGGACCACCACCCAAGACCAAGATCTGGATCCAAGCAGGCCAAAGCAAGAGCAATTACCCTCTGAATGGTTGCTTGGTCCCCCTACATTCTGCAGGCTAGGAGCTCCAGAAGCATCCACACACGGCTGTGCTTCGCTTTGGGGGTAGTAGGTGGAACACGTTCCCCCTGTTCCAAAAAAGTTCCACACTAACCTTTTACTTTGTCTTTGGTACTTGTGGATTGAGAAGTCTGGAAACTGCTACAGCTGCTGGTGATTTACTCTCCTGAAGTTTGCTCTGGCCAAGGCTTATCAGAGGTTGCCCTGGGGCTAAAACCTCAGCTCAGGTGAGACTACACTCTGCTTCCAGCCACCTGCTGCTTCAATGGACCCTTCCTGCCTACCTGCCAGACTTCCTTCAGTGGAAGATTTGTTTCTCTCTGTCATGTTGGTTCTGTAGCTCTAAAGTTTGTTTAGAGTCTTTTTTTACATGTATTAGAGGAAGTGGAAGCCAGAGCCGTAAAAGTTCTGTTTCTACTCTGCCATCTTGGCTCTGCCCCCCCCTCTAATATCATTTTCAATTATAAGATTCTATGACTGTAGAGCTGGAAGGGACTTTAGGACATCTTAATCTAACTCCTTCATTTTATAGATGAAGAAACCAAAGTCTGTAAAAGTTATGACCTGTGAAAAATCACCCAGATAATTTTGGCAGAACAAGGGCTAGGCCTCAGGTCTTCTGAAGTCCAGGATTATTTCCTATGGACTATTCTGCCCCGACCTAATAAAATAATTTCAGTCTCCTGGAATTCACTTCTAATGTAGAACAGACAGTTCTAATTTGCTTGAAATACTCAAAGTGAACAACAAACAAAAAAGGCAGAATTCTCTTTTTCCTCTTCTCCTCCTTGCTCCTACTTCTCCCCCCCCCCCCAGCTTTTGCTGCAACAGCTTATCCAGCTGATACAATTCTAATGCCATAGCTAATCTTGAAGAGCTGCCAATGGAACTGGGCATGAAACACCACACAGGCAGTTCTGTGTTTGTGTTTTTTAATACTGTTTTAATTGGTTCTTGCAAATACTGAAAATGTAACTCTGACCCACAGCAGAGAAGTCAAAGGAAGACAATCAAGCCAAAGGCAACATTTGAAGGTACAACAAATATCCAGTAATAAAACTATCAATTTGATCCGGAAATGGCATGGCTTTACTTCCATTACTCTTCACTCCCTCCTTTCAAGCTCTTTGCCCCTAATTCTTTTGGGTTGTACCCCTACCTCTTTCCTCTCTCGAGATATGTGGCCTAATCTGATGACTCCAATTTAAAATAAAAAGGAAAAGGGTAGTGATTGAAAATAAAGAATCCTTTTATGATCTTTTAAGTTATAAAAAAGCATTGCCAATTTTAAAAAAATGCAAACACAGTTTTTTTCTTCCACTCACCCTTTCCAGAACTTGAAAGTAAATAAGCAGGGCAAAGTACCTACTGTACCCATAAGAGTTGGTGGTAGCTTTGAAAGGATACTCCAAGAAAGGTATTTACAAACCACTTAGACCCTGGATTTTAAAAAAGTGATTCTAGTGTTTCATAGAAATTATAGAATCCTAGAGCTAGAAAGAACCTTAGACATCATTTAACAACTTCAGGAATGGCCTATACATGTTTGATACTACGTTGGATACCTTCTTTTGCATGCACTTTAATTTGTGGATGTTTATCCTAAAATGTGCCCAATACTGAACATAATATTCTAAATGTGATCTGAGCAAAACACAATCCAGGTAGACCACTCTTATATTGGACCCCATACTTTCTGTTAATGGAACCTTGGCAGCCATAGCACATTGTCAACTGAAATTGGTATTTTTCACATGACCTGCTACTAGACAAGACTGCTCTAGTCTTGTACTTGTGCAATGAATTTTTGCAACGGAAGGTAGGATTTTACATTTATCCATATCAAGTTTCATGTTGTTAGTATTTCCATTCTAGTCAGTTAAGATCTTTTTCAATCTTGATTCTGTCATCTAAGTGTAGTCATCCCAGGTGTCAATCATCTGTAAATTGGTCAGAATGCCTTCAGTGCCAAGTAGTTGGGAAAAGTATTCAACAGAACTGAGCTAAATACAGAGCACTGAGGTAGAGTTCTATACTTTCTGTCATCTACTGTTGCTCCATTTTTAAAAATTAGACCAACATTTGCCAGTCTCCAGTCATTAGGCACCTCTCTTTGTCCATGAGTCTTCAGTTATTAATGTCAACATAATCACTGTTCACATTTGTAGATTCTTTCAGTACCTTGGAATATAATTAATTTAAATGTGGAAACTTCAGCTTATTTAAAGTAGCTAAGTATTCTCTTACTATTTCCTCATCTTCCCCCTAAAAGATAATATTAATGGTTAAAAATGGTGAGGAAATAGTTAATTATGATTTAACTGCAAGTCACTGAGTTCAAGTGACATCTGCTGATTTTAACCTAAGTCATTCAAAGGACTGACTGACTGCTGAACTGTTGTCAGTAGTCTTTGGAAGATTTTAGATCATGGGAGAAGACTTTCAGTATTGGATAAGAGTAAATGTCAAGATTTTCTTTTAAATAGAAGAGAGTGAAGCCTACAAACCATGGACCAGAGAGCTTGACTTTTATTCCTGGCAACATTCTACAAAACATTATTAAAAGAATGACCCTGACCATTTAGAAAGGGAAGCAGTAGTCATTGATAATCAGCATGACTTCTTCAAGAATAGATCATGCCAAACTAATCTTATTTACATTTTTTATATGGTAACCAGATTAGAGGGAGTATGGCCCACTGAACAGAAAGCTGACCTTGAAATTTCCTCTCAGGGGTGAATGAAATCATAGATCTGGCCCAAAAAAACTAAACTTAAAGATCAAGGAATGAGATGCCTATCAGTATTCTTAAATTTGATCAAATACTTGTATAAGTTTCTCATTCTAACCTTGCAGACAAGATAAAAAGATGTGGGCTCTATAATATAGTTAAATAATCTCAGAAATTGATTGATTGACCAAAAATAGTCAACAATGATTTGATATCAACTTGGAGTGGGCTCTCTAGTGGAAGAACCTAGATATCTATCCTTGGGCCATGTTGGTCAGTATTTCTATTAATGACTTGGAGAGCTATGTAATGGAAGGCGTATTTGTCAAGTCTAAAGATGGTATGAAACTGGAAAGAACAACTAGTATATTGGATGACAGAGTCAGAAAAAACAACAACCAACAACTAAAAAAGCTAAAACAATATCCTGAATCATATAAGATGAAACTTAATATCAATAAATATAAAGTAATCCACTTAAGTTCAAAAATTCAATTGTATATGGTTTGATAATAATTCCTGTGAAAACTATAAGAAACTTCAAGCTTGATATGAGTCAGTAGTATAATATAATAGCCAAAGAAAGCTAATGCTATCCTTGGCTACATTAATAGAAATTTAGTATCCAGGTTGGGGGGAGGGGGATTAATGATTCCCCTATACTCTGCCTTTTAAAAATCATATCTGAACATACTATGTTCAGTCCAGGGCACCAAATTTTTGGAAGACATAAACTGAAGACTGATCAGAAGAGTGTAATTAATGTTGTAAAAATAATTCAATAATGTATAATGAACAGATTGGTTAAAGATGCTATTTAGCCTGGAGAATAGATAACTTCAGAGGGATATGATAGCAGTCCTTAAGAATCTGAAAGGCTATCATATGGAAAATGGATTTGATAACCACAAAATACTTTTACTAAGCATGTACCCCCAGAAAGGTAAAAAACAGAACAGAGTATCATATACAAAAAAAAAAAAGATTTATAGCAGTGCTTTTGTTGTAGCAAAGAGCTAGAAACAAAATGGGAATACCATTAAAAATGTCAAATATTATGGAGTTAGAGAAGTTTGGGAAAACTTGTTGGAACTGATGCAGAATAAAATGACAAGAACTAGGGGAATGATTTGCACGATGTCCTTATTAAATAAAGTAAAAGAACAACTTTGAAAGGCTTCTGACATCATGATCTCTTCTCTGATCAACATTCTTATGATGAAGCATGTGCCTCCCTTCTATTGTGAGAAATTATGTATTAGAGTTAGATGAGATAGATATTTTAAGATATGAGTAATATGAACAACAACAAATTGATAACAACAACATATTTGTCATAAGGAAAAGTTTCCAGGGTTGATGATGGGGGTTGTGCTTGTGTTAGTGGGTAGTGATAGGCAAAAGGAAAAGAAAGAAAACAGTATCAATAAAACATTTTTACAATACACAGAAGAAACCAAAAATAAATTAGTAGAGAACATAAATATGACAATTTTGTTCATTTTAATATATACTTTAATAAAAATTATATGTACAAGAAGTTTCCAGGTTTTTATGCAATCACTTTTTTTCTTTTATATTGGAATTCTGTGTTTATTGATAATTATTAAGTTTATGATAAAAATGACTTTTTAAAAGTGATTACAGATTGTTCTTCTAAGCCCCAGAGGATATAACTAGGATTAATGGATGGAAGGTGCAGAGAAGCAGGTTTAGATTTGATGATAGGAAACAACAATTAAATTATAATTTAATTATTGGGCAATAAAGCTCTCTAGCAGTAGAATGAGATACCTCAGGTGATAATCCATTTCCCTCTCAGAAGAAGTTTCTTTCCCTAATTAAAATTTTTTTTAATTCTGAAATTAACAAACACCAAATAAAATGAGCTTACTATATATACTATAGAACACAATGAAGGTTTGCATATGAAACTGACTTTCTTACGTACAGTATGCTTTTCCTTCAAAGTATTTAATAAGATTAACATGTAACTTTTAAAATCAATCTGGCAAAAACTAGTCATAGGCCAGCATCTCACCATACCAAGATAAGCTCAAAATAGGTATGTGATTTAGATATAAAAGGTAATATAGCCAATTAGAGGAGCATGGGAAAAGTTACCTATCAGACCTATGTATGCAGGAAGAGTTCATGACCAAATAAGAGATCAGGAGGTAAAAAGGAAAATTTTATTCATTAAAATTAAAAGATTTTGCACAGATAAAGCAAATGCAGTCAAAATAGAAGGAAAACAGAAAACTGGGGGAAATTGTTTACATCAAGTTTGTCTGACACAGGTCTCATATTTTAAATATGCGCCAAATTTATAAGAATAAGAGCCATTCCCCAGTTGATAAATGGTCAAAGGATATGAACAGTTTTCAGATGAAGAAGCCAAAGCTCTTAACAATCATGTGAAAAAATGCTCTAAATCACTAATAATTAGAAACTGCAAATTAAAACAACTCTGAGATACCACCTCACACTTATCAGATTAGCTAACATGACAGAAAAGGAAAATGATAAATGTTGAAGAGACATGGGAAAACAAAACAGTAATGCACAGTTAGTGGAGTTGTGAATTGATCCAACCATTCTGGAGAGCAATTTGGAACTATGCCCAAAGTGCTATAAAACTACAATACTTTAAAGGGCTATAACACTACAATACTTTGGACCCAGAAATGCTGCTACTAGGTCTATACCTCAGAGTTCAAAGAAAAGTAAAAGAATC
This sequence comes from Pseudocheirus occidentalis, assembly GCA_028646575.1. NCBI lineage: Eukaryota > Metazoa > Chordata > Mammalia > Diprotodontia > Pseudocheiridae > Pseudocheirus > Pseudocheirus occidentalis. Next base: position 63,886,871 of record CM053597.1, read on the forward strand.
TATATGTACAAAAATGTTTATAGTAGCTCTTTTTATGGTGGCAAAGAATTAGAAACAGAGGGGATGCCCATCAGTTAGGGTATGGTTGAATAAGTTGTGGTGTATTATTGTGATGACATATTATTGGGCTGTCAGAAATGAAAGAGATGGTTAAGAAAAACCTGGAAAGACTTATATAAGCTGATGCAAAGGGAAGTAAGCAGAAGTAGGAGAACATTTTACATAGTGACAGCAACATTGTAACAATGATCAAATGTGAAAGATTTAGCTACTCTGCTCAATACAGTGATCCATGACAATTCCAAAAGACTAATGATGAAAAATTCCATCCACTGGGGCAGCTAGGTGGTGCAATGAGTAGAGCACTGGCCCTGGAGTCAGGAGGACCTGAGTTCAAATCTGACCTCAGACACTTGACACACTAACTAGCCATGTGACTTTGGGCAAGTTACTTAACCCCAATTGCCCTCCAAAAAGAAAAAAAAGAAAGAAAAGAAAAATGCCATCTACTTCTAGAGAGAAAACTGACGAACTCTCAATACAGATTGAAGCATATTTTCTCACTTAATTTTTCTTACTTCTCCCCTTCCCCCAGAGCTTAGCTAATGGGGAAATAAGTTTTACATGACTTCATATGTATAGCAGGTATCATATATCTTGATTTCTCAATAAGTTGGGGAAGAGTAAAGAGAGGGAAAGAATTTGAAACTGAAAATTTATATGTGTATGTGTGTGTGTATATATATATGTATAACTTTAAACTATATGAACATAATCATAAAATTCTTTTTTATATAAATAAAGTCAGATTTAAATAATTGGAGAAGTATTAATTGTTCATGGGTGGGCCAAACTAATATAATAAAAATGACAATTTCACCTAAACTTACCTACTTACTCATTGCTATTGTAATTAAATTATCAAGAAACTATTTTATTGAGCTAGAAAAATAATAAAGTTCTTTTGGAGGAATAAAAGATCAAGAATATCAAAGGAATTAATTTTTTTAAGTTAAGGAAGGAGGTGTAGCAATACCAGATCTTAAACTATATTACAAGGCAATAATTATCAAAATTATCTGGAACTGGCTAAAAAATAGAAATGATGGATCAGTGGAATAGAGCAGATGTACAATATGGAGTAGTAAAATGAATAGTAACTTTGTGTCTGACAAATATTAAAAATTTAAGCTTTGGGGATAAGAATTCACTATTTGAACAGGTGTGGCATGAACAGAGCAATATCTTTTACACCATTTACCAGGAAAAGGTCAAAAAAGGATATATGACCCAAACATAAACATAAGTAAATTAGAAAAACATGAAATAAATTAACCTAACAGATTTAGAAGAATGTATTAATAAGTATGAGATAGCACTGTGATACATAAAACGGATAATTTTGATTACATTAAATTAAAAAGGGCTTATACAAATAAAACCAACGTAAACAAGATTAGAAGGAAAGCAGAAAATTATGGGGAAATCTTTATAGAAATTTTCCTAGATAAAGTCCTCATATCTCAAGTATATAGAGAACTTTGTCAAATGTATAAGAATATGAGTGATTTTCCAATTGATAAATAGTCAAAGATATGAAAAGGTGGTTTTTGGAAGAAATCAAAGCATATACTCATATGAAAAATGCTATCAATCATTATTGATTAGAGAAATATAAATTAAAACAACATTGAGATACTATCTCACACCTATCAGATTGACTAAAATGATAGAAAGTGAATAAAATGACAAATGTTGGAGAGGATGTGGAAAAATTAGGAAACTAATATACTATTGGTGGAACTCTGAAGTGATCCAATGAATTTGGAGAGCAATCTGGAATTATGCCTGAAGAGTTATAAAACTGGGTATACCCTTTAACCTAGCAATACTATTTCCCAATGTGATTAGGGAAAAGGAGAAAGAACCTATATATCCTAAAATATTTATAACAGCTATCTTTGTGGTGGCGAAGAACTGGAAATTGAGGGGATGCCCATCAATTGGGGAATGGCGAAACAAATTGTGGTGGAATACTACTGTGCTTTAAGGAATGATGAGCAGACTGATTTTACAAAAACATGAAAAGACTTGCATGAAATAATTAAGAGTGAATGAGCAGAAACAAGGGAATATATACAGTAACAGCAATACTGTTTGAAGAATAACTGTGAATAACTTTTTCTGAGTATTATAAATATTCAAATCAGCTATAAACGACTTATGAATGAAGATAACTATCCACCTCCAGAGAAAGAAATTATTCTTGGAAGTATGCATGGTATGGGAGGGAGAGAGGGAGACAGCTTGGAACTCTAAATGTAACAAAAAAATAAAAATAAATAGTTTTTAAAAACAAAACTTTCAGGGCAGCTAGGTGGCATAATGAATAGAGCATCAGCCCTGGAGTCAGGCAGACCTGAGTTCAAATGTGACCTCAGACACTTGACACACTTACTAACTTGGGCAAGTCACTTAACCCCAATTGCCTTGCCTTCTCCCCTCAAAAACAAAACAAAACACAAAACTTTCAAAGCAAAGAGTCCAGATGCCTTCTTGTTCAGGATGTTGTAGTGCAGGTACAATATGTAGGGATAATTATTGCTGGTAAATGTTTAACAGCTAGCTCTCTGAAATGCATAGCATATTTTTAAGTTTAATTAGTATTGTTTTTAATAATATTTCATTTTCCCCCAATTATATGTTAAAATAATTTTTTAACATTTGGGTTTTTTTTTTAAGCTTTGAGCACCAAATTCTGTTCCTCCCTCCCTGCCCTTTTCCCTCCTTGAGACAGCAGTCTGATATAGGTTGTATGTGTGCAATCGTGTAAAACATTTCTGTTTTAGTCAGTTTAATCTGCAATATTAACATTTTCTCCATTATTTTCATAAGTCTAAACAAGCAGTAAAGCAATAACTTAGGCTCTGATTTATAGTATATTGGTTCTGGAGCAGCAGTATGAGCTGGTTCCAGTATACTCTTTGAGATTTCTTCCAACTCTTAAATTTTGTAATTCTGAATTCATATTTAGCATTTTAGTGCTACAAAGTGCTTTATAGACATCTTCTTATTTGATCTTTACAACAACCCTGTAACACAAGGAAGAAAGATGTTATCTCTGCTTTTAGGTTGAGTAAACTGAGGCTGACACTTATCTAGTATTTTTATATTTTAATACTTCATGAATTAGTGATAAGCTTTTCAGACTTCAGACATACAGTTTTGGAAGATTTTGGGGGGTGAGTTATTGGGGTTTTTTTTGGCTTGTTCAGTTTGTTTGGTTGGTATTTTTAGCCCATACGTAAAGCCTTTCCAGTTTGGTACAATCTACAAGAATTTATATTCTGCGGGCATAACCTTCAGGAATCCAGAGTCCCCTCCATTCTATAGCAAGGTTATTAGGGAAGGACTTTAATGCATTTATAATATTTACTGTAATGACCCCATGCTCCAATGGATTTGTCATCTCATTGATGCAAAGATTCTCTTTGATAAGGCAAATCATAACCCATCTATACCTGCTTACAGGATTCTCACATATTCTTCCACAAGTTCAACACAAAATAATTTACCCAAAGCTCCTGAGGCCTTCCTTATGTTCTCCTGACATTATGAGGACTCTGATGTAGCGCACAAGTGCTTCATCAGTTATCCCTCCCCATTGCTATGTGACCAGCCCATCTTTTTTAATTTGACATTTCTCTGAAGCATTCTTTATCCAGCTTGTCCTACATAATCGCTCATTTGTAATGTGTCGCAACCAACTCCCACCCACCACTTGCTTCTCCATTGTCCTTTGGGTGACTCTTAACTTAAGTTCTTCTAAGACTGTAGTGTTTCCCAACACAGCCATATAACAAAACTGGAAGAATATTGTTGTTTAAAAAAGGGGGTGGGGGTGGGGCACCTTCGTTTAAGGAAGAAATTTGGAATCATTAAAAAGGACTTTGCAATTTTCCAAAGTCAATTCAACTGCTTTCCTCCTACTTAGTTCAGAATCCAGTTCATATTCCATTTGTACTGTCTGTCCAAATTATATATACTGATAAGTGAGTAGTCCATCCAATTGCATTGTCACTACAATAGGAATTATTCAATTATTTACATTAGGCCAAATCTGTTTTTAAGTGATTATATATCTCATCAAAGAGTCTTTGCTATGTTTCAAAGCCTCATGTAATCAACACAATATTTTCTACAAATAGGAGCACCTGGAGGACTTCAATACTGGTTATGCTATGATTAATAGGAAACTCTTTTTGACTTGGATTTTCTGCTGTCTCATTCATGACCTTGGCAAACACTTTTGTTGAGTGTCCCTGTCTGCCTTTTTTATTTGTTTTGCTTGACTATGCATAATTATTACAAGAAATTTTGATTTTCTTTCCTTTTTTTCAGTGAAGTGGGGGTAGGGAGAAGAGAAAATAGATTTCTGTTCTTTTTAAAAAAAATAGAAAGATGGGGAGCACTACAGATTTGAAATGTTATGTGTACTTTCAGACAAGGACACTATTACTAGTTTAATGTAACTTTTTAACTTTACTATGAAATTTCTCAAGAGTAATCCATAAATATAACGTAAAAGCAAAACACAGCAATAAAACTTTTTCAGTGTTTCATTTGATATTAATAATCAGGAGGTTTTAGAATAGTTTTTTTTTTCTGTTGTTTTAGTTTTCAAGTAATCTTGACATGTTTCAGGGAGAGCCATTAAGACAGTGTTTTGCTTTACCAAATCAAATGTTTGTTTGTTTTTTTATGGTCAACAAACAATAATCTTGTCTACAGCTCTCATTCAGAAATGGTAAATGTGATGATAAAATGCAGTCTACTGTGGAATATCTTTGCAACAGGCTGCCTGTTCTATTCTAATACCCTCCCCAAAGATACCCTGAATACATAGTATTTATTTACCCTACTGAAATGGAGTCCATAGTCACAGTGATATTTGATAGTCAATTAGCTAATGATTAGATGGAAGTCAAACATAAAAGAAGAGAAACTTAGTCAAGCTAGAAAAGGCTGGGAGGAATGACTACCCCCAGCTCTAGAAGACTCTGCTACCATGATTGTTGACTCCACAGATTGAGTCGGGCCAGTACATCTGATAGGTACATCTGTAGCATTCCCCATCTTTCCACTTCAGTCCAATTAAATCCTAAAAAGGCTTCGAACTATTGCTATTTTCAGAATGGATAGGGAGATAAGAGTTGAAGAAACTATGCAATTGTTAGATTGTAGGAAAGGGAAGTAACTGGAAGGCTAATGGAAGGAGAGATTTATGGGGAGGGCTCAAGTCTTTTAGAAATGGAGGCCATACAACTCCAAAAGACTCATGAAGGAAAATGTCATCCACATCCAGAGAAAGAACTATGGAGTCTGAACACAGATTGAACCACAGTATTTGCTTTCTTTCTTTTATAATTTTGTTTTTTCTTTTTCGTGGTTTCTCCCATTCATTCCAATACTTCTTTACAACATGACTAACATGAAAATATGTTTAATAAGAATGTATATTAGAGACTTTATCATATTGCATGTTATCTTGGGGAGGTGGAAGGGGAGAGAGGAGGAGAAAATTGAAAACTCAAAAGTTTATGGAAGTGAATGTTGAAAACTAAAATTAATAAATTTAAAGAAAAATTAAATTAATTTTTTTTAAACAGAGGTTACAGAGGGAGTAAGTAACAAGACTAGAAGTTGAAGCCAGGTCATTTGACTTGAAGTCTTCTGTCCTTTCTAGTAGAGAATTTTTTTTTGATTGGGGGTGGGGTGAGGAGGGTAGAGGAATCTGGACCTGCGATTTAACAGGAATAGAGAATGCCTTCCACCAGCCAATCAGTCAACCAAAATTCACTTATTAGGCACCTACTATGTGCCAGGTACCATTACAGGGCTGTAGATACAAAAAAGTATTCTCAGGGAACTAACATTTTCTTGAGGGATACATTATTTATACATAAGTATATGTGTGTGTGTGTGTGTGTGTGTGTATGTGTGTGTGTGTATATATATATATATATATATATATATAAATGCATGTATATATAATTTTTTTAACCAGACAATGAGCTCATCAGCATAGGGAACCCAGGAGAGGAAATACCTCTACCAAGGCAAATCAGAACCTGCTCTGCAGTTTATAGTCTTCTACAATCGTCTGGAGGTTTTGAGAATTAATACATTTGCCCTGGATCACACAGCCAATATGTGACAGAGGTAGGGCTCAAGCTTCCTGACTGAGTCCAAATCTTTATCTACTACATTTTTATACCTTTTATATTTTATGTATGTACAAAATAATTTCAAGGTAATAAACAACTGCTCTGCAACGTATAGTTAGTCATTTGTGACACTGGCATCCATTAGAGAATTTGTTATTATTGTTGTTCAGTTGTGTCTGACTCTTCATGACCCCATTTGGAGTTTTCTTGGCAGAAACACTGGAGTGGTTTGCTATTCCCTTCTCCAGCTCATTTTACAGATGAGGAAACTGAGATAAACAGGATTAAATGACTTGACCAGGATCACACAGCCACTAAGTGGCTGGGGCCAGATTTGAGCTCAGGAAGATGAGTCTTCCTGACTCCAGGTCCAGCACTCTATATTCACTGCACCACCCAGCTGCCCCTCTATTAGAGAACCCAGAAGGCAAATATGGAATTAAGTCATTCTGTCCTCTTTGTCATTTTACTAACATTCTGCCATCTCTGGTGCAGTGGTTAGTGTACCAACCCTGAAGTCAGGAAGACCTGATTTCAAATCTGGCCTCAGACACTTACTAGTTGTATGACCCTGGGCAATTCACTTAACCCTGCTTGCCTATAAAAACAAACAAAATTCTACCATCTCTCATTCAATGGACCTCTCTGCTTCCTTAGCTTTTTGTTATCCTCAACATTTTTCACTGGCTTCAGCTCTGCCTAGTCTTTTACTTTTCTGACATTATTCTTACAAGTCCATACTATTTTTCTATCCTTCTTTGATATTTATTCCTGTTTTTTATCTTTTATCTACACACTTTAAAAATCTGTACTCAACAGAGAGCTTCCTATGAAAACACACTAGATTTTTAAATGCCTCCCTCTTCACATCTTACAGGATTATATTGTCAGAATTTTTTTTCTTAGAGTAATTCATCTTTCTTGAGCCTGGGTCATGTGATCACCTCTAGCTTTCATTCGACTCTTTTCATAAAACCCATGGTGTCGTGTGGTGTCTGACAGGGCCCAATATTCTCTTCCTTAACTACCACAGACTCTGAGATGATACAGTCACTTCTTCCCAAGATTTTCATCACTTCTGTTTCAGCAACAAGTTATTTCTTGTAGGTTAGAATTCAGCAGAAAACTGCAGTTTCCTTTATTGCTACATCAGCCTTCTGAGAAATTAACTTGCTATAAGACAAGACTTTTTCAGTTGTTCTGCTTTTAGCAGGGACCTTCTCAGCAAACTTCTAGAGCTGAAGCCTCTCGTCACCACCACAGTTTGCCTGTCTGCCAGTTTTGTGATCTGTGGCCTGGTTGCATAATCCCTACCTTCTCTCTGGTAAACTAAGGGCAGGATGCCCAGTGGCAGTTAGTTACACATGAATGTGTGAAGGATCCATGATTTGTCAGAACTCCCTCAAACACATCAACAGAGATAAATTCTAGGGAGATGCCTAAGGCACAAGGAGGTTACACAGCTTATAAGGAATGGTTAATTGAATACAGGCCTTCTTAACTCATGGTACAATACACTATACTGCCTTTACAAATAGTTAAACCTCATTAAATTATCTTAATTGAGGGGAAAGGCCAGTTTGAATTAATGAAAACTCTAAATTATAGGATATTTCCAAAGAAATGCGTATGCAGTGCTTTCAGGTGCACAATGCAACCACAATGATATATTTTCAGTTAGAGGTAGTTATTGACTTGTTTTATCAAGTAGATTAACCTGGCCTAGAATGAGGGATGTGATAGTGTCATTGTATTATACTTTGGTCATACCACGACCTTCAGAAGGATCAAAGTGGTGAGGAAGGGAGGATGAGAAGATATGGTCCTTGCTTCATTTGGACTGGGACTTAAAAGTCTCCCTCACCACACAACTCAGCCAGATACATTGCGAGTAGTCTTCCTGGCCCCAACATTAATGCTTCACAAGGACTGTGATGGAAAAGCAAAGTGGTTGCCCATGCTATATGCAACTTAAGATGAATTAACTCCTTCATCACTTGACCTTCCCATCTCCAGAAACCATTTTTGATCACTACGTTTTTGTACTATCCTGTGACTAAAACCTTTTATTCCCCTGATTGCTGTCTTACAGAATGACTTTCTGCCATGGCAAAAAAAAAAAAAATTCTTCACCTCGGCAGCTTCTCATGTTCTCATCTCTATCAGCTCAGCTCTATCCATTTTCAACCTCTATCCTTCCTCTTTGCCAGCCTTGCTGTGTTATTGTTTTTTGGGGGTGGGAGGCAATTTTGGTTAGGTGACTTGCTCTGGGTCACACAAGCTAGTAAATGTCTGAAGCCAGATTTGAACCCAGATTCTCCTGACTCCAGGGCTATTGCTCTGTCCACTTTGCCATCTAGTCATCCCTGCCTACTGTGCCATAAACAGTGTCTGCTTCCTGCTAGATCTCTTCCCATCACAATCTTTCTCTATTAAGTTTTCAGGGAAACCTGGAAGCTTTTGGCAGATATTTAAATCCTTGCCACCCTCCCCAAAATTGACTGCTCTTTCTCTTCTCCCCCCAGCCCGACTCCTCCCAACACACTAAGCTAGCAGGAGCAGTTGGCACACTCTCTACTGCCCACTTACAGAACTTCCATCAGTCACCAGCATTCAGCAACCTCTCCTCCTTTGCAGTTCATTCCAACTATTTATACCCAATTCTGATCCTTTTTACTATCTTTTCTCAGCCTCCAGGAAGCTGTACTTTTCTCAGGCTTCCTCCCTACTTCAGTCCCTGATGTACTTACTGTGGAGGACTTTAGAATCTACTTTAAAGTCCCTTCAAAAACCCTGGCTCCCAGTCCATCAATCATCTCAACTCCTGTCACCCGGATTTCCATTTTGCTTTGTTCACCCACAGGGGTGTCTACCACATAAGCTTTGACATCATTCAAAATTGTTTTGCCTCCATGATTTTGAACTCTGAATTTCCTCTCTCTGACCATAACCTCCTGCCCTTTCATCTTGTCTAATACCTCTCTTCTCTTAAGCCCATTCCCTTTCCTCAAGAACTTAAATCATTCTATCCCTGACTTGCCTCTCAGTCAATCATCCTTGTTTTGTTCTGTCCTATCCTTCCTCCCTTCAATCTTTATCTCTCTTAAGTTTTTCATTGATATTTTTTGTTTTTGTGTCATCATGATTACTGAAGGTTTTCTTTACTCCTACCCAGTGAGTCATCCCTTATAACACAAAAAGAAAAAAAAATTAGAAAAATTAACCAATATATTACCCAAATCTGATCACATATGCAACATTCTACACTCATAATCTCCCACCTCTGAAAAAAAATGCCCTATTTTGGGGGATGGGGTAATAACTTGTGAATTTTATAGGTATCAGAAATTCCCCATGAAAGAGCACTCTTTATCAGGGCAGATCAACAACTCTTCTCAAATTATAGTATTACAAAGTTGCCTCAGGGCAGTAGAGATGAAATGACTTACCATAATCATATAACCATTATTACGTCAGAGGCAAGACCGGAACACAGATCTTCCTGATTGAGCTCTCAGGTTACCTCTTCTTCCTTCATAGCTGTGTTTAACTTGGACTATTGGACTCTTTTCCTTCCAGTGTTCACATTATCTACCTTTTCAGTCTCTTCCTCTTAAGACAATAGATGTTACAATGAAGCCAGCTGAATACACTGCATATTTGGGCTATCTTATCTCAACTGGTTCTTCCCTGCTGCATGATAACTCATTCTTCCTTGATTGATTTTCTTCCTTGTCTTTGCAACTACTTTGAGTCCCAGTCAGAATGAAGCAGGGTCAGGCTCTTCATTCTTTGATTCTCCCCACCCCCTCACTACTGCAATCCTTATGAAATAAATGGTGTGACCAGAGTAGAATCTAATGACACCATTACATTCCAACAGTATTCTCAAGCCTCTTTCTCTCTTAACTTAGTGTAAGACCCTTCCTCTAACTTGACCGAAAGAAATGGTTGTCCCTCCTCACCTCAAAACCTCTCTATATCAAGACTTTCTGTTTTCTTTTTTGCTCCCACCCTCCATTTTGACAAGGTTAAAGATCCAATTCATGCCTTTGATCCCATCCCTTTCCATATTCTAGGTGAGATTAGCATATCAATTATTCCTTGTCTTTTTAACCTCTTGCCTTTTAAACAAGTCTTTCCCCATTTCCAGTAGACATACTTAGGTTTCTCCATCTTCAAAAAATATATACTTTCACTTAATCATGTATCCTTTAAACTAATGTTATATATCTCACCTCCTTTTTTTCTGTTAAACTCCCTTATCCATGTTCAAGGCTTCTGCTTCTTCACTACACACTGCCTTCTCAACCCCCTTTTCCACCCCCATCTCTTTGTTTCAACTACTCCCTCAGAAGTTACCAATGATCTCTTAATTACAAATCTGCTGGCATTTTCTTGATCCTCATCTTTTTTGCAACTTTTTACACTGTTCAGCCCTTCCTCCAATATACTCTTTCTTTCCTTGGCTTCCATAATCCAGCGTTGTTCTGCTTCTCCTACCTCTGTGATACCCTCCTCAGTTCCATTTTCCAGATAATCATTTATCTCTTGCCCCCTAAGTGAGAATGTACCCTAGTGTTCTGTCCCGAGTCCTCTTCTTTTTTCTTTATACCATCTCTTGATGCTACTACTACAGGTTCAATTATCATTTCAAAGTATAGATAACTCAAAAATTGATACATCCAGCCCTAAACCCTGTCCTGAACTTCAGTCCTGCATCATCAGTTACCTTGCTGGACATCTCCACCCAGATGTTCCTACGGCGCCCCAGACTCAACAAGTCCAAAAGTCGACTTCATTATCTTTCCCCTAAATACTCTCTTCCAAATTTCAATCTCTCTCTCCAGGACATACCCATCCCACCTGTCTCTTGGGTTGGTAATCACAGAGCCAGCTATTAATCTTTCCTTCCCCTCACTCAAATAGTTCTTGTTATTAGGAAGTTTTTCCACTCAACAGATCAAAAGTTGCTGCTTTTCAACGCTTCACCTACTGTTTCTACGTCCTGAATTTCTGCTTCTGTAAATTCTACTTCTACTTCTTGTACTTAAAAGGAAAATGACTTTGGTTCTTCTTGTTTAGCAAGTCTTTGAGGACAGCTATCATGTTCCCCGCCCCACCCCCACCCCCATCCCCATCCCTATCCCCATCCCCATCCCTATCCCCATCCCCATCCTCATCCCCATCCCCATCCCCATCTCCATCCCTATTCCCATCCCCAAATTCTTCTCTTCTCCTAAATAAACATTTTCAGGTGTTACATCTGATCCTCAAACAGCATGACCTCAAGACCAGCATAGGCAATGGCCCAGTGAAAATAAGGTTGGACTTAAGAATAAAGAGGTTCACACCCTACTGTGTACCATCGTTTACCTCAGGCAAGTCATTTAACCTCACTAGGCCTCAGTCTCCTTATACATAAAATAAGAACCTGGATAGATGATCTCTAAGATTCCTTCCAGTTATAAATCTGTGATGTTGTGATATTTACCAACTTTCCAATGTCCTTCTATAAAAAAGATCCCAGAACTGAACTTAGCATTGCAGAACATGCTCTGATCAGGGCTGAGTACACTGGAATTGTCATCTACTATATCATGGTCCATAGAGGATATGGATTTAAACCCTTCCTCTACTACCTCTGTGACCTGGTCCTCAATTTTCTAATCTGAAAAATAAGGGCATTGAGCCAGATGACTTCAGCAGTCCCATCTGGATAGACATCTACGATCCTATTCTTGATTGCCTTGCTTCTCTTAATGCAGCCTGATGTTATATTAGCTCTCTTGACTGTCTCATCAACTGTTGACTCACAGAGTCTTCAGTCCACTAAAACCCAGAGATATTTTTCAGACAAACTGCTCTCAAGACACAATACCGCCATTTATACTTAAGGAAGTTGATTTTGCATACCTTCTGATTATAAGACTACACATTTATCCTTCATAAATTTCATCCTATTCCGTCTGGCCGAAGGCTCTAACCTGTCAAGATCTTTTTTGAATTCTGATACTAAAATATGCTTCCCATTTCTGTGCAGATTTGATAAGCACACTCTCTTTGTATTTAAGTCTTTGATAAAAATGTAAAAAAACCAACAAACCAAGAAAATAGTACAGGGCCAACCATGGGTGCCTAGGGTAGAACACTATATACCAGATCAAGTATATTATATATTATATAGTATTCCCTGGTCCTGTTAATTCTAAAATCTCTAAATGAACGTCTATCTAATTGCACAGTTCTACATTTTTCCATATTTTTCACAAGAAAAATTTGGAAAACCCTCCCAATCTCTGTCTTCAAAATTCTTAACTTCCTTAAAGTCTCAGCTCAAGGAGCCACCTCTTTCTATAAATGTTTTCCTTGTACCTTAAATGCTCTACATTTTGTATGATATTTCCTCAGTTCTCTTTACTTCCTGCCCCATTATTTATACTTGTGTTGTGTATCCAAGTATAAGTTCTTGAAAAGTAGATACTGTTTTGGTTTTCTCTTACATCTCCTGTCCTGTTACAATGGCTTGCATGTAAGGTACACAATACATGTCTATTGAATTGAATTGAATTCAGTTATTTATTTGTTTACCATTACAGTGGTTGATTGGACCAGAGATTTCATTTAATGTAGAGAACTCTCGATGAGGAACTTCTTCTACACATGCAGAATGCATCTCTGAAATTTTTAGTCTTGGTTTGCTGGATGTTGCTTGGGTTTGGGGAGGAGGGTGGAGTTTGTTTATTGTTTTTTAATCTAGATCTCCCTATCTCAACCAGACCAGAAGTACAGTGGCTACTTGCAGGTCCAGGTCTATTGGTGATCACCAGTAAAGGTCTGGCCTTCTCTGTTTCCAGTCTGTCCTGGTTGACCCTTCCTGAAGCAGCTTGGTCCCCACCACCTCTACACATCCCATATTGGTGCCAGACAGTACAGACACCTGCTTGGCATCAACCCTACTAACTCAAGCCATCCAACATCTTCAGTCTCCCCCAGAAGCAAGGATTCAGAATTGTACGTAAGACTTTATAAAATGCTTTCTTTAAATATAGGTAAATTATATCTATATCAGTCCCTTCATCTTTTAGTTTAGTAATCCTGTGGGGGGAAAAAGAAGTAAGGTTAATCTGAAATAACCTGTTCTCAATGAAGTCATGGAGACACATAAAGATCATCAATTCTTTTTCTGACTTCTCTTTAATTATGTCTTTTTTATATTTAATTTTTTTACTCACCTTCTTCCACCATTAAAATGAGAATCTTTTGAATAACGTGTTTCAGAATTTAAAGAAGAATCAAAATCAAGCTTACTGGAAGGCCAGAAACAATCACAGACAAGCTAGACAGCTTTGAAAGTTACAAATTGAATTTATTACATAGTAAAAAAAAGAAAAGCTAGCTATCCAAAATAGAGACTCGCCATTTCATGTACAAGCCTCTATTTCTCTTCTACTGTGTATATGGAAGTGTTTGTTTTAGTCAATGTTTATAAAGTTAAGAATTTTTTAAATGTGGAAAAAATAAATCTAACTATAATAGAAAAAAGTCTAGCTTGCTGGCCTATAGTTTGCAGACTCTTTTGTCTTTCCCTTTTCTGAAAACTGGGACATTTGCTCTCCTCTGACCCTCTCCCATTCAAAGATTTTTTGAGAGTGACTCAGCAAATACCTCAGCTAGTTTTCTCAGTGCCTGAGGATGTAGTTTGTCTGAGCCAGATGATTTGAACACATCAGGGGCAGTTAGATATTTTCCTACTATCTCTTTACTTTCCTTAGGTATCAGCTCCATATTAACCACTTTTATTCTGTCCTTTCCAGTACAAAGATCACTCTCCTTGGCAGAGATACTACCATTTGTATAAAAGCAGCCAAGAGAGTGAGTGGTATGTGTTTCCCTTCAGATCATCTCATATGTCACTGGTTGGATTGAGGTGACCTGACCTGGGAACAGCTAATACTGGGAGTGCCCTATGATGACTTTGTGCCTTCGAGTTCAGGGGCACCTGAGGACCTGTTAGTGCCATGTGAGGCAATATGCCAGGCAGCCAAAAGAGTAGTATTAATCTGATTAACAAATTTTTCCACATCTAGCACAAAAGTAGACTGTCAATCAAAATCTTTTCCAATTATCTAAAATTCCACACCAGTGGAGTCCAAATTAACGAGGTTTTGCTGCTGTACAAATCATAGAATCATAGAATCTGATTTAGAAATAAACTTAGATATAGCTTGGTTTCTCTCCTCTCCTCTTTGGTCCTTACTTCTCCTTTCCACTGGCCAAAGGCCATCCCAGAATCTATCCTGGGCAAGGAAAAACCTAATGGCGCACCAGGGTCACCCTTACCCCTTGACTGCTTACACAGCTTACATGAAATGGGAGTCAACAACTCTATTTCTTTTGGTGCCAAACAATCAGGACTTCCACTATCTTGTAAAGACCGCCAGGTTTTACCATCTGTCCCACCTCTGGGCCCTACACACACACACACACACACACACACACACACACACACACACACAGAATCATGTGACCAAAGGTAGTGAGGAGTTGAGGGTAACACCTAGGTTTTGATCCTGAGGGACTGAAAGGATGGGGTTGACCTCTACATCAATTACTTATGTGATTGAAGGACCATTGGGGTTGACCTCTACATCAATTACTTATGTGATTGAAGGACCATTGGCCTTGCCATCTGCCCCTTCTACTGAGACCTTTGGACTTTGGAGACCTTTTCATCTGCCTGCTAAACATGCTTTTATGTATCATCTTCTCCATTGAGAGTTTGAACTCTTTGAAATCAAGGACTACATCAATCAACATTTATTAATCTCCTACTATGTGCCAGGCTCTGTGTTAAGCACAGAGAATACAACAATAGGCAAAAGGCAATCCCTGCCCTCAAGGAGCTCACAATCTAATGGGGAAGACAACATGCAAACTAATATATGCAAACAGGCTACATATAAGATAAATTGGAAATAATTAACAGAAAGAAGGTACTAGAATTAAGAAAGGTTCAGAACGGCTTTATGTAAAAGATGAGATTTTAGTTAGGACTTCAAGGAAGCCAGGGAGATCAGTAGGGGGAGGTAAAAGCCGAGAGGTGAAATGTCTTTTTCATGGAACAGCCTGGAGGACAGTGTCACTGGATCAAGAATACATGTATTGGAGTAAAGTATAAAAAGATTAGAAAGTTCAGGGGGGAACTAGTTTAAGAAGCACCTTGAAAGCCAAACATAGCATTTTGTATCTGCTTATGCAAATGATAATGAGCCATGGATTTTATTGAGGAGGGAAGGAGTGACACTGTCAGACATGTGCTTTAGGAAAATCACTTTAGTAGCTGAATGCAGGATGTGTTGGAGGAGGTAGAGATTTGAGCCAGACAGACCCCCACCAGCAGCCTATTGTAATAGTCCAGGCATGAAGTGACAAAGGCCTGTATCAAGTGGTAACTACATTAGAGGGGAGAAGCATGTTAGATGTTGTAGAAATAAAGTCTACAGGCCTTGGCAGGAGAGTGGATTTGGAGGGATGAAAGGTAGTGAGGGGTTGAGGGTAACACCTAGGTTTTGATCCTGAGGGACTGGAAGGATGGGGTTGACCTCTACAGCAACCAGGAAGGTAGACAGAGGGGGAAGGCATGTTTTGTTTGAGATGTCTACTGGATAACTAGTCTGAGATATGTGAAAGGCATTTGGAGATGCGAGCAAGCCTGGAGGTCGGCAGAGAGATTGGGGCAGAAAAGGTAGATTTGAAAATTGTCAGCATGGAGATGGTAATTAAATTCATGGGAGCTGATAAGATGAGCAAATGAAATGATTTAGAAGCAGAAGAGAAGAATGCCCAGGATGGAACCCTGAGAGACACATAGGATTAGAGGGCATGATCTGGAAGAAGAGCTAGCAGAGGAATTTGAGAAGGAGAGATCAGATAGGTAGAGTGGTGTCCCAAAAGCCTAGAGAGAAGATAGTATTTGAGGAAGAGATAGTGGTCAGTACTAGGGAAGGCTACAGAGAGGTCAAGGAGAATGAGAATTGTGGGAAAGTCATTGGATGTGGCAACTAAGAGATTTTTGGTAACTTTTGAAAGGAGTTTTAGTGGAATATCATCAGAAGCTGGGTTGTAAGGGGCTAGAGAGAAAGGAGAGTGAAAGTAGAGGCACCAGTTGTAGATGGCCTTTTCAAGTTTAGCTACAAAGGGCAGTAGACATATAGGATGACAGTTGACCAGGATGGAAGAATCAGGTAAGGGTGTTTTTCAGATTGAGGGGAGATATGGGTATGTTTATAGGCAGTAAAGAATGAGACGGTAGACAGGGAGAGAATGGAAATAAATGAAAGGATAGGGCTGACAGAGGGGATAATCTACTGGAGGAGATAACTGTGATATCACACACACACACACACACACATAGAGTCTATATGCTATATGTGCTATATAGAATATGCTATTTATAGTATACTATTTACTATGTTGTATATATATACTCTACATGTATATGTGTGTGTATGAATATATACATATATACACATATAGTATATGGCTATCCAGCTGGGATATGGAATGGGATAGCTGAATAAGTATATCAGTTAGCTTTGGTAAGGAGTAAGACTATTTCATCATGTGAGATGGGGTGAAGGGGGAGAGAGGAGCAGAAGGCAACTGAGTGATAGAAGATGGGGAGTAGGAGAGAAAAAGGAATTCAGTGGCTTCATTTTTTTTCTATAAAATATGAAGCCAGAATCTCAGCTGAGAGAAGAAGGGAGAAGAATTATGCGAGGTTTCTCTTTGAATACCCAGTGACTGGTACAGTGTTTGGCAGATACTGCAGCCTTAATAAATGCTTTTGCATTCATTCATTCATTCATTCATTCATTCATTCATTCATTCATTCACTCTGGGCTTCCTGAGGCAGGATTAGTTCTTGTCTGGACCATTACCTGACAGTAGTTAGATAAATTACTGGGGAAAATTCCTGTGGAAAACCAGACGAGGAAAAAGAATAGGCCAAGAGTAGGAGAGGGGGAGGCTGAAAATGGGAGGAAAGTAGGCCAAACAGAAAGATTAACCTGGTCAGTTGCCAAAGAGGCTTTTAGAGTACTGAGATCTATAGAAAGTATCAGGGAGAAGAGGTAGGCCAGCTGTCAGTTTGATTTTAAATTGGCCTAACTAGCTAAAGATTAGAAATAGTAGAGATCTAAAATGCACAGACTTAAAGATGAATTAACATTTTACCTGAACTGCTTTCCATCAGACTGTTTCCTGGGGCAAGTTCCTCATCCCCAAATCACTCTGCTGCTTAATGTTTTCCCAGGAGGGTGCTGCCATTCCTGTTGACCTAGCCACTCCCAATGAATCACAGGCCTATACTGGTCTAACCTCTCATCCAGTGGAGGAAGCTCCTCCTGACCAATGGTCATCCAGCCTCAGATTGCTTATTTCCAGGAACAAGGAGCTCACTACATCTTGAAACAGCACAGGACAATTATTAGAATGTTCTTTCTCATATTGAAGACCAGTCTCCTATAACTTCCACCTATTGGCCTTTGTTTTTTTCTTCTGGAACAAGATAAAACAAGTATCCTATTCTTCTATATGATCCTCCTGTAAATAACTGAAATTAGTTAACCTTTCTCCTTTTAGTTTTGTATTTTCTGGGCTAAAGAAACTCAGTTCTTTCCCATTTTCTTTCCTTACAGCCCTGATTTTCTTGCCCTGCAATGCATTCTGGGTTTAATAGAGATGAGAGAGAGAAAGGGAATAAGCATTTATTAAGTGCCCACTGTATGCCAGCCACTATGTTAAGTGCTTTACAGATGTCTCATTTAATCCTCACAACAGCTCTCAGAGGTAGGTGCGCTTATGATCCCTTTTTTACAGGGATCATAACTAAGACTGAGAGAAGCTAACAGACTTGCCTAGGGTCATAACAGCTAGTGATTATCTCAGGCAGGATTTGAACTCAGATTTTCCTAACTCTAGGGGTAGTAGTCTGACCATCTCATAAAGGGGAGAGTGAAGGTGAAATGAGCAGGGGAGATGGCATGGTGTGGTTATGGATGGGAAGTGTTGTGAAGGCCTGGTTCTGAGCAAGAGAAGGTAAAAAGTTCACCTGTTTGAGCATGGTCTCCCAGGAGTAGGGTCCAATGTTCTGGTGCAGGAAAACAGGGACGAGGATTAGAATAGGGGCAGCATGGTGTAACAAGGACTGGATTTAGGAATTTCTGTATTAAAAAGCTTCCTATTCTGTTACTTAGTGTCTCAGAGAATTGCTTAAAGCACTGAGGAGCTAAGTAACTTAGGCAAAAGAGCAAGCATATGTCAGAACTTCTAACTGTAAAGCCTGCTCACTGTCTCTACACCATACCACCCCACTCATTTGTTAATATATCCACTAAGTCATTGTGCCCTGCATCAAACAGAACACCCCTGGTATGTCCTGACTGATGCAGTTGAGGCAAAATCATTACTTCTCATGATCTCGATACTGCCCATTTCGTAGAATGACACATCCCTAGATAGGGATGCTCTAACATACCAGAACATCTTGGGCCCATCTGTATGAGTGAGTGGTAGTCTTCATCTTAGCTGCTGCAGTCACAAACCAGAGGACGTCTATCAAGTATATCTAATAAAAAAGAAAGATTACAGGTTGTATTTCCATTTTTTTAAAAAAGTATAGAAATACAGTTTCAATAATATTATCCTTCTACAAGTATAAGAAGAGTAATAAAGCAATGACTTTTAAAGGAAAGCAAACCGGCCCAGGAGGCCAAAGACCTTGCTTGTGTCATCTTCATCTTACTCCGTGATTTTGCAAAAGTCCCTTGACCACACTGTGTCTTGATATCCTCCTATCTAAGGTCCCTTCCTTCCTCTTCTAACATTCTATTATTCAAATAAGGAAAATAAAGTACCATCCTGAATGTTGCTGTCTAGAGGTAAGAAGAATATTCACATCATTGGCTTTCCATTTTACAATGAAAGAAATTCCCTCTGCATCACTGTGCACATGGTGTGTGTGTGTGTGTGTGTGTGTGTGTGTGTGTGTGTGATAACTGAATCCAGATAAAATATGACTCCCTCTAAAAAGACTGCACTGTCACCCTTGTCTCATTAAACCCTCAGGGACATCAGAAACTTCAAAGTGCTTCAAACAATATGTAAAGATGGCAAAATGTTACTACTATCCTTATTATTCCAGTGGTAACCTAGGATTTAGTCTTCTGCTTCTCCAGTGGGGACCAGCCAATGAATGATGAATTTGGGTTTTCATCTTTGGGGGGAACTGTGGAAAGGGCACTGAGTCATTTCATTGTGCAAAGATAATGCCTTGGAAAAAATGCAGATGAGTCAGCTCCAGGAGAAATAATATAAGATGTGGCAGTAGCTTCCTGCCTCTCATCTCCTTCAGAAGTGGCTAATCCTGCTTCTCTGACATGTGTCAACAACCAAGGATTCTTCCCCCAAGAAGGAAAGTAGCTTCAGTTACCTTCCGGAATAGACGTGAGCACTAAATCTCCCAAGGTGCCCCTGCCAGAGCTAAACACTGCCCATAGCTATTTACCTAAAGTATAAACAGAGAGAAGGTTTTTTTTTTTAAATTAGAGGAAAGAGAGAATGAATAGGAGGAGAGAGAAAGGAGGAATTACAAAGCAAAGACATACACAGAAACAGAAAAGGAAGGGTGCAAATGGTGGGGAGAATAGTCTTCAGGGGCCACAGGCATCTGATCTCTGCGCTCCATTCTTCCAGACCTCTTTTAGACCTTTTTCTCTTCTCCTGGAGCCCCTTTTTGCCCAATCAATCCTTGATTGAAAATGCCAGTGGCAAAACCTGCTGTTTCAGTTTTCCAAAGGGCAGCAGCGGCAGGTTTCCCCAGATGGGTTCTCCTCCTTTTGAGCTATTCAGCTGTCTTCTATACCTCCATCCAAGGTCACCCCCCAAACTGAAGGGTAAGCCACCTGGTGAACAGTATCCTGGAAGGCCTCTCCTTTTCTTGTTGTTGCTGTTTTTGTTTTTCCCTTTGACAGATTCTTTTTAATGACAAAAAGTGTAAGTCCTCAAGTTCTTTTTGAAATAAAAAGGCCCCCAATCATTGATGCTTATGACTGAGGAATCAAAGCACTACAGATTCATAGATATGTGCAGAAATAAAACAGAAATATTATGCAGATTGAGACCAGAGGTTCCTTAATTAGCCCTTTGCCAGTTCTCTCTAGACTAGCCAATGTGACAAAGGATTTTATGTCCTCACCGAGTGTTTAACGATGGTGCTTTTTGGTTAAGTCAGTTGACAATTCTAAAAGACTAAACTCAGGCAGGTCTCCAGGAGTCATATTCAGCAGTGATTTAAGTGTTTCAATAATTGACCAATGTGCTGTGACCCCAAATCGCTTTTATCTTCTCTTTTCATTCTTTAATTTTCATAAAGTTGACTCATAACAACCTAAACCTCGGATATCCTCTCGAGGTTTCTGGTGTGTGCTTGTCTTCTCTACAGCCTTCCCATATGACTGACAAGACTTGAAACTTAAACTTTCCAAATGTGCTGCCTCCCCCATTAGAGTGAAAGTTTCTGGAGAGCAGGAGCTATCTTACTTTCCTACTCATATTTCCAGTGTTTAACATAATGCTTTGCATACAGTAAGCACTTAATAAATGCTTCATTTCCTTATTCATTCAGAATGGAAGGTCCTTGGAGGCAGGTTCTGAATTTCATAGAATCACAGTGTTAGAGCTGAAAGAGAGAAGAGATCTAGTCCAAATCCTCAGCTGACAGGTTGGGAAACTGAGGTCCAGAGAAGTAACTAACTTGCCCAAGGTCACATTCAGCCCATACTTAACTGAATTATACTATCTGCCTGAGGTCTTGAGTCTGTACAGGAAAGGGAGGAAGGGGTGAGCAATATAGCAAAAGAGAAACACACAGAGGACATAAAGAAGCTCCTCCTTCTTTCTTGGGCATAGGATTGGCCCAAAGCAAAATTCCAAAATTGCCAAGATTCATCCTGAGTATCCTTCCTCCTTCTATCCCATCTCTCTGCTCCATCTCCCAGTGCCCTTCTCCCTAGACCTCCAGGCATCCAGTGTCCTCACACTACTCTTAAGCCCTCCGCTGTGGCACGTTGCCCAGGCTTGTGTTATTTCACAAAGGACTCTGATCCAAAATTACCTGCCTGGGTAACTGACATGCCCAAGGTTAGTAAATGGCAAAGCCAAGTCTTGGGCCTCAGCCTTTATGGCTCCAAGTCCAGCCTGGTCAGTTCTTTCCAGTTCAATATTTATTCAAGTGAATTCAGCAAACATTTATTAGTTATCTACTGTGGGCAGTGAATTATGCTGGGTTTGGGGGCTACTAAGACAACAATGAACTAGCTTCTTCACTCAAGAAGCTTCTGTTTTACTGAGGGGGATACGAGCTGTACACGCCTGAATATGATTTATATACAAAACAATTTAGAGAAGGAGAGAGCACTTATAATTGGGTGGGAGTGGTGAATCAGAAAAGGCCTCCTGAGAGAAGCTAGGGATGCTACAGAGGTGGAGGAGAAGAAGGAGTGGATTTTCCAAGTATGGAGGACCACTAGACAAAAGCATGGAGGCAGGAGATGTAGTGTGGTATGAGGGAAAAGCTACCAGATCACTTTGACTGGAGTATGTAAAGAGCAGTAATATGAAATAAAACTGGAACAGGAGGCAGAAGTCAGATGATTAAGGGCTTTAAATGCTAGGCCAAAAATATTGTAATTTATTATGGGGACAAGAGGGAAACAATGAAGAATGTTGAACAAAAGGATGACATATCTGCGCTTTAAGAATATTAATTTGGTGGTTGTATGGAAGGTAGGCTACCTTGAAGGTCAGCTAGTCCTGCCTGGGAATCTGTCTATAGTGGAGGCCCTTTAATTAGACCTGGCTTTTTACGGCTTCTCTGACTCCAATTCTGAATCCGTAATTTTTTATTTTTTATTTTTCATGGGGGGAGGGAAGTAGGAAAGAGAGAAAAAATACATGCTTAGGATTGGAAAAAAATTTAATTAAAAAAGAGAAAATATCTCTCAAGAGTATCCATTCCTTCTTTTATCCAGAATCCACCAAGCAACCTTCTACATTTGTTGTAGCTTGTTCTGTTGGTCAAACACAGTGGGAAAAACGTCCTGTGTAGATAATAAATTATCAATTTGTTAGTGTAAATTGATTCCTCAAAGCTTGATTACCTCTATATATACTGATAACATCAAATCCCTTGAACTTGCAATGTTGAGGACCAGATCTTGAACCTATGGTGAATCCTCCCACCATTACTCATATCCATGAGGTCCAGCCTGAGCAGCCATCTGGCCTCTCTTTTAAGACCAACTCTTGGTTACTCCAACTTGTATTGTGAACCTTGATTCTAGGAGTTCAGTGACTCTTGCTTTGGTTTCTGATTCCTGGTATCTTGGACTTTGGGTCTGGTGACAACATGACTCTAGGCTTTTATGACTGCCTTTACCACCAAAATGATTTCTTGCTGTGACCTCATTTAGCCTCCCTGTTTGAGGCCATAGTCCTGAGGCCTCCTTTCATATCTTTGGGCTGCCTTATATTCTAGTTCCCTAAAGGGGCTCCAGAGATCGAAGCTACCTAACTCTATTAAAGTGCAAATGGATGAAGCTTTATTTTTTTAAGTTTTTTTTTCATTCTGAACTTAACAAACACAAAGTAGAATAGGCATTTTTTCTTTTTTATAGTGTTTTATTTTTTCTAATTACATGTAAAGAAAAATTTAACATTTGTTCAAAAATTTTGAGTTCAAAAATTTCTCCCTCGTTCCCTTTCCTTCCCCCTCCCTAATACAATAAGTAATTTGACATAGGTTATATATATATATGCAGTCATGTAAAACATATTTCTATATTAGTCATGCTGTGAAAGAAGAGACAAATCAAAAGAAAAAAACACACAAAGTCAAAATAGTATGCTTTGATCTGCATTCAGATTCCATCAGCTCTTTCTCTGGATGTGAACAGCAGGTATTTTCATAAGAATAGAAAATTGTGTAAAATTGTGAATCTCTATTGCAGCTCAATTTTTTAGAAATCTAGAATAAATTCAACATATTTCTTTCTGAGTTGACCTGCTTGTGTGTGTTTGCTTATGAACTTCTGTCTGTTTTCCTAGTATATTTTTTAAGTGCTTCAATGACCCTCTATTTTTTCTTTTTCAGGGGAGAGCTACACTCCTAGTAGCTTCCCTCCAAATTTTCCCCCAATTAAAAAAAAAAAGAAGTAAAGCAAATCAAAAACCCACATTGGCCGTGGCCAAAAATGTGTCTTCTTCTGAACCTTGAATCCATCCTCCCTCTAACAGGAAATGGATATTTTCTACATTATCAATGTTTTGGAGTAGAGGTTGGTCATTGTCCTGAATTAGAGATCTCAAGTGAAACTTTATTCTAAAGGTCAGGCATCACTAGCCTCAAAATGCCAAAGTGTCCTCCTGCCTCACCCCCTCCCCCTCACACACAGGTAGAAAATGTGATACTATAGGTAGTGGGGAAATAGGCCAACATAATTTATACAGGAGAATTTTGCTTCTCCAAGATTTGGACAATCAGCATTTGGAGTTTCTATAGCAGTCCCCTCAATCTCCCCCTACTCTTCTAACCCATCTAAGGAAACCTGGGATAAGGGAGATGCTTCTGTAGTGATGCTAATTTCATTGGGCCTTCTCCTTGCAATCCTATATGACCCCTTTGCCAGCCCCCAAGGGACACTTTCTTCTCTTGCAGTGAGCTCAGAGTTCTGTCGTCATGATGCAGTATCTGATCTGGATTTCTTGGCATAGAACTCTACTGCTATTATTGCAACAGAGGGAAAACACAGGGCTCCTTTCTGCTACATACATGCTGTCTCTCTCATACCAAGTCCCAGTCATCCCCCAGGGCTGCAAATGCCAGCCTTAACTAACATTAAACAATCAGATTCCTCTCCTTCCATCATGGTCTTAATTTGAAATTGAAAAATACTTTGTGTATTTATAATACTCTGTATGCACCATATGTTTTGAACAAAAATCAAAGCCAGCCCTTGGAACACATGATACATGCCACTACACAAGCTGCCATTTGTTTGAGATGCAAAAATAGAGTATTTTACCCAAGTTGTACTTCTACAGGTTTTATATCCAGTTTCCCTGAATGCTCAGGCAGGGGTGTGCTGGAGCCAGCTCTAACGGGACTTTCTAGAAAAAAAAAATTGTTAAATTTTCAGTGTATGCACTTACATTTCAGAAACTAACAAATGCCACAGATCATGGCTTGGGTTAGTATTTTCCTGATTTTCTAGACTTAAGAAAATGAAAGAGAAAATGTTCATAATGATTCAGTTTAAACCTAAGAGTTTGTTGAGCATACATTTCTGCACCCCTAAAGAGTTGGTTGTCATGCATTTATCATCACACCACTGCTCCCACTGTCTCTTGTTGAGGTCTGCTTCTAAACCCAACTCTAGATAGGGGCAGAAAGTGGAAGGGTGCTTATTAACAAAGTCAAATGGTCTGAAGTATAACTCTTGGAAGGTGTCAAAATATGCACATGTCTAACTCTTCAGAGGAGTTTCTCATTGACCACTCATAGAGTAGGTCTGAATTTGTATACATGCAGAAACAAATTAATTAACACACAGGGAAAGCTTTAGGAATCTTTGCAAAAATTAAATCAAAAGTCAGAAACCAGAGTAAAAACAGAATCTAGGAGTTGGATTTCTCACCAGTTTTAGTTGAGCCATTATTATCATCTCAGAAGTTTATGATAAGAAAAGGAGATGGGCCAATCATGTAGCAAGAATTGAAGATGACAACACAAATGAGGAATTATACGAAAATGGTAAGAAAGATGCCATGACTAAGAGGGGGAAAAGACGGGCCTGTCATATAGCAAGTGAGGAATAGGATGGCCTGGAATTTCCAGCCCTATATCAGACTTTCAGGAGAATGTAAGGATGGCCCCCAGCATGTTGACTGGATCTCTTGTGACAATTTTATGGAAGGATGTGGATGAACCACACAGGCTGGACAAAGATGATTGGGTTGTGATCTAAATGTTGGAGGAAATACATCTATAGGAACTTGAAGTCACTGGAGAAGTAGAATATTAAAGTGGTCATGATGAGGTGTAGGCTCTGGGACACCCCCCTCCCTTTTGAGCTCTACTTGAATTTTTGAGGTACATACTCTGGGAAACCTCTTGAAGTCTGATTGAATCTTCAGAAGGCATTTGCAGAGGCCATAAGTATTTCATTGTGGCTGGGCCCAAACCTGTTACCTGTTACTATCCTGGCCCTCCATTGTCCATCTGCTTCCCACCCTGGAGCCTATCAAAATATTAATCCACTCTTGCATTGACCTCATTAACTCCACCTGAAGACCCTCCCCAAACTCATTACTGGAGTCTGAACATGGACCTCATTAACTCCACCTGAAGACCCTCCCCAGGCTCCTCCTCTAAACCACCCCTAGATTCCTCTGTATATAAGACCCCATCTTCCCTCCATCTTTGTGAGAGCGCCAAGGAATAGCTTAGCACAGACTTACTCTGTGTGAGAGCACCATAGAATAGCTTAGCAGAGA
>CM053597.1:63921393-63939741 GCA_028646575.1 Pseudocheirus occidentalis
TATATATATATATATATGTATGTATACATACACATATGTCTATATAGGAGGGTATATATGTGTATGAATACATATGTGAGTATGTATATATGTGTGTGTGTGCGTGTGTGTGTGTGTGTACATAGACAGAGGGCACAGGATCAATTGAATAGGATGGAATAATATTTTAAAAGATGAAATTGAGAGGTGGGAGAGGAATAGTATGAGAGGAGATAGGGAGAGACAGAATGGGGTTAATCCTCTCATACAGAAGAGGCAAGTTATAACTGTTACAAAGGAGGGGAAGAACAGGAAGGCAAAAGGGAATGGGTTAACCTTACTCATTGAATTTGGCTTATGGAAGGAATGACATACACTCTGAATTGCCCCACGGGAAAGTAGGGGGAAATGGGATGAGGGGGGAAGGATGGAGGGGAGGTCAGGTTGGAGGGAGGGTTGTTAGAAGCACACACTTCTGTAAAGGGACAGAGACAAAGTAGAAAATAGAACAAGTTGGGGGCAGAATAGGAAAGAGGGAAATATAGTCAGTCTTTCACAAAATGTCCATTGTGGAAATGTTTTGTGTAACTACACATGTATGGCCTGTATTGAATTGCTTATCTTTCCAGTGGGGGTGAGTGATGAGGGAGGAAGGGGAAGAATCTAAAATTTAAAAGTTCTAAAATCAAATGTTAAAAATATATATGTACATATATTATTATTATTGTTATTGTTGTTATTATTATTATTATTATTATTTACATGCAACTGGGAAATAAGATATACAGGAGGGTAGGGATATCCATCTTACTGTACCAGAAAGTCAGAGGGGTGACGAGGGAGGATATAGGAAAGAGAAGATTGGGGGAGGGGGTATACAGTGAGATCGCTGTTTTGGGGTAGTGGGTAGGGGAAAGACAGGGAGAAAATTTGTAACTCAAAATCTCATGGAAATGAATGATATAAACTAAAAATAAGCAAAAGTTTAAATATATGTATATATATGTATAGTCAAAGATATTCTTTGCTTTTTTTGGCTGGCAGATCCCACTGCTGACTTATATGGAATTTATTAATGATATCTATCTATACCTACCCCTATACCTGTGGTGTATTACCCAGTATTCATTTAAAAATTTTTTTTTCCAAGGCCTTTTTCTCTTTTTCTACTCTAAATATTATGATCCTGTGATTTTGTTTTTTCTATTGAGATATTTGCAGATATTGATTCTATTGCCTGACAAGGTAGCTATCCTTGCCACCTATGTGTTATTTGCAAATCTGATTAGTGTGATTTTGATGCCATCTACCAAGTCATGTTGAATTATATAGTTCCAAGAACAGAACCACTTCACCCCCACCCTTGCCCCAATATTTCACTATAGATAGATATGTCAGTTGATGTTGGTCCATCAAACACTCCTCTTTGACTCTAGTCATTTAATCAACTCCAAATCCACCTATCTAGCCTACATCTCTCTATCTTGTCCCCAAAGATATCAGCAAAGACTTTGTCCCTGATCTCCCAGTCTAGTAACTTTATCCAACAAACAAAAATAAAGTTATTCTGGCAGGACTTGATTTCACTGAACACAACCTAGATCACAGGGATGATTACTTCACTTTCTAAATGCTCATAAACATTGAATCAATCCACAAGCGCTAAACTAAGCACTGAAATTCTAGGAGTTTGTCCTTCTGAAAAATCTACCCATTTTCCTTTTTGAGAAGTCAGGAGAGCATTTTCCTGTTTTATGTCTTATGGCACCTCTCTCGTCTTCAGTTTTTTCAGACATTATTCACATCTCCAGTTCTTTTAGCACCCTGCAGAATGGTTGGTCTTGGTCTTGTGACTTGCATCTACTGAGGTCAGCTATGTGCTTTTAAAATTTCTCCTTCTATAGCTTAGGCTTCATCTGCTTTTCATTATATTTATTCTGTCTTTCGGAATAGTGTGTTAACTGTGGATCAAAAATAACCTTTAGTTTTATGCTTCCCTTACATACTCAAATATTAATGAATGGAGGTAATGGTGTGATTTTTATTGCTCTTGCTGGCTAAGAATTATTTTTCATGTTTTTCTTTTTTTACTAAAGTATCTTAATGAAAGCAGACCCCATTTAAGTACACAATTTTTCCATATGAAATTAGTAGTTGTATGTTTTACTTATTACAAGGAGAGACTTTGGGTGGTGTGGTAGGGGGACAAAAGTATTCAGGAAATAAGAGACGTAATGAAAAATTAAAGAGCACCAGTGAAAATGTTTTAAAGAAATTAGCTCTTATAATTTGCCAACATGTTTGAAACAGTCTTTAAGACACGGACTTTCATGGAGGTATAACAAGAGACATGATTTTAGCTTTGAAATCTTGATTTCCAAGGACGGTCCTGGCCCATTCACTTTTTCCACCATTAGATTTTTCCAAGTGGGGATTGTTCTTTCCCAGGGTAATCACCCAGAACAGCTTTTCTTCTGGAATGAAGTCTTTGTATCTATAGTAAACCTGTAATAATAACCCATGTTCTATAGTGCTTTAGAGTTGAAAAGCACTCTTATATACCATATCTCATTTGATCCTTAAAAATACCCTAGAAGGTAGACAGGATTGGTATTATCAATCACCCTTTTACAGGTGATTAGCTTGAGTCCAAGAGAGGTTAAAGAATAAAGTCCGGGTTACTGTTGTGTTTGTGCTTCGTTCTTGAAGAGGACCATGACATCAGGGAAATGATGACTTGCAGTTGACTTGGATTTGAGTGAGGGAGGGCTGTGCAAGGTCACCAGCCTCTCTTTCTCCTCCAGAGCCATCTGGGTCCAGAGACCAGATATTCATCAAGATGATTGGAGATGGCCCAGGATGCATTGGGAGACCCTGGCCCTTGAAGGCTAAGGTCTTCTCAGGTTCTCACTTTGAGTGAGGTCAAAGTCTGGGTAGTAGAGTCTAGGTACTGGCTCCTAGTCTGCTAGTCTTTCACTAGACCCTATATAGTGGTGTTCTTTTCTACACCATTTCCTTAAATAAGCCTGAACCCTTTTAAATTTCCAAGGGATGTCTTCCACAGCTACAGGGAAATATATGGATAATAAACAGATGAGAAATCGCAGAATTCATTTCCTAGACTCATTTTTCCTGTATTTTAGCCACATATCACTCCTTAACCTTACCATTTTTTTCTGTCTAGTTGAAATGACCAATCCCACCCCTCAAAAAAACAAAAACTATTCACAGTAAGCGGATCAATATGAATTGGTAATAGGGTTTCTCGATTTTTCTATCGGTGTTTATCATATACTATACACAGTACAAAGTCCTTCATAGGTACTTAGTTGTGGACAGATGGACAGCACAGGAGTAGAAGAGTTGAGAAGATCCACAATGAAACTAGGTTTAGCACCTTTGGCTAGCAATTTTGTTAGACTATAGCTACAAGCATACTTTGTGCCCATAGCTTCTTTGGGCAATTACCCAGGAACAGCAAAAACAATTGTAGAAGCTCTTACATAGTTTGAAAATATAAAAATATTCGAGTTTACTATTATGCCATGGGTAAGTTTAAAGGGCACTGCAGGGAGGCTAGCCTAGACCAAGAGCATCTGTCACTGTAGTCCAAAATAATAGTAATAACTTCATGAATTGGTGAGTTTATTCTCCAAGAATAAAAATGTCTCAGGGAAGATTTTTACACTAAGGCAGACCTGCACAACTTGGTGGTAGTTAGGAAACAAAATTAAAACAGGCTAAACTTCTTTGGCTGCAGATAGGTTAGACTAGAGACAAACAAGGAGGTTGGTTGCCAAAGGTCATGCAACGAACAGGACAGTGCACAGTGGCAACCCAACAGAGTTCAAGGGCCAACAGATGTCCTTTGGCAGGCCCCAAACTACCCAAGTGTCATATGTTGTACAGAGCTGTGCTATGGTCTTGTGTTCAATTTGATTATGTTGTTGATATTAGTGCTTGGAGAAGTTCTAAAATCATGTCTAAAAATAAGAACTCCATGTACAATATTGTACCATTTTCAATACGTACATTGAATCAGGTATTGAATGGGTATTTATTTCCCACACACGGGAATTGTTAAAAGACACAAAAGATTCAAAGCGTGCATTGACAAAATTTAAGCAGTCAGTAACATATTATAAGCACTATTACAATTGCCCAGGAGACTGAATCATAAACTCTGCAACATAAAGCAGTTGGTAAGATTATAGGCTTTCCATGTGTCACCTCAGTTCTACATTGTCTCACTATAGCAGATGTCTTCTGGCAAGGTAGGCCAGACATTGGGTTTATTCTCTTGACTGGTGGTGACCACCTTTTGGAAGAGCTCAAATAATTGTCCAATATTCTTTCCAAAGCAGAGCCGACAACCTTTATGAAGCCATGTTCTCCAGACTTTTCAAACTCACAAAATAGCGTCCAAGCTTGAATGCCTCCATCTTGAGGTCACTACATTAATCTAAGATCAGGGAAGAACAAACTCAGAAGAAGCAGTTCCCAAACAGGCCCAGACCCAGGCCCATTTAGGCAGCACAAGGCCTTTATCTGCAGTGGTAATGGCAGCCAGAATAGGAGAGCTGCCCTTTCTATAACTTAAAAGCAATCCCGAAGTGATCCTTAGCAGAGAGAAGAGGAAGCCAGAGCCAGAGCCAGAGATCCTCCCCTTATAAAGGTTCCGTGACTCATCAGTCTCTTGCTCAACCGGCAGATAAGACAGTTGCTTTGTCATCTGCATGTGCAAGCCCTTCGAGGCTAAGTCAGACAAAGCTAGAACAAGCCTGAGGCTCATCATCCCCAGAGAGCCCAAGCACTGAATCATACCTGGCTGTTCTGTGTGTGCTCTATGCAACTTTTAGTTACACTCGCTTTTTTCTAATTAAATAAGGTTCAGCAAACTGGCTTGAGCCTTGAATTCCAAATTAGGGGAGGAAAAAAAGGTGGGGTTGCAGGTAGTTTAAAATAGTTGCTTATATTATCAAGTGTCAGAGATTCAGTCATTTTTCTCAGAGAAGATTTCCTGAAATGCTGTTTGATAATACTCAATTTACAAAATACTTTTTTTCACCACTGAAAACCTTGTAAATCTGTTGTTCAGAACTTGGAACCCTTTTCCCTGGAGGAACAACATTGTAAATGGTGGTTGGGTTCTGAACCTGTTTAGGCCATGATGCTGAACTATATCCCAAGAGTACTAGTCAGAGGTCATAGCAACATCAAGCTGTCTGGTGCACCAAAAAGGAAGGAAAAGGAGGAAAAAATGATCCATGCTTTTTCTCATGAGGCCCAACATTGAAATTGATTGTTACTCTTTTGGCATTCTTTTGTTTTATGCTCCTCTTCTCTGTAGGGCCAGGGGTCCTGTGAAGATGGAAAGAACAGGAGTGATTTCCCTGTTTTTATCTTTGTTCTTTGTGTACGTCTTAGATGTGAACACAGATTGAACAATGCCAGAGCAGACTCAATGCTTCTAGAAGTCCTAAAGAATCGGGGATAAGGCCTTGGACATCCCAATTCAATGACTCATCACCCCTAGTAACTCAGCTGGAGTACAATGTTCATCTGTCAGGTCCCCAGAACACTAACGATTCCCTAACCTATCTGGAAGTAATCTCTCTTTTCTTAGCTCCCATAGCAGACTCTATGCCTCTTAGGGAAGACTATAGTTGTAGTGTGGTTTCATAGATGCTTAATTTTCCTTACTAATCTTTGTCTTTAATAACTTTGCACAGTACCCTGTACATATTAACCGCTTCCATTAGTTGAATGAATATTGAAGGAATAAATGTGGTCCAACTCTGTCCTGCCCTAGAACTACTATCCCCTTCAGCTGAATCAAAATCTCCATTCCTTCGATGTTAAGGGCTTTCTGTGGGGTGCAAAGTAGAAAGCAATCTAATTGAATTAATTCACACTAATGTGCTAGTGAATCATGGAATTAGTCCCTTACTTGTCCCCTGCCTAATTGATTGTCATTTGGTTTTTTTACCCCAGGGAAACAAATTGCCCCAATTGACATGAAAATTGGTAGGATAAAATAAACAAAAATAAAAATAATTATTAAACCACATTGAAGCGAAGACCCTGTGGTAAGGAGGGAGGAAAACATTTGGGGGAGATCCACTCCTTTGAGTCGTTTCTCCTTTCAGAGTCTTCCCTTCTTACAATTCTGAATTCAGGGACTCTCTCCACTTTAGAATTGTTCATTCAGGCTCCCATGGCAGCAGCAGCAGGGACTCTGACTTGGAGGAAAGGGGTGGGGCAGATACAGCCTGGAAATGTTAAGTGGACTTTTGCAAGTATGAGTCATTTATAAACTAGGTGTTTGTTTATTGCCAAGGACTGCCCATAGACTGCTTGTAAAAATAACTCTAGTTTCATTACATTTAGCGTCCAAGCTATACGTTCTCCTCATGACTGAAACTTGCGGAAGTACACACAACTGAGCAACCAGTGCTCTGCCTCCCAAAAGGGTGTGGCCCCAAAGTTTGAACTTTTGCCTTTACCTTTTCCTTCCCCTCCAAGGAAGGATTCCTGGGGCCATCATTGCTACCTTTCAGGCCATCAAGCCTCAAAAAGAAGAGTGAACCATCTTCAGTTAGAGAATGGAAATTTTCAGGGTTGAGTAGCCCCCTCAAAGAGGAAAATGTAGTTTTATGATCAGGCATGGCCTACAACCTTCCTTTCCTGGAAATGGACAAAGTTATGAACCATTTAAATGAACTATTTAGTTTCTTGACCTTGACTTACTTGTTCTTGGGATTCCAGCCCCTGGGCTTTCCCAACAACCAAGCAGAGGCAAAGTTTGCTTTGGTATGATTTGCAAGCCACTCAAGATGAAGTACTTACTATGTCTTGGTTTTTGTGCAAGCCTTTGATTTCACGAGTGGATTTGGACAGCTTGTGCTGAAGCAGGTCCTAAGCAAGAGCCATTTCTTAGATTTTTAGTGTGAGAATTCTACACCTTATAGGAATTAGGGGGAAAAGTAAACTGAGGCTTGATTTATTGTTTTGTTGATTGTGCAGACAGGAGAAAATGTTAATAAAGATTAAACTTAAAGTGTTTGCATACATGCCCCTCCCCCCAAAAGCTCAGTTGTTAAACATTTACCAGCACAACTCAGTTTTGCTCTATAAATACTGTTAGAGCTTAGCAAGAGTGCATGCCCCAGAAGACTCAGCCAATGAAGTCATTGCCATCCGGAGGCCAGACTGGAAGTAAGGATAATGATAACTAGCATATGTATGAAACTTTAAAGTTTGCAGAGCGTTTTACCTTCATTCTCTCATTTGAGCCTCACAACACGTTGGAGTGGGGGGATTTCCTAGGATAGAAACACCTCGACAAGGCAGCACTTCTTATAATCAATCGCCTTAGAGACTTGCCTGGGGCAAGTTAATGGACTTGCCCATAGCCTTTTTCAGCCTTTATGTAAGAACTTGGACTTGAACTTTGGTCTTTCCAACACCAGCTCTCTGTCATCTGGATCTCTATTTGATTCTGTCTAACCCAAAACAGTCCTCGGGTGGTGACTTTAAAGAAGTCCAAATAGTCACAAAAAACCCACTTAATCACCCAGCTAAGTATACAATCAGGGAGATCAGAGGGTTACCAGAGCTAGAGGTTGATTATCAACCATGGTAACATTTTATGGACCCTCAACCAAAATATTCAGAATAAAGCAGCTTCGATGGAGCCCAGGGGGTGCATGGATAGTGGAGCTGGTCTTGGAGCCAAAAAGATCTGAATTCAAATCCAGTCTCAGTTACTTAATGGCTATGGGGCCCTACACAAGTCCCCTAATCTCTCTGTGCCTCAGTTTCCACATCTGTAAAATGGAGATCATGAAATAACCTACTTCCCAAGGATGTCATGAGTTTTAACTGAGATAGCTATTAAAAAAAAAACTTAGCAAAACTTAATGCACTCTATAAATGCTAGAGCAAATCTGTGCTAAGCTATCTCATGGCACTCTCACAGAGCAAAGTCTATACCAAACTATTCCATGGCGCTCTCACACCACATGGAGGGAAGATAGGGTTCTACATACAATAAGGTTGTGGGAAGAGTCTAGGGGTGGTCCAGAGGAGGAGATTGGGGAGGGTTTTCAGGAGGAGTCAGATGAGGTCAGACTCCAGTAATGAGTGGTTCAGGGTGGGAAGTTGCTGGAGGCTACCTGGAGACCATAGACAATGGTGGGCCAGGCCAATTCAAGGGTGGGAAACTATTGGAACAAAGTCAGCTAAAGACTTGGGCAGAGCCGCATCCCCAGGCCCATGACCTCAGGCAAATGTCTTCCCTGGGAAGGTTTACCTTCCCAGAGCCTGTACCTCAAAGAATCAAGGAGAGCTCAAAAAGGGGGAGGGGTCCCAGAGCCTACACCTCATCTAGCTACAGCTATTATTAATTTATGGAGGGGTTATCTGATCTAGTCACAGACAAACTAACCCAGGTAGAAACTGACTGTCTCTCTCATACATTGTTCTGTGTCATTTAACAGTCAGATAGTTCAAGTAGATGTGTACTTATGTCACCCACATCCTTATAATTCATCATTTAATTTCTGCCTGTAGGTAGTAGCACTTCTTGATATATAGGAAGTCCCAACTTACCAATAGGTTGTGTTCCAAAAGTACCTCTTAAAGAAGTATCTGTAGTTCAATCCCAGAGGAAAGCTACTTGTTTACTTACTACCATCAGAACAGAGTCCTACTAAGAGCTGCTGAGGGACCCAAATAGGTAGAAGACACCTGATTATACCTGGGATCTTCTGCTATTTAGCCGAGGGCCTCTGCCTGTGCTTTGGCTTTCCTGGGTATTTCATTGAAATTTACCCAAACAGAGGAAGCTGAGAAGTGGGCGAACAATGGAGTCCATACGGCCAAGTAGACTCATTTGCCCTTTTGTGGAAACTGTTGGCTTCAGTGTAGTAATGGAGGATATCGTCACACATGAATTGACCTTTTCTGATCCTTTGTAATTGGTTATGAAAAAATACCTGGGTGTTTAAAATGAAACAGTGAGAAATCAGAATTAGTGAACAGATGAAGGTGAAGTCAGGCGGCCCCTGAGTGAAGATCACCCAGCCTATGGCCAACAGCTCTAGCAGAGCCTGCAGCAAGACAATGGTAGCTTAGTTTGCAAACCTTAGCTAACCTTGGGGAAACAGCTGTGGAGTGTTTGGACCAAATGGGCCCCAACTACAAGGGGTGTGGGCTAGAAGCAGTTCTAGGTGGGCCTCAGTCAACTGTGGGCAGGTTGGAAGCAATGGAAGCCATAGGCCTATGCCATTAGCATTTACACACCCAGGCTTAGCTAATCGCCTTACACATTGACTCAATGCCCACCCCCCAGGTATGATTTTTCTCAAATGGTCTTCAATAGTGAATGGCTAGGCTCCAAATGACCTCTATGAGTGAGTACTCAGGCAGATTAGAGTTTTAAAGATCTTGTCCTTGTTTACCCAGGAGCTTAGGAGGCAATGGGTCTGTCATGGCTTGTGTAACATGTGTATACATATATGTAAAATGTGTGTACAGACCAAAAATCCAGGTGAGAAAAGATCTCTTATTCCTTTCTGCCACAATTCAACTTTAGTCCTCTGTGTCAGTAGATTTTATTTATTACAGACCTGTCCCACCTAGGGAGACCAGAACAACATGTATTTTTGGTTGATTACTTGACAAAACTTACTAACCAGTATATCACTTAGGGACTGTCTAAACAAGTTGTGGATATGATCATCATGGAATACTACTGTTCTATAAGAAATGATGAGCTTAATGATCTTAGAAAAACATGGAAAGACTTGTATGAAATAATGAAACAAAATGAGCAGTACCAAGAGAACATGAATTCTACAACCATAATAATGATCGTTCACATTCACATGGTGCTCTAAGACTTGCTATGTGCTCTCTGTACAACAGCTCAGTTAGATGTATGGTTGTGGTTGTTGTTCCTCTTTTCCTCATTGTTTAGTTGTGATGACTTAGAATAAGTACAAATAGCAGTTGTTTTCTGTTTTGGTCAGAAATCTGGAGGGTCTCCACCTTCCAGATTGATATTTTTGTGATAGTAAATTAGGCCATCTTTTGTCTCAGTTCTCACCTAGCCCTTGGTCATTGAGTGGGTGTTGCCTCAGACAAACTGAATCCTGGGAAAGACCTTATTTTAGAAAGGCCAAGTTCACCCACTGCATCCAGAGCCATCACGAGTCTTCTTGACTTTTGTCTCACCACTGGAATTCAGTGACACTGGAGGACAGAGTAAAGCTAACTACTTTGCACGGCTATGCCTCACTTAAATCCAATTCACTGAAACATACAATTTGCAATAGCAAATGACCATAGTAACCTTGTTTTTGACCAATTTGGGGATAAGAATTCATTATTTGGTAAAAATTGTTGGAAAAGCTGGAAAGCAGTCTGAGAGCAACTGGGCATTAGTCAATATCTTGTACCATTTACCAAGATAAGGTCAAAATAGATACATGACCTGAATATAAAGAGAGACATTACAAGAAAATTTTGAAGAACATAGAACATATTACATATCAGACTTAGGGATAGACAAATAATTTTTGAATAAACAAGGGATAGGGAATAGTGTGAGATTATAAAATTAAAATTTTTCAATTACATTGAATTAAAAAGATTTTGTACAAATAAAACAAATGTAACAAACATCAGAAGGAAAGCAGAAAATTTGAGGGGGGAAGTTTTATACACAGTTTCTCAGATAAAGATTTTATATCTCAAACATATAAAGAACTTTGTCAAATTTCTAAGAGTATGTTGTTACCCAATTGATAAATGGTCAAAGGATATGAATAGTTTTTCCGTGAAGAAATCAAAACAATTTATGCTCATATGAAAAAATGCTCTAAATCATTATTGATTGGAGAAATGAACATTATAACAACCTTGAGATAGCGTTTTATACCTATCAGATTGACTAAAATGATTGAAAGGCAAAGTGGTAAATGTTGGAGAGGATGTGGAAAAATTGGGACACTAATTCACTGTTGGTAGAACAGTAAACTGATCCAACCATTTTGGAGAGCAATGTGGAACTATGTCCAAAGAGTTATTAAACTGCCTATACTATTTGATGCAGCAATACCACTACTAGATCTGTTTCCAAAGATGAATAGGGAAAAAGGAAAAGAACCTGCAAGTTCTAAAATATTTATAGCAGCTCTCTTTTTGGTTGCAAAGAACTGGAAATTTGGGGGTTGTATATCACTTAGGGACTGTCTAAACAAGTTGTGGTAGATGATCATCATGGAATACTACTGTTCTATAAGAAATGATGAGCTTAATGATCTTAGAAAAACGTGGAAAGACTTGTATGAAATAATGAAACAAAATGAGCAGTATCAAGAGAACATTGTATACAGTAACAGCAATATTGTTTTAAGAAGAACTTTGCAAAACTAAGTTATTTTTACTACTATAAATATCCAAATTAACTACAAAGGACCTATAAAGGAAGATGCTATCTGTATGTGGAGAAAGAATTGGTAAATAGAAGCATGTATAGAATGATTTTTAGCCATCTCCAGGGTGGTAGTGGGAGGGAAGAAATAAAGGGAAAAAAAGTTACATGAAGTTATTTAAAAGGAATAGCAAGTCATGCATAAAAGATGTACAGTTTCATATACAATCATTTTTTTTCCTATTCTACTATGTTATGGAAATACCTTTTTTTACTTCTTAAGTTCAGAATAAAATTAATCAAAAGAGAAAAAAAATCGGATTAACTTTCCAAGTCAGGACATTGAACTAGTGATGTCATTGGTCCTCTTTGAGAAGGAAGAACAAACAACAGCAATCAGATGTTTTCAATTGTGTCTCAATTTGGGATTTTCTTGGAAAAGATGCTGGAATAGTTTGCCATTTCATTTTCCAATTCATTTTCCAGATGAAGAAACTGAGGCAGGCAGGACTAAGTAACTTGCCCAGAGTCACATAGCTTTTAAGTGTCTGAGGCTGGATTTTAGCTCAGAAAGATGAGTCGTCCTGACTCCAGGCCTGGAACACTATTCACTTTGCCAAATATTGTTGTGTCCGTTGCACAGATAAAAAATCTGAGACTTGGGGAGCTGAAGTGAATTTGGATCTTAAAGGAAGGGAGGATCATAGCTTGAAAGCTGGGAGAGATCTTAGAGGTCAGGCAGTCCACTTTCCTCATTTTACAAGTAATTAGCCCAACCTGACAATGATCCACAGGGATTAAGTGATTTGCCTACGATCACACAGCCAGTAAATAGCAGTGCTAAAATTTGAACCCAAGTCCTCTGACTCCAAATCTAGTGCTTTCCTATTCCTATCACAAAAGCTAGTAAATTTCTGAGGTGGAATTCACCCGTCACCTTACTCCAAACCCAATGATCGGTGCTCTACAGAGCATTGCCTCTCTTATCTCTCACACTCCCACGAAGAGGCCCACATCAACTCTTGCCTGACCTATTTCCTTAATTGGTATTACTGCCTCCTTTATCTCACCTCTCCAATCCATCCTTCACACAACTGCCAAAATAGTCTTCCAGATATGATCCGTGATCTCTAGATCTGACCGTGTCACTCAGTATTCTTCATTTGCTCTCTATAAATACAGGAATAAAATCTGGGATAAAATATGGACTTGTTAGCTTAGCTCCTAAGGTCCTTTATAACCTGTCTCCATTCTAACTTTCCAGCTTCTTTTTTTTTTTACACAATTCCCCATTAAATATGCCATTAAATAAGTTCCAGATAAACTAGGCAGTTATCAGATTTCCAACTGCCACTTCCATGCATGCATTGGCCTAAGACAGCAATTCTCAACCTGTGGGTCGCAACCCCTTTGAGGGTCGATCGACCCTTTCACAGGGGTAACAGGGGTCACCTAAGACCATCGGAAAACACATATTTCAGATGGTCTTAGGAACCTCCTCTATCTGTCTCCAGGCGCCTCCGCCCACATATAGACAGGCCCACATAAGACTATTAAAGGGTCACTGCATTAGGAAGGTTGAGAACCACTGACCTAAGACATTCCTTTTGCCAACTGCTAGGCTTTCTCTTTTCCATAGTTAAGAAGCCTTATTTTTTTGCCTTATATTTCTTTGAGGCTCAGTTCGGGTGCCGACTTCTCCATAACTTCCAGCAGCTATGTATTGTTACTACATCCTTATAGTTTCCTAAAATGCTTCATCTATTCTTTTCCCTACCCCCTTCACTCCCTATTTTATATTTTAGTTGCCTATGTACACATCATATTGTCCCAGTAAAATGTGAGAAGGTAGAGATGATTGTTTTTGTCTTTTTATTCCTGTGTCAGTACCTTTCACAAAGTAGGACCTCAATATAATTTTGTTAAACGATTGTATGTAGACCTTCCTCCAAAGGGGACTTTGAACTCCATGAATTTCCATCCCACCTCATTTCAGACTGAGTACCCAGTTATTCATCGCTGTTCAGTGTACTATCAGTCATAATTCATATGCCTATGGCCCACTGCCTGCAATGAAGCGAGCAGTAGAATGTGCTAATTCCATGTAAGGGCAATACCTCTGTTGCCATACCTCAAATTATCAGGATTGGACTCTACCAATCAATCAAATTTACTAAGCACCTATTATGTTACAGGCATTGTTCTCAGCACCAAGGATACAAAAGGAGGCAAATATAGTCCCTGCCCTGAAGGAGCTTATCATCTATCTCCAAGACATGGAGTTCTGCTAGAACAGCTCTGTTTACTTTTATTCTGACGTATCTTTTGTCAGCTATTGATTCTATCAACAATTCTTCCTGAATCCCACTCCACACCTCCCAGACCACAATCCCAAGACAGCATAATTATTTGGTGGAAATAACTACCAAAGTAGAGTGCCTGCTATTCTAGGGGCTGCCAAGACTACATACAATTATGAAGCCAGTCACCACCACTGAACACTGTGGAAGCCATTGTTAATAGGAGATAGGTGGTAGGTTTGACTGTCTTCTAAAATTTTGTTCTTCCTTCTATTCCAAGAAGATACAAGACTATCCCATTGAGTCTTTTTCTCTTACTTATATAATCAATCCAGCAGCCTTCCCATTCCTGTTCCTTATATGACATCTCTTTAAATATTCACCCTTTCTTGAATGGATACAACATTGCTGCCCAAGAGTCATATCACACTCAAGCTTTACCCACGGTATCCCAGATACCATTCCTTCTAGTGCTTGTCGAAAATTAAGAAGGATTCAAAATTAATTAATCTGGGACTTTCACCTACCAAAGGGATATTTTCAGTATCTAATTGATAGGAAGAGCTATGAGCTGGAAAAAGGACTCTGGAAACTAGTTGGCAACTTTCATGCTCTCAAGTTGTACAAGGTGTTCTTTTAACAACATTTCCGTATTTAGAAGCCAATAGGCACCAAGAGAACCTAGGGTACAGCATTACACAAACTTTTTCAAAAGGGGTGGGGCTAATTGACCCATAAATCATATCAGTCATGGCCAGTTATATGACCAGATTAACTCAGTCATTTATGTATAGTAGTATTCATCTCTAGTATGAGTTGCTTAACTCCAGCAATCTGTGTCTTGTTCTTTACTTCTTCCATAGTAATTGGATGACTGAGCTTATTGATATTGTTACTGTTTATTTTGATTCTGGTTTCCATATGTTCCGGTGTACTCTACTGTCACTGAAATCTTTGTCGTTTTGTTTTGATTTATTTTTTCTTTCATTTCTCCCAGATGCCCCTGTAAGAGGTACTTCAGGCCACCTCACCCCATGGCTCAGGAATGCATGAATGAACCAATGAATGAAAAAAGCATATATTAAGCATTTACTATATACCAAACGTTGTGCTAATCACTGAAGAAACTTAAAAAGCAAGACAATCCGTGCTTTCAAGTAGCTTCCATCTTA
This sequence comes from Pseudocheirus occidentalis, assembly GCA_028646575.1. Taxonomy (NCBI): domain Eukaryota; kingdom Metazoa; phylum Chordata; class Mammalia; order Diprotodontia; family Pseudocheiridae; genus Pseudocheirus; species Pseudocheirus occidentalis. The sequence goes on from CM053597.1 coordinate 63,936,285, forward strand.
ATAAGGGATGGTTACACATATAGGGGAGCTAGATTTAGAAAGGGGAGGAGATGGATGAGGGATTCACATAAAATGGTATGATTTACAGATGAGTAGGAAGTGGCATGGTGTCCTGATTCTGGGGAGGAGAAGGTAAAATCTCACGTATCAAATTCCAGGGTCCTAGGGAAGGAGTCCAAATTCTAGTGAGAGAAAGAAGGTCAGAGCACAGGGGCCATGGTATGAAGACAGCCAGAAACTGGGAAGTTTACCAGGAGACCTGATCAACCTGATGAGTTCACAGGGAAATAAGCTTTTGTTGGAACTTTGGTACACATTAATGTCTCATTGTGAAGACTGAGCATATCTCTTACATCTAGGTACTTGTTCACCCTCAATGTGGTTTCAGTGATGTGTGTATGATTTGATTCACACTGATATGAATTAGAGTCATCCTAACCTCCTCCTCTCTAGGAACAAATATTAGCAGCCTTGGAGAGGTCTGGGCAGAGTATATTGTAGGCATGTGTGACTCTCAACAACATGACCCTGCAGATGTGATGGAGCCACGGGATCCAGCCCATTTGATAGTGGGGGAAGGGGAAAGAGTTTCCTGGACAATGTACATTTCTTGGAGAGTTCTACGGCCCAGTCTCCTAAAGGGAGATACATGAATGCCTGTATAGCATTAGTTTGTTGGAGAGAAGAGTATCACAAATGTGGCCACAGAGGTGGAGAAACAGCTAGGGACTAATGTACCATAATGAAGAACAAAAACCTAGGCTTTTCCTCCATTATTCATTTGAATAATATTCACACAGTACAGATATGATGGAAAATGAAGTCATTTCTTTAGAAAACCCAAGTTTGTTGTCCTAGGGGAAGTTCAAGCCTTTAGAGTAGTGTTCTGTCGCTGGAGACCTATATAGGTCCCTGGGAGCAGGGTTCACTAGAATGTCAGGGTTTGTCTCTCTAGTATCTTTTCTGAGACCAGTCCAAATCCTTGGAGTAGTATTATGAAACTAAGTGCTTGTATAGTTCCAGGGAGAGGAGAGGAAGGTGGGATTCTCCATGATATGTATTTACTTCTCTAGCAACCTTTTCCTTCTTGAAGGAGGTCAAGTCCTTAGCATAGGCAGGAGACATATTTCAGTTCTCTGGGGTAGAAAATAGGGTTGAATAGAGCAGTAGTTCTCACCCTTCCTAATGCTGTGTCCCTTTAATACTCGTATGTGGGTGTTTCTGCCTGTGGGTGGACCCGCCTGGAGATGGATAGAGGAACGGCTCGTTTCCTACAACCATTGGAAATATGTGCTTTCGAATGGTCTTAGGCGACCCCTGTGACCCCTGTGAAAGGGTCACTTGACCCCCAAAGGGATTGTGACCCATAGGTTGAGAAACACTGGAATAGAGGGAAGGTGATTTTCCTGATTGTTATGGACATCTGAAAGTCCTTTGTATTATTTTGCATTTTCTGTGATGTGAAATGAAGTTGAAATGAAATTTCTGCTGTGCATTGTTGCCATGAGGACTTATATGGAAGATGGGATGCTTTTTATTCAGATCTGTAGAGACTTAGACTTGACCTATACAATATTTTTGGATTGCCTATTGAAAACTCTTCACAGGTATTTTGCCAAAGATGAGGGATATGATTTGGAAAGCAGTCTCTGAAAATTGGTCCCAATATGTATAAACCCAGAACTTGGACTTCTGGGCCATGGGTTACTATAACAAAGTTCTTTGGACTTCACTAAGTCCCTTTAGATAACATCCAAGATAGGCTTTCTGTCTACTCAAACTTGCTCTAAAATAAAAGGCAGTTCCTAATTCTCTCAGGTGCTGGTGTTGCCCACAAATCATTTTGTATTTACTATTTTGTATTTACTTAGCTGTGTACTTGCTATTTCGCTCTAGTAGAATATAATCTCCTTAAGGGCAAGAATAGGTTCATTTTTTTAATTTTAGGCACCTAACAAATTTTTTTTTTTTTGCTTTTTTTTTTCCGCAGGGCAATTGGGGTTAAGTGATTTGCCCAAAGTCACACGGCTACTAAGTGTGTCAAGTCTCTTAGGCCAGATTTGAACTCAGGCCCTCCTGACTACAGGGCCTGTGGTCTATTCAATGAGCCACTTAGCCACCCCATAAATACTTTTTTAATTGAATTGAATATTATTATAGAAACGTTTCAGTGAATCCATCATGTATAAAGATAATACCTGATGTTTATATAGCATTTAAGGTTTTAAAAGTGCTTTGCTTACGTTATTTTGTTTGATTTTCACAACTCTGTAAGAAAAATTCTACAAGCAAACTTTTGCCATTCTACAGCTAGAGAAATTGAGACTCTGCAAACTTAAATGACCTGTAGTCCAAAGTCACATAGCTGTTACATATCAAAGGCAAGATTCAACACCAGGAATCTTTTGATTCCAAGCCCTTCACTCTTCCTACTACATCATGATGCCACTTGTGTTACTTGTCTTTAGTGAAGTTGCCTAGGACCTTGTCTATACAATAAGCAATCACTCACCCTTTCTAATTTTGATTGGTTCTCCCACCCTCAGTCCTCCATAGGAGAACTGCACTGAATGCACTGAAGACCTTCTTCTAATTCACATTCTGAGGGTCAATATGCAAACTGTCCATCTATTCTGGCCAACTTCTTTTCAGCTCAGACATTTCCTGTAGGATATTTGGTATGGGATTACAAATAGGTTCAATAGAAATAAACAGTTTTAATTACTATTTACAAGTACTTTTCCCACTTCAATTAGTATTAATTAAGCACCTTTCATGTACTTTGTCTTAGGAATACAAAGACAGAAACAAAACAGTCCCTGACCTAGGAGTTAAAATTTTACTGGAAACTGTAAGTAAATTTTTGGAAAGTAAATAAAAAGTAATTTCTGAGAGTGGGAGAGAATACTCAAAACTGGAGAGATGATTGGGAAAGAGCCTCTTGGAGCAGATGCCCTGCTCTCTTTGGCACCTATAGAATCCTAGTGTTCTATATACTGTTGTAATGGTAATTAATTTGTTGGATATTTAGGGCTAAGTGGATAGGATACTTAGCTAAGTAGATCAGATACTTAGGGTTAAATAGATCAGTAACTTAGGGCTAAGTATGGAACTCTGTCCATTCTGAAAAGGTGTGAATTCCCCTGTGACTTGGAAGAATGCTATTGGCTGAGACACTCCCCTGTTGACTTGGGAGAAGGCCAGTGCTTATAAGGAAGAATTTTATAGAGACCGACAGATTTTGGATTTGGCTCCTCAGTGGCTGACTGAAGACATGAACAGGATGGGACTTTGTTTGTTGGTGGCCTGGCTGATCCTTGAGTTCCAGGCAAGAGAAGTCCTGAAGGGTTTGAGGTGTGCTGAACCTTGTGAACTTCAGTGTGTGCGGGGGATTGCCCTGAGGACTGGACAAGGACCTGGGAGCTGTTTTTCCTTTGAGGACTGGACGAGAACCTGC
>CM053597.1:63939841-63967341 GCA_028646575.1 Pseudocheirus occidentalis
GAAACTAGGCCATTCCTTTTGTTAATTAATTGATTGTATCTTTAACTTGACTGATTGAATCTAAAAATGTGAAGCTGGTTCCCCCCTTAGGGAAACCAAGTGATTCTCCTCTTGTTCCTTGTTACTTTCTGTACTTTCCTTGTTCTGAATATTGTATATAATATTGTGAATTGTTGATACTGTGAATATTGTACTGAATCTTGATTTGTAATGGAATAAACAGTGTTCGCTAATACTGTGTAATCTGAATCTTAAAGGCTGTTCACAGTAGCATTCTCTCGGGAATCTACTGCTGACTGGCTTTACAACTGTGAATAGCGGTTTTGTTAGAAAAAAAAAGACAAGACGTAAGTGATTTTTCTTCTGTAATATAGTAAACATGAAGCTATTTAGGTATCAAAAATTCTTATTATGTGTAGCAATTTTTCTGCATCAAAATGGGTTCCTTGCATTTTGCTCTCTAATTCTCCTGACCAGCCAATCTTTTATCCCTGGGGATAATCCAGACTCTTATTATAGTCTCCAGAATAGTTTTTATGAGTTCTGCTAATATATTTCAAGCCCAACAGTGTTCTGTGGCCAAAATAGTTTGGAAAATGCTGCTTTAGGATATGAATGAAAATTCTTGGGTCCTTTTTATGCTTTCTGATGATTTATGTTTTTTTTCTTCAGCTCCTGGATCCCATGTATCTTTTAATAGGGGTGTCATGCTGGTATAGAACCATTTAATTTTATTTCAGTGAAAAACATCAGCAACCTTTGGGGAGAGTTGTACAATTTACTCACCAGGGTCCTCAAGAAATAAAGTCTGTGTACCACAATAAAAGAAAGAGGGCAGATGATTTATGTTCATAAATATTATATATACACAGAACATACACTGATGCACATCAATTGAAACAAATTCTGTAATTAGATTAATTCACATGCAAAGGCCTACAAATAATGGGCATTAAATACTTTAAAATAATGAAGTTTACCAATTATTTATTGGTTGATTATGTGACTAATGCATTACACCAAGTATCTTTAGCTGCTGCAGGATGTTTTTCTGTCTTGGGCCCTACTAACTCTTTCAGTGATCTTGGACAACTCACCTAACTTCTCTAAGTTTCAGTTTCTTCATGGGTAAAACAAAGGGGTCACACCAGATGATTTCTTTTTTCTTAGCTTTTGTTTTTTAAATTTTTATTTTTTTTAATTAAAATCTAGTTTCTCTCTCTCCCACCTCTTTCTCCCATTGAGAAAGAAAGTAAAACAAAAGTCTTGTTACAAATGTATATAGTCAAGCAAAAGAAATTACCACATTTGCTGGGTCAAAAAAAAAAGTTTCAGTTTGCAATTCTGTGTCTGTCACTTCTCTATCCAGAGGTGGGTAGCATATTTCATCATCAGTTCTCTGGAATCACTATTAGTTATGGTGTTGATCAAAGTACTTTAAAAGTTATTTTTATGATTTTGTTACATATAAATTATGTTCTTGGTTCTACTAACTTCACTCTGCATCAGTTCATACAAAGCCTCCCAGGTTTCTCTAAAACCATCCCCTTCATATTTTCTAATAGCACAATAGTATTCTATCACATTTATATACCGTAACTTGTTTATTCCCAATTGATAGACACCCCCTCAGTTTCTGGTTCATTACTGCCACAACAAGGGCTGCTATCAATGTTTTTGTACATCCTTATTAACAAAATATGTTTATTTTGTTTAGGACTAATCTCTTACTCAATTTGCCATCCCCTTTTATTTCTCCCTCCACCTTTCTCCACTTTCCATTATGTTTCCATATTGAGTGATATATATTTCAGTACCCAGCTCTCTGCATGTATATTCTCTTCAACAAGTTCAGATGAGAGTGATGTTCAAGTATCACCTGCCCTCACTGTTGTTTTGTACTTGTACACCACAGTTGTTTAAGATAATTTTCCCCATCCTTCCTCTCTTTTTCCTTTATAGTGTATTCCTCTTGCCCTCCCTTTCCATTGTTCTTTTTAGGAAATCAAAACATAATAGAGCAATTCCCAGGCCCTCTATCTAAGTAGAGTCACTCTATGACTTTGGATGATTAAAAAAACAAAAGGTTCTGAGGCTATATTTGTGTCATCTTCCTATGTTAGACTTTAAACAGTCTATATTTAGTCCCTTAGGATTGTTTGCTTGTTTACCTTTTCATGCTTCTCTTGACTCCTTTGTTTGCATTTAAAAGTTTCTACTCAGCTCTGACTTTTCATCAGGAATGTCCAGATGTCCTCTATTTCATTAAAGTTTTATTTTTTTTCTATTTTGGTTATATGCCTATAGCCTTTGGAATATATGTCCTTTTGGAAGATCTCTTTTCCTTTTTTAGTGGTAGATGCTAAATTATATGTGATTCTGATTGGCTCTTTGCTACTTGAATTATTTCTTTCTAGCTGCTTTCAATATTTTCTCTTTGACTTGTAACCTGGATTTTGGCTACACTGTTACTGGAAGTTTTCATTTGGGGAATTCTTTCAGGAGGTGACACAAAGATTCTTTTTATTTCCATATTGCCCTCTTGTTCTAAGAGATGGATAATTTTCTCTTATGATTTCTTGAAATAAGATCTCTAAGTTATTTTTTTAGTTGTGGCTTTCAAATAATCCAATGATTCTTAAATTGTCTCTCCTAAATTTGTTTTTCAAAGCAGTTGTTTTTTGCTTCAAGATAACTCATATTCTCATATTTTTTTCAATGTTTTGACTTTGTTTTAATATTTTTATTGTCTCATGGAATCATTCTCTTCTATTTGGTCCCTCTTAATTTTCATAGAGTTTGTTGTTTGGGTAAGTTTTGTATCTCTTGTGTCAATCTGTTATTTCCTTTTCTAATTTCTTTCTTCCATTGCTCTCATTACTTTTCCATATCTTTTCTTTTTTTTTTTTTTGGAGGGCAGTTGGGGTTAAGTGACTTGCCCAAGGTCACATGGCTAGTTTTTGTGTTAAGTGTCTGAGGCCGGATTTGAACTCAGGTACTCCTGACTCCAGGGCCGGTGCTCTACTCACTGCGCCACCTAGCCGCCCCCTTTTCCATATCTTTTCTTCCAAGTCCTCCCATTTTATTTAAAAAAACATTTTAACACTTATAGAAGAAAACACTTTTGCTTCATCTCTTGCAGGAATTCTAATTGAAGTTGTGCCCAAGCTATGATTTTCTTCAATGATTTGCTTGTAGATGTTTTGGAGTCTTTTCCCCCTTTCCATTTGTGTTTGCACCATAATAGCATTCTATGTGGGATTCTTTTTTATTGTTCATTTTCCTCATTTTTCTACCCTTCTTCCTGACTTTGAACTTTTTCAGAGCAAAGCTCTATGCACTTCTGGAGGAAATGTCTGGGCTGAACTTGGGTCCTCTAGGATGCTGTCGCTACTTTCTTGGATATTAAATGCTGTGTCATTCCAAAATCTCAGGGACATTTTTAGGCTGGAGATCTGCAACCTTTCAGTACTTCCAGAGTGATCTGTTCCAGGGCAAAGTTTGCTTCTTGTTCTACTGGTCTGAGCTCTGCAAATTTCTGACCTGGATTTGAGTATAAGCAACAAACATGAAGACTTAACTTGCCCTGACTGAAGTTTCAGTAGATTGTTGTCCAACTTAACTATTGTTAGCCACGTACAAAGAAGATTCAGGATAGCAAAAAAAAAAAAAAAACCAAACCAAAAAGAAAAAAAAAAGAAAAGAAAAAAGAACAAATTGTGCCAGTTACATTTTGGTCTGCAATTCCTGATTGAGCTATTTCCCTTATAGGCTTCAGAATGTCAGATCAGGCTGAAAGCAGTAAATGAGGCCCCTGCTCCACTCCTGGGGCCAGAGACACTCAGTAGCTGCTTACTTCTATATTAGTTCTTTGCTCAATAGATAGTCTAAGCTAAAGTCCACAATGGGACTTCTCCCTACATGCAGGTCCTCTCCTCAGTAAGTCCTGGATCTGTGGAACTGGGAAGTGAATCACAGAGTTGCCACTTGTCCCCTGTTCCCATACCCTGCACAAGGTCAAGAACTTCCATACTAGATCTGGGACTCCTATGCCTGTCCCTAAGTTGGAATGCTCTATGAGGCCATTTCTGGCCAGACCTTGTCCCCTGTGTCTACAGACCTCTCTGCCTCCCTTTATTGACCTGGGCCAGACAAACCACTCATTGTGATTTTTTAAATTTTTTTTATTTCCCAATTAGAGCTCATCCTGGTGTGTTTTGTAGGTCTGTGTCAAGGTGTTATGGAATAGACCTTGGCAATACTTCTTCCTGCTACTCTGCCATTTTGTCTGCTCCTCCCGGGATTCTTTTAGCTCTAGTATTCTATGATATTAAGATTTTCAGGACTAGAAAAATCAAACTAGAGAATAGAAGATATGGTCTTATAGAATAAAAGTGAAAATTACTTAACTTTCCTTATTAATCTGGTGAAACTGGTTAGCCTTATTGTACAAAGTAGACAAGTAAACAAACAAAACTTGTTGCTATGATGCATTTCACTAACTTGAAGTTTTACTTTTCTCTTTTTAATAGACCCTTTCATAGAAATCAAAATAAAAGGCTTATTAAAGGGAAAATGACATATTAGTAGAAATGAAATCTTAGTAAATAAGCAATGGAACTTTGTTTAAAAATTTAAAAAAAACTTTTTTTCTTTTTTGAGCATATGCTTCCTTAAAATCGTGGGAAATGCCAAGTTTTTCTGGTATTGAAGGCTGAGTACCAACACCCCTGAATTCTTTCTGGTTAAAATTAGATGTCAGGACCACAAAATTTTTTAAAGTTTAGTGAGGCGTTGAAAGCAATGGGGAATGAAAGAGGAAGACAGGTAGGCATAGAAAAGAAATAAAGGAATTTGGACATTTGCAAATCAAAATATAGGATTGTTATTATTATTTTTTTTGCTTTTTTTTTTTGGAGTGGGGAGGTAGGACAATTGGGATTAGGTGACTTGCCCAAGGTCACACAGCTAGTAAGTGTTCAGTGTCTGAAGCCATATTTGAACTCAGGTCCTCCTGACTCCAGGGCCAGTGCTCTATTCACTGTGCCACCTAGCCGCCCCAGGATTGTTATTTTTTAAAAACAGTAAACGCCATTCTTTCCATTCTGTAGAACCTTGGGCAATTTGAATAATTTCTTTTCATGACTATTATTATTTCAACACTCCACTTTAGCACTACAAGGAACCAGAATACTATTCCAAATAGGTATTGGTAGGTATTCTATCTACCAATGCATTTTGCAACTCCATAAATTGCTGGGGGGGAAAAATCATCACCTAGTGGTCCATCCTTTAGTAACAAGCCTCTCTTTACTTAGCTAAGCAGGTCCTTAGAGAACAAATATATAGTCTATCACCATCCTTTCTGTCATGGTAAGACTTCCCAGAGGTTATGTTCTGCCAGAATAATCTTTGAGAATCCAGGGTCATCTCCACACCATGATGGTACATATAACTTGAGAAACTACTGGTGTACTGCTTTTGTGATTGAAATATTATTAATATGAAAATTAGCATTACTTGAACAACACCAAGGTGCTAAGTATCTAAAACACAAAATCATAGACTTAAAACAGAAAGGGACTTCTAGTAAGCTGTGTAACATTTCTTTTACAGCCCATGACATCAGCAGGTGGAGGCATATGGCAATCATTCAATAAATGCTTGCTCATTAAAAAGGCCATCTGGGGCAACTAGGTGGCACAGTCAATAGAGCACTGGTCCTTGAGTCAGGAGGATCTGAGTTCAAATGCAGCCTCGGACACTTATTATCTGTATGACCCTAAGCAAAGTCACTTAACCCTGCTTAATCCCCAAAAATAAAATAAAAAGACCAGTTGGACTAGCCCCTTGGCTTCAATGTCTGTCCCATTGGCTGAATGTCTGTCCCATTTCAGGGCAGTTAATTCTGTAGAGCCTCTTCTTGAACATCCATAGAGAAATAGATTGCTAAGTGGCTCAGTATTTTATTGCTTGCTTGGTCAATAAGTTCTTCCTTATTTCAGTTTCCACTTGTGAAATACTCTGCAGACTTGGACAGTAAGTGATCCTTACCTCCCTCATAACATTCTCCCTGCACTGGAAAAAAGCATCATCACTGTTTAGGGTAAACACTGTCTTCACCTAGTAAACCTGCTTCTCATTTCTTTAATAATTTTTGTTATTCTCTGAATTTCCATTTGATCCTTGTATCAACTTTTTTTTAGCTCTTAGACTTTTTTTTTTTTTTTTGCTTTTTGGAGGGCAGTTGGGGTTAAGTGACTTACCCAAGGTCACACAGCTAGTTTTTTTTGTGTTAAGTGTCTGAGGCCGGATTTGAACTCAGGTACTCCTGACTCCAGGGCTGGTGCTCTATTCACTGCGCCACCTAGCCGCCCCTAGCTCTTGGACTTTCTAAAAGAATTTATGAAATATATACCAGCACAAAAATTGCTGACTGAGTCCTTGGTATGAAATGCATGGCATTTGAAATTCAAACATGCCTATGAAATTTCAAATGTGTATTCATTTACTAATTACTTTTCTGAAAAAAAAGTGTGACCTCTTAAATAAATACATCAGTAAAATGTGAATATGTGATTTCTTCAGCGTAGGAATTCCCTCTACCAGTTCAACTTCTCTATATTTTAAAGAGTTAGATAAAAAAAAAAAAAAAAACTAGCTGTGTGACCTGGGGCAAGTAACTTAACCCCAACTGCCCTGCAAAAAAAAAAAAAGAGTTAGATAAGTTTTAAAGGGTTGTAACTGAGGAAGGTCTAGGGTGACTTGCCCAAGGTCAAACACAGCTAGTAAGTGTCAGAGGTGGAATCTGAACTCATATCTTCTTGATTCCAAGTTTAATAGTTTATTCATTCTACCAAACTATCATAAACAAATGATTGGACTTGAAAATTAAAGGGTAAGATGAACCATAATTCATGAAATTTTTAAAGCTAGTCTTGACCACTATAGACATACCAGAATTTACTAGAAGGGATCTTAGAGTCCATTGAGTCTACCTCTCTCACTTTCCAGATGAGAAACCTGAAACTCAGAGAAGACATATCTTGCCTAGAGTAATGTGACTAATAAGTATTTGTAACAAGATTTGAACTTAAGATTTGATCTTAACTCCAAGTCCAACACTCTATCCATTCTACCACTTAAAGTCTACAGTATAATAGATTATACATATATATATACATATATGTATACATATGTGGCTATGTATGGATTGAGGCTAGACACATGTATGTGCATGTATGTATATGGACTGAGCAATCATCAATGACTTTTCTGATGAATATACATTAATTGATCCACAAAAGTCCACACTACCTGCATCAGTTTCTCCTAGTCACTAATAAATGAAAACTATAGTCTTCAATTTGTCCTGTAGTATGGGCATGCAATATGAAACAAATGGATATTCATTTAGCTATGATGCATGAATTCCTACAAGCAAGAAACAAAATGAAAACCTAGGGTCTATGTCCTGGCAAAATAATAGGCTATATTAAGTATAACATGTTTGCAAAATCCCAATCCTTGAACCATTTATCATTCTAGAGGAACCCTAAGAGGCTAGGTGAGTTTTAGGTACACACTTCAGAGTGAATCTGAAGTCTCACACTAGGTCCCTGGGTAAGTCCGGGAGTTGACATAAGCCCAAAAGACATCACCAGAACCAATTCCACTTTTCAGAGATATCCAGACATTGTTTTTCATGTCAAAAATAGCAATGAATCATGCTTTTTCCAGGTCTGATATAGAACATAAAAGCCTGATACTCTTGAATTCAAGTTCTATATTTGAATGACTAGAAATAAACATGAGTAGATGTGGAAAATATTACAATTTTGATTACTAATTTGACAAGCTCAAGAGTAATATTATCTCCCATTATATTTAGGATAATATTGAGTGTATATGGTGATTCGCCCATAATAAGTTCTTATGAAATGGTTTTTGACTAAAGCATAGGTCAAAACAAAGGCACATTTTCAATGCCTTCAATTTATTTACAGCATAAGGCAGATAATACTGACAAATGATTTGTTTGTTTTGGTAGAGAGGATGTGATTCATTATTTGTAATTAGCATCCATACCCTTCAGATATACTGTTAATGGTGAACCTACTTGTGATAACTGAATTAAAATTACTAACAGATGCGAATTCAATCACCTAACAGGAATCTACCTGCTCCAATGATTAACAAATTGTAAAGTACCAATCTCTCTTGAGGTAAGAAACTCACAGGATGAAGCTTCTGCTAATCATAGCCATCTGGAATTAACCATATCTTTTAGTCAGGATTTTTGTAGTCCATGTAACTTTGTTGATGGATGGGAAAGACAGAACTCAATGGCATAATGTGAAATAGGAGGCTGTTCCATCTATTAGGAAAAGAAGAGAAGAGAGATATCTTTTGTTTCAGAGTAAGCAGTGCCAGAGGGTGTGTAAGAGGGTGTCATAAGCTTAAAGAAATCACACCTGTGGACTGGGCACAGGACAAAAAATTAATACTGTGTTTGATGGTGCCAACACCACCACCTCCTGCAGAGGAGAGGGCAGTCATAGTACTTTCTTAGTACCTGATAAGCACTCATGTTTACTTCTCACTGTACGTGGTGAATTGCATGTAACAATTAACAAATAATTGTTGAAAGAATTGCACTAGACTATTTGTAGGATATTAGGAGGAAACAAAGTCATATATATGGTCACTACCATAAATATTGTCCAATTGTTGAAATTATACCAGTGTTGTGACCAAAAAGTTGCCAATTTGGAAGATTAATGGAACCAATAACTTTCAAAAGATAGTGCAGTTAGGGCTATGAATCTTTCCTAGGTCTCCTACTTACTTTATTTCTTTCTGTCTTCCAAACGAAGTCCACTTTAAATCCCATTGACCTAAAATTTAAAAAGCTCCCTGTGACTTTGAGAATGGGAAAAGCACACACACAGAACTGGAAAGAACATTAGAGATTCTCTGTCCAACCTCCTACTTTTGTAATTAATCAGACTGAAGCCGAGGGAGGTGAAATAATTTGTTCAGGGTCTTGCAGGTAATAAGGAGCAGAGTCAGGATTGAAATCTGAGTCCTTAGATTTCAGATGCAGTGCTTTTCCCACTACATGATGCTGTGGTCAGCCTTTTTTATGCCAGCACTCTTCCAGGTTTAGAAGATGTGGATCCTGTTGTGTTTAGGCTTTCTGAGAATCATGCTCTTTTTGCTGGTAGCTGGTCTGTGTGTGTGTGTGTGTGTGTGTGTGCATGTAGTAGTCTTCATCTTTTCTATACAGACAAATTTTATATATAATATATTCTATATTTCTATATTGTTTTTCCTTACAATAGTCCAATTGTCTATGTCTCTTTCTGTAGAGATAAGAACTGGAGTTTCTATTAGTATCTAAAGGGGAGAGCCAGTGATGCAACCTACATGCATGAATTAGACTCTGTGTTTGCTCAAATAATATGCTTTATAGGTCTGAATAACCCACTACTGTCCTACTTTTAGGATCAAAAAGTAAATTACAAGAAAGTAGCTTTCCACCCCAAGACTATAGTAAAGAAAGAGAGAGAAGAGGAGCAAGACAGAGAGAGAGAGACAGAGACAGACAGACAGAGAGACAGAGACAGAGAGAGAGACAAGAGAGAGACAGAGACAGAGACAGAGAAACAGAGAGAGAGAGAGAGAGAGAGAGAGAGAGAGAGGTGTTTAATGTCTCATTTTCTGTCTCTGTATAAGAGAGAGAGAGAGAGAGAGAGAGAGAGAGAGAGAGAGAGAGAGAGAGAGAGAGAGAGAGAGAGAGAGAGAGAGAGAGAGAGAGAGGTGTTTAATGTCTCATTTTCTGTCTCTGTATACATCTATACAAGTAAGGGTAGGGTCAAAATACTCCCACTCCACTTAGTCCTGATACATTTAACAGGTGAGAACACATCTCAATTTTGACAGATGTAAACAAAGTCTGGACACCTCCTTTGGTGTGAGAAGCCTTTTTGGATTGGACTTGTTCATGTCTTCTTGGGCCTATATAAAACCACTCAGCTAGTCAGAATAAGGGAATAAAGCCAGAAGAGAGAGTTCCAGCCAAACCCTGGAGAAGAAATCATTTGGAGCATACCTCAGCTTTGACCTCAAGATTCCTCCCCACACTGGTCAGAGGGGGACGTTGGGAGCTTTGAAGGGTCTGGATGATTTGGACTTTTATCTTCTCATCAGCATCTTAGCCACATTCCCAGACAGCTAAAGGCAATATCTTATCAAGGGTCAAGGCCAGACTGGAAGGGATGAGGAATGAAGATTCAAAATTCTACAAAGAGGCTAGCATAAATGCTACTTCATATCTAAGGAGGATATATTGAGAACTTCAGCAAAGGTATTATAGTTTCTATAAATTACCCCTTTGCCCCTCTAACATGAAGCCACTTTCCCCTGGATTTAGTAGGGACTGTTTGGGAGAAGGGGGTAGAGAAAGAGAATGTTTTGTACCAGTTGTTCTTTCTTTACCATTTTAGTAAAGACCTCTTTCCAAAAATGAATTCAGGCTGAGTGATATCTACTACTAGCATACAAGTGGGGGCTCATGAGCTATTGTACTAAAAAAGACACCTTCCTCCCCAAATAAAGCCTTAAGGATACCCTCTAGAACTTTGGGGGAAAGTGTAAGCAGCTGAGCTTCATGAATGTGACTCTTAAGTGTGAGTAGGAGGTGGGGAATAAATCCACAAAAGCCTGTAAAGTTTCTTTAATCATTAAGCTGGAAGGGGAATAAAGGTAGATTTTTCTAGAAAATACTTAAGAGGGACACCTTCTGAAAAATTCCTTAAGATTTCCACATTGTATTCTACAAAATGCTGTTCTATACAATGTGAGTAGAGGTGTTATAAAAATTTGAAGAAAGCAATATTTTTCCTTTAAAATATAAAATATGAAATTGTGTGCTTGTGACATGTATTAGGCTTGCCTTCCCTTATTTTTAAATGTCCCTAATCTCCCCTTTATCCTGGAAATGGTACATATTTTCAGGCCTTCCTAGACTTGAATTGATTGGTTCTATCAATATATTTCAAGCCCCCCAAATATTCTATCATCAAATTAATTTGAGAAGTGTCTCTTTCAGTAAAATAGTTGCTGTCAAGTCTCTCGACTTTAGAATGTTTTGTGAGAAAAAAAATCTTGAAATTGCACAAACCTGGAAAGAATGTCAGGATCACCTAGTCAATATATCTTGCTTAAGTTCTTTGGCTAATGGACTACAGGAAGAAACAGGGTGACTGGTAATAATTCTGCTTTAGGACTTTTCTCATCTGATTGTTATTCCTTTTCTCCACTGCTCAGATTTAAGAAATCTCTTAAAAATCATCTAACACATACCAAGCCTGCTATTTTTAGGATGCTAATTATTCCTCATAAGTTAAATAATAAATATTTGCAGTCTTCCTTTAATTTATTCTAGTAATGTACAAATGTCTTGGAACAACTGAGAGGAAATAGGATATAGTAGTAGAGAGCCCACCTTGGTGTAAGCCCCACCTCTGACACCATTGAACTGTGTGACCTTAGGTAAGTCAGTTATCCTCTCAGTAGCTATGAGAATAAGACCAGAAGTTTTCTTTCTTTTTCTTTCTTTCTTTCTTTCTTTCTTTCTTTCTTTCTTTCTTTCTTTCTTTCTTTCTTTCTTTCTTTCTTTCTTTCTTTCTTTCTTTCTTTCTTTCTCTTTCTTTCTTTCTTTCTTTCTTTCTTTCTTTCTTTCTTTCTTTCTTCCTTCCTTCCTTCCTTCCTTTCTTTCCTTCTTTCTTTCTTTCCTTCCTTCCTTTCTTTCTTTCTTTCTTTCTTTCTTTCTTTCTTTCTTTCTTTCTTTCTTTCTTTCTTTCTTCTAAGCAAGCAGGGTTAAGTGACTTGCCAAGAGTCACACAGCTACTAAGTGTAAGATTATAAGTTTCAGAGCATGGACAGATCTTCTTTAAGAGGATGTGTTTCCTCATTAGGAATCCCTTCTAACCATGAAAACACAAATCTGATCTACAAAAAAAAAGTTGTTACAATTTTCATTTTTTAATAGTTCAATTTCACCAAAGAGCTTGTCACTCTAAAAAAATTAAATAGCAGTTCCATAGAATTATAGACTACAAGTTCTGAAAGAGATCTTAGAAATTATCTAGCTTAACCCCTATATCTTATAGATAGAACATTAAAAGATTTGCCAAAAGTCTTATGGATTGTTAGTTGCATCCAGAATCAAAACCCAAATCTCCTCACTCCTGGAATCATTCATACAACTACCTATGAGAAGAAATAAAATACGAGAAAATGAGGAAAAGGGTGAATTAAATGAAAATATAAATGTGGAGAAAGGTTAATTTCCAATAACAACAGACAAATTCAAACAGATCTATGATCTCATTGATATTGGCAGTCTCTCCTAAAATGAAGATCAGAACCCATCCATACCTACTCTATGCAGTGCAGCTATTTTCCATTTCCTTCCAGGGAGTTCACCCAATACATTAGGATCCATCCTTGCTCTCTCTTCAAATCAAGAGAATACCAATGGAAATGCATTGGCTATCCATTATCCATTATATTCACTCTCACCATATGATGAACTTATCTTCTCTTTTGCCCGCACATCTTGAATGACATCTTTTACTCTGTTTCTTCTACGTACTATCTTGTTTGCAACGTGTTTGTAGAATGCTCACAACCACCATGTTCCTTTCCATTGCTTTTTGGCTTATTTTCAATTTTAGCTCTTGTAGAAGATATATTGTCCCATGACTAACAGACATAAAATATCAGTAGAAAACTTGGCATTAAAAAATGTGTGCCTTTGTTTCAAAAGGACGTTTTGGGTCATTCAAATAATTTTTCAGTTTCCAAAAGTTCCCTTTTCCTCTTCAATCCTGGGTCCAATCCATCATCTGCAAACAGGCTCTGTCAAAGGGTATGAAAACAAAAATTCCTGTGAACTTGGACACCTGTTTGTGAGGACTGGGTTTCACTTATTCAGGGCCAAACTTTTTGCAATGTCCAATAATATAATACAAAAATAAAAACAGGCAGAAAGTTATAGTAGAAAGAGCACTGGGTCTGGGGGTCAGAGGTCCTGGATTCATATCTGCCATTTACTACCTTTGTGACCTTGAATATGTTACATAATCTCTCTGTGGCTCTTTCCTCATTTAAGACATGTGGGAATTGGACTAGAGGCCCCTAAATTCTGTTAGAGAAGAAATATGTTCTCTGAGTTCATGTGGTGAGTAACTGCTGCTAAGTATATATTTGTACCACAGCATAGGAATCATGGAGGTAAAAAACTAGGTTTTATTCTTATGCTCAAGTATAGGTCAGGTCTCAGAGAAAACCTGAATGAACAATCATTAGGATTCTAAGTAGGTTTCTAATAGGCAAAATTATAGCAGTGATAGAAAAAGAAATTTACATATTGCAATCTTGTACATTCCTCTTAAAGCACAGAAGTTAGAGGCGATAAATCCATAATCCCATACTTCCTTCAGTGTCATAAAAGTTGAACAAATTTACTTAAACAGAGTCATAACCTCATACATCTGCTAAGAGAAAAACTATCAAACAAACTCTTTAGTTAATTAAGTCAGGTTACAACTCAAATTCTATTTATAGGGTTCACAGATAGGCTAATTAAGCGAAGAGGGTTTACATATAGCTAAGGAGTCAGGGACAATTGAGATTCTTCCTCTGACTTCTTATCTACAGAATTCCTAAAGCTCTTAAGTAAATTTTTATATTCCATAGGACAGGTTTTTTGTCAGATTATGTTAATATTAACTAAAAGTTGCAGGAGGAAGAAAATAAAATAATTCCCATAACAACTCCCTTTCAGCTGTTAATCTATGATCTTAAATCTTTACTAACCTCTTATCTCACCACCAGTGTGACTTAAATTTCTCTTTTTGTTTCTGCTTACAATTTTAAATATTAAACATGTAACTGTAGTATACCTCTCTCTATCATTTGGGGGAGATATTTTACAAAGGAAAACAATCAATCCAACTGTCTAATCTAATAAACATTTAATAAGCACCTACTGTGTGCCAGGCACTGTGCTAAACACAGGGGATACAAGTAATAAAAAAGATAGTCCCTGCCCTCAAGGAGCTTATAATCTAAAGGAGGAGACAACATGTAAAAGGAAGCAAGAAAAGTGAGGAGGAGGGAGGACATGGGCACCAGGGTTACTCAATATGGAGCAGCTTCTTCTGTGGAATTGAGAGCAGATGATGCAAAGCAGAATGAGCTAAGTGTCCACTATCTGACTTCTGTAAAGAGAGGAATTGGGGGAGAGTTTGGTACTTTGCCCTCTAGTCCTCCAAACAGAGAGGAGAAAAGGCTGAGGAAAGTGGAATCAATCAAAGCTTGAGTTAGCAGCATGGTGATGACTCCAGAAGTGATGAGCTTATCCTGGAAAGGCATCTTCATGGAGATGAAACCAGGCACCTCCATGTTATAACTCATTCAGGGCTCACTAAAATACAGATCCAAATTCAGCTTCTGATATTTAAACTTTCCAGGGCAACAATTTTTTTTTTTTTGCTTTTTGGAGGGCAGTTGGGGGTTAAGTGACTTGCCCAAGGTCACACGGCTAGTTTTTTTGTGTTAAGTGTCTGAGGTTGGATTTGAACTCAAGTACTCCTGACTCCAGGGCCAATGCTCTATTCACTGCGCCACCTAGCCACCCCCAGGGCAACAAAATTTTAAGACATCATCTCAAAAAAATTAAAAATGATTCTTTCCTTCCCACCCAATACATGACATTATCCAAGCAATTGGCAAGATGCTGAGACAGGGTACAGGTTGACTACTAATTATCCTCTTAAACAGAGCAGTCAGGGGACCCCAGCTATTTATGCCGTTTAATAGAATAGTACTATGATTTGCCACATTTGAATGAAACCTTTTTCCATTTTTATGGGAAGTGGAAAGGTAAGTGGGGACACTTATGATAGTGCTTTATGTATTCACTCCAAAATCAGTTTAGTCCTAGAGCTGAGCACATCAAGGGATTTCAGAGCTCAGAGCTGTGCCATCCCATTTTTAAAGTTATTATCTAAGTCTGAACGAGTTTTGAGGGTTCTTATCCAAAGTATCCACTCTGTTTGTCCATAATTTCTCAAATAGATGGAATAAAATGTAATAAATAGTTGGTTCATATCAGGCAATAAGTATTATGTAACAAAACAAAAATTCGCCTTACCCTAATCTTTCACTAAGACAAAACATGAAAGGAGTTTCAATGTAGCTTTTTTTGTGCTTTCTAGAGTAGATTGCAAATGAGCTGTTTGATGATTGTAGCATACTGGACTGGGAATCAGAAACCCTGGGCTGGAATCCCATGCCTGACATTTTCTAGTTCATTGGCCTTAGACAAGCTACTCAGTGTACTCATCTATAAAGTAGGAATAATAATAATATTGAGCATTTTTATAGTCCTTGGTGCTAGAAAATATTTGCGAAGCACTTGACACAACATCTTGCTTGATCGTCACAACAACCCTGGGAGGTAAGTGCTCTTATTAACTCTATTTTACGGATACGGAAACTGAGGGCAGACTGAGGTTAGGTGGTCTTGCCCACAGATAGCGGAGAAGTGTTTGAGCCAGGGTTTAAATTGGGGTCTTCCTGAAATCTATGTCCGATGCAAATTTAGCTGCCTAAATGAGAATTTTTCTGCTACCCACTTCATGGGGTTTTTTGAAGGAAAGCATTTGTACGTCATGAAGTGCTTTAAGGCCATGAAGTTCTCGATGCATTCCTCTCTAAGCTCTTCTGCTTCGAACTTCTTTCTCCACAGAGCTCTTACATCAGCACCTTCCCTCCACCATATTGCTTTTCAATTTCTTTATTGTATCATCTTCTCCCATTAGAAAGTAAGCCCCCTAAGGGCAAGGACTGTCTTTTTGCTTCTCTTTATATTCCCAGTGCTTCTCCGTATCTGGCACATAACAAACATTTTATAAATGCTTGTTGACCTGTGTTGTTCACTTGCTCTTAAATTGTTTTTACTCAGCACTTATGAAGACAACCATTGTTACTGGAGAAGCTGATAGGGCCATACGTAAAGGGAACAGCAGACTGAGCCTTCCTTAACTTCTAAGCACTTTGGCTGGGGAGAGAAGACAAGTGGGCCGCCAGTGGGTTGTGCTACTCTGTTGCCATGGCAGCATGTAGGTGGAAGGGGCAGGAGATGGCATTTCCTGGAATACTAAAGAGGAGAAAGTTTTCCTATTCTTTGCCAGGAGATATCATGCTTACCGATTTGGGAATCTTTATGCGAGCCTTTCATGTGTTTTGGATTACTGTAAGAACCAGAACTTATAAAGGTTGCTATTACATTGTCTGGGTTTCCTAAAGAGTAATGTTCCTGATGTGGGCCCTATCTCTGTTTCCTAGAGCACTGAGCAGCAGGGAGGCAGTTAGAGCAATGTGTGTTTTGAATATATCATCTCTTCCCCAGGCTGATACCAGCATTTGATAACAGAGGGCAGAGTTTCAATTTTCTGGTAGATTCCAACTTGCCTTAGGACCTATGCAGTTCATACAACTCACTGTACCAGAAAAGGAACTGATCCTCCTACTGTGATTACTTCTCCAAAGCATGACTGAATACTGGATAAGATGTTCCACGTAGGGGTCTCCTCTCCTTTGTTTCCAACAAATTGTGGTACTTTCTCAGTCCTTCAGTAGCCTCTGAGGAGAGAGGAGAACCTCTCTTCTGTCTGCTTTTTCTGTGTTTTCCATCAGAACAAGTTTCTCCATGCATATGATTCCCAAAGAGGTCACATGCTTCTCTGGAGGGGCCTCCTGGATGTGTAGTTCTCTCTCTAGAACAGTCAGTGTCTGAATATCTCCCCTTTCCCTAGATTTCTATGCCTTCCTAAGGTTGTCATTCAGGTATATGAGATAGCAATGTCCTTGAGTTAGTGCCAATATTTCTCTCTTTTTTATTCTCTTCTGTTTATTCACATGACCTAGCATTGGACCCTCATCACCACTCCCCTATTCGATTTCATCTGATTACTCAGAATTTATCAAGTGTTTATGTACACAGCACGTTCTTGGGTGCTAAAGGTACAGAGATAAACAAAATAGTCCCAGTTCTTGAGATTATGTTGTACTAGGGAGATGTGACGGATATGCATGTACAGAAATATAGAGTAGATACAAAGCACTAAAAAGAGAGAGGAGAAGAGGAAGAGGAAGGGATAGGGGGAAAGAAAGACAGAGAGAGACAAAGAGACAGAGAAAGAGAACTAATAGCTGGGGAAAATCAGGGAAAGGCATCGTGGAGAAGGTTGCACCTCAGCTGTACTTTGAAAGAAACTGGAAATTCTAACAGGTAGAGGTAAAAGGGCAGTGCATTTCCAATGTGGGAAGATGTAGGAGAGGTGGGGAACCTGTGATCTCAAGGTCATATGTTGCACTCTAGGTCCTCAAGAACAGCTCTTTGAACCCAAACTTCACAGAATAAATCCCTTTAATAAAAGGATCTGTTTTGTAAAATCTGAACTCACTCAAAAGGCTGCACCCAGGGATCTAGGCCACATTGGCCTCAAGGCCACAGGTTCCCCACCTCTCATATTGGAGATGGAATGCCATGAGCAGGGGAATAGTTAGTCAGCTCGTTTGACTGGGAATGGAGAGACCCTATGAAAGGGAATAATAGGAAATAAGACTGGAAAGCTAGACTGGAAACCAGATTGTGGAGGGGTTTGAATTCCACCCTAGAGGCAATAGTGAACTGTCAAAGTTTTTTAAAATAATAATAATAGCACTTATAATGGTGCTTTATGTATGGAAATGCATTTGATTGTCACAACAGTCCTATGAAGTAGGTACTATTATTATCCCCATTTTACAGATGATGAATTGAGGCACTGAAAAGTTAAATGATTTGCCCAGGGTCATATACCTAGTTGTATCTGAGATAGAGTTTGATCAGGAATCTTCCTGATTCAAGTCTTGCACTCTGTCATCTTGGTCAGATCTGTGTTTTAGGAACATCAGTTTTGTAGAGACGTGGAGGACTGGCTGAAAAGCGAAGTTACTAGAGGTAGGAAGGCCCATTAGGTACCTATAGCAATAGACAGGAGCTCAGAGTGATTAAATGATTTAGCAAGGATGATATAGTTGTCAGCAATCAGAACTCAAAATACTGCTCTTCTGACTCCTAAGCAGACTAGTTCTTTCAGGGCACTATTATACTATCTCTCTTGTAAAGCTGATTTTGAACCAATAAAATATTCACACTTTTGCTTACTGTCATAGTGAGAACTAGCTAACTTCCTGAGCACATGGAGGAGGCCAGCCTGACATGTAGATCATCAGTTCAGGCTTCCTTCAAGCCCTATCAGTATTCTCAAAGACTGACATTTAGGTCATCTTGAAAAATACAGTGGCCTTTTCTTTGTCTTCACTTTCCTACACCTCTCCAAAGCAAAAGATACTGCTCAATACACCTTCTTTCTTGACATTCTTTCATCTTGGCTTCTCCAATTCTTTGATCTTCCTAGTTTGTTGTTGTTTTTTAAAATCAGGTTTTTCTTTTTCTTTTTCCTACAAATAACTATGAATGTTCTCTAAAAGTCGGTTCTTTTCTTGAGGCCTTCTGCTCTGATCTCTCTCCTGTGGTGAACCTTTCCACACTTGGGTTAGCACCTCTGTGCCAATCACTATCCCAGACATATAGAGCTAGCTTTGATTTTTCACCCATCCACCTGCCCTTTCTTTCCAAGTTCAGCTACCTAACAGATCTTGGAATTGAATCTTCTCTCCTAAACTAATCTTCCTCCTAATTTCTCCTTATTCTGCTTTACCTAATCTCTTCTCGAGTCCTGTCAGTTTTCCCTTTGGAGTATTTCTAATTTCTTATGTCTTCCACATTCTTATTGCTGTCCTCCTACTCTAGCCTTTCTCTTCCTGAGGTCTGGATGCTCTAATAGCCTGCTAAATGCTCCTCTTGCTTAGAGTTTCTCTGCATCTCCTATTCATACTCTATATAGAACATACAGGTTTTAGAGACCTGTTCATTCAACCCAAAGAATGTTTTAATACCATAGAGTTTTAAGGAATCTCAAGACACAGATTATATCATGGTATTCCTCTGTTTAAAAACTACAGTGGCTCTCCAGTGTATAAAGCATAAAATCTAAACTCTTTAGTTTATCCTTCAATGCCCTCTGCAATCTGATCACAACCTATATTACTAATATTGCCTCCAATTATTTAAAAATAGGAGTAGTCAATATTCATATTATCTCATTTGATCCTCGCAACAATCCTGTGATGTAGAGATTATTATCATCACCCTCATTTTACAGATGAGTAAACCAAGGCAGACAGAGGTTAAATCACTTGCCTAGGATCACTTACCTAGTAGGTATCTGAGACAGGATTAGATGCATGTCTCCCAGTCTAGTTCCATGCCCTTTGCCCTCACTGCCTGCCTTGATATGCTCTCTATTGCAGCCTGACTGTTCACTTCATTGTCTCCAGTGCATACCATGCTCATTCCATCTTTCTTCAACATTATAAAAACATTTGTTAACCATTTATGGCATACAGAACATTATTCTGGTTGTTAGATATGATCTATACTTCATATACTTGCCGTCATGGAACTTATGACAAGGCACCCAAACCAGACAGCTTTAATGCCTAACATAATGGCAATCAGACAACATATATTCATTTATTGCACAGGAAGTACAATAGGGAGTTGTAAAACAAAGTAGTATTTGAGGTCTCAGGATAAAGGTCATTGCTGTCAGGGAGAATCATAGAAAACTTCATTTGAATTAGACTTTAAAGGGTGGAAAGGAATTCCAACGGGAAACAAGAGGGAGGCAGGACATTTCAGTCACTGGGAACTACATAAAATGAGGACTTGGAGAAAGGGAAACACAATATGTTTGGCAGGCAGCAAGGAGACCAGTTTGGTTGCAGTATAAAATAAATGAAAGGGAATGATACAAAGTAAGGTTCAAAATCTAGAGTTGTGACAAATGAATATTACTCTCTTACACTGAATAATTTAGTTATTGTATTGGGACCAAGGTTTTTCCACTTTTTTACTTCCTTACTCAGAAACCAACCAATGTGGAAAATCTCTCTTAAAGATATAGCAGGTCAAGATCTAAAAAGACAGTAAGAGAACTTCTAAGTTTGGGCTAATATATTCCTGCTCATTGTGTTTGCTCTGATAGGTCTAGGTGGTATAATGAATAGAGCATCTGGCCTGGAGTCAGGAAAACTCATCTTTACAAGTTTAATATGGCCTCAGACATTTATTAGATTGTGACCCTGGGCAAGCCACTTAACTTTGCTTGCCTCGGTTTCCTCATCTGTAAAATGAGCTGGAGAAGGAGATGGCAAACTATTTCAGCATCTTTGCCAAGAAAACCACAAATGGGACCATGAAGAGTCGTATATGACTGAACAACAATGACAGGTGCGGGAAAATGTAGGTTCTCTCTTTTGTCTTAAGAAGTGATACAGAAATTGATGTCTCTTTGATCAATATTTGGGTGATACATACCCTAAGACCCTCATTTTAATATACTTTACCTCCTATTGGGTTATCTGATCAAAACTGATTGATAGCCCTCAGAAATACCTGCTCTTTGAAGGGTAATTAAATTAAATTCAGATGATTAAATTACCCAGAAACCATGTCTCTCAGAAATTTTTTAATCACCACAGTGTAGTTTCATAGTGTGGAGAGCTTTGAACATCAGGCAAAGAAATATGTATTTATTCAGTAGGAAATAGGGAGACACCTCTAAAACTATATTGTCCTGAACACATAAAGCCCCAGTGGATGATAGGGGCTCCTCACTGAGATTCATATTATCTTCTCCCCTGAACTCAAAAATTTTCAATGGTTCCCAATTACCTACAGAGCAAAACTTCCCAGACTCTTCACCCTGATATTCAAGGTCCTCCACAAATCCCAGCCAGGCTTTGCACCTGATCACCCACTTCTCTGGTCTCTATTCTTATTTCACTGGGTCTGTGATCTCATTAATACAGATGCTCCCTTCCACAGGATGACTCACAACCTAATTGATCAGGGATTATGATACTGTGTGATTCTTGTCATTGACCTTCTATAAAGCTTCCACTTTTTAGACCTTTTGACAGTGGGTGGGTACAATAGAGCATGCAGACATTCCATGGGCCATTTCTCAGCTATTCCTCATTCTTACTACTTCTACCTGCTTTCTTCTAATAACACCTCTGTGATGTTCTTCCTTGTTAATATGGCGGAGCCTCACTGTGTGCTTTCCCATTACCCTTTGGATGACTCTTAACTTTAATTCTTCAGAGAACTGAGGGTGCTTTGATTTGTAGTCATACAGCATCATCAGGAGTCTCTAGGTTCAATCAATTCTGTGGTTCATGAGGGAGTGGGAAGAACTTGGGCACTGGTTATATGTTAGAATCCCAGCTTTGCTGCTTACACCTAGGTGAGGGGAGAAAACTTGTTTCTCTTCTCTGGGCTTCAATTTCTAATTCTGTAGCACGATAGACGTGGTCTCAGCATGTGGGAACTGTGGGAAGAATGCTGAATTTAAAGTCAGAGAAACTGGGTTCAAATTCTGGTTCAGGTACTTAGTATGTGTCACTGTAGCCAAGTTATTAACCTGTTTGATTGGGCCTTGGTCCCTTCATCTACACAATTAAAAGGTTGGACCAGTTAACTCCTAAGGTGTCTTATAGGTCTAAATCTATAATTCTACAAAATGCATTCTCTACAAATAGAGCCATGCATAAAAAAATGTGGGTGATTGTATCAGTAAGGCTTGTGGCAGAGCAGATGAAGGATCATCAATACAGAGCTACAAAAGACCTTATAGGTCTAACTCTACATTTTACAGGTGAGGAAACGGATTCCTGTCGAGATTAAATGAGTTACCTAAGTAACAGAACTGGGATTTAAACCTGGGTAAAGATCCCTGCCATCTTTAATGTGCTGTTATTCTGAATGGTTGCTCCTGGCACCTGTACATTGAGAAGTGGTTTGGCGGAGGTCAGAGAGGGCTGCAGAGTCTGGAGGAAATGGCCATCCTACCCAGGTGGGAGAAAGTCAGTAACAGAAATACCTCACCATTTCCCTTCCCCTTTTCTTTAGCCCACTGCTGCCTAAACCTGCCCATCTCTTTTCCCATCCTCTTCCAAATTCTCACTCTTCAAAGGGCAGGAATCTCACCAGTTGAATTTCTCTAAAGGAGTAGGGGCATCAAAGGGAAAAAAACCCTCCAAGCTGTCTTCCTTCCCTTCCTACACCATATTTAGGCTGCCATCCCATTAGCTCAGTCCCCCTGTCTTGTACTCCCCCCCCCAAATGTTCTCATATGACTAGGTTACTCCACCTGAGCATTAAGCCAGAACCTTATATTCGCCTCACTATTTCCCTTGATAGTAGGCACCATTCTTCCAGTTACCCATGTTTGAAATTTTTGTGTTGTCATTTCTTTTCCTTCTCCCTCTGTCTTCCCTCCCACATCTAATCAGTTGTCAAGTCAATTCCCATGTCGGCTCTCACATCATTCTCCTTCCTATTCACACTCAGAACAGATCTTTTATGAGCAGACACTGACTGGATTCAATTTAACAAGCATTTATTGACTACTCAAAGTCCTGCTCTGTGCTAACTCCTGGAGATAAAAAGAAAATATTAAAATCGTTCCTGCCCTCAAAGAGCTTAACATCTACTGGGGGCAAAGGAAGACCAGGGGATAACAGGTACATAGATTAGTAAAGGCAAAAGTATGCCTAAAGTAATGATGCAAAAGCAGTGGAGGTGAGGGGTGGATGCTATAACCTGGAGGGTCCAGGAGAACTTGCAGATAGGTGGGCTTACTTGGAGCTGGTTCTTGACTGAACCTAAGGATTACAGGAGGAAGAGGTGAGGAAGCAAACGTTACAGGCAGGGAAACAAGTTACCTAAACAAAGATGTGGTAGTGGGAGATGGAATGTAGGCCAGCAAGTAGGCTAGTTTGATTAGAATGTAGATTGTGTGGGAGATTCATGTGAAATAAGCCTGGAAAGATTAGGAAGAGCTTTAAATGCCAAATGGAGGAGAGTGTATCTTATTCTAGACTTAAAGCAATGGAGAGCCACAGAAGCTTTTGAACAAGAGGATTATTAACTGGGTCAATCACTTGCTTACCTTCAAGTCTCAGTGTCCTTGTATGCAAAATAAAAACATTTGTACTACTTACCTCACAGAATGATTTTAAAGAAAGTACACCATAAGCTTTAAAGCTCTGTTATTTGTTGTTGTTCTGTCATTTCAGTCATGTCCAATTCTTCATGACCCCATTTGGGGTTTTCTTGGCAAAGATACTAGACTGATTTGCCATTCCTTCTCCAGTTCATTTTACAGATGAGGAACTGAGGGAAACAGGGTTGAATGAGTGACTTGTCCATGGTCACATAGCCACTAAGTGTCTGAGGCTAGATTTGAACTCACAAAGATGTCTTCCTGACTCCAAGCCCAGTACTGTGTCCACTAGCTGCCCAAAGCTCTATATAAATGTGAGCTATTATTATCTTGGAAGGAAAGGTTGAAACTATTCCTTATACACAGGTATGATTATGTTACTCTGTTGTTAAAGAACATCCATAGCTTCCTATTGCCTACTGAATAAAATCTAAACTCCTTAGCCTGGCATTCAAGGCTCTCCGTAATGTCACCCTTTTTCTAGCTTTATCTCATTCTTCCACACTTTAAGTACTCTATATTCCAGTCAAACTGGACTACTTATCATTTCCCAAATATAGCTCTTCCACCTCCACACCTTTACTCACGAGTTCCACTCCATCTCTATTTATGGAAATGCCACTCATCCTGTAGAACAGCAAGATTGGTTCAGGTCAGCTCAGAAGACACTGACAGTTCCATTGTGGGAAGGTGTTGTGCTTGAATCATACAAAGGAGATCAGTCTAGAAGGAAAACAGTGTTTAGAGGAGTTTGCATGAATCAGGGAGGTAAACTAGGGCCAAGGAGTCAAACACATAGGGTTCTGTGTTCCCCAGGGCAGTTAGCAGCAAAAACTAAAATGATCTGAGGCTCTCACTTCCAGCAAACACAGGGAAGGAACATATTTAGCAGTGACCTGTATACCACATGTAATACCTGCACTTCTGCCATTGCCAAGTTACTCTTATCTATGCTCAAAGTACAGGCTGATCCTTCTGAGAAGATAAAGTGGCACAAAGAACACCTCTTAAAAAGGAAAATTTTCTTAATAGGTTCTTCCTGAAGGAGTCTATTCCTGGATTCTCAGATGATGAAACAGCTTCATTTTCTCCAAAGATTTATGACAGATAACCACAGGTGTTGTCAAGTTAGAGATCATCCAAAAACGCTAAGAGGAAGAAAAGATGGGCAATGATCGTCAGGGATTCCTAGCTGAAGGGCATTGATACAGCTATCTGTCACTCTATTGACAAAAATAGAGAGGCCTGCTATCTTCCCAGAGCACATATCCAAAATGTAACAGAAAACAGCCCAAGACCTGCCAAGCAGGATAATTGCTGACCATTTCTAGTGATTCTCATGGGCACAAATGATATTGCAAGAAGGAATCTAGAAAGCTGTTCTTGTTGTTGTTTTTTCTTTTCTTTTTCTTTTTGGGAGGGCAATTGGGGTTAAGTGACTTGCCCAAGGTCACAAGGCTAGTTTTTGTGTCAAGGGTCTGAGGTCGGATTTGAACGCAGGATTTGAACTCAGGTCCTCCTGACTCCAGGGCTGATGCTGTATTCACTGTGCCACCTAACCGCCCCCTAGAAAGCTTTTCTAAAAGTCTTGGGAAAGAAGTTGAAGACCTTAGGGGCACAGGGTATTTTCATCATTGCTGCTGGAAAGAAAAGGTAAGGACATCACAAAGAAAGAGTGGGGAAATAAAAACCTGATTAAGATGGTGTCTGAGGATAGGATTTGAATTTCTAAGGGACACCTTCAAATACAGGAATGATGGGCTCCTGACCATGTATGGAATGTAATTAACTAGAGCTAGTAAGAATGCATTTTCCTGGAACCTTGTATATCTAATTCAAAAAGCATTAAACTGAAAAGAAACAGACATAAAACTGCTTTCATATGTACAAGCCAAATAACCAAAGGTAGCAGCTACAATACATAAAGAATGGTAGTAAAGACTCTAAATTTTATAGAAGACATAATACAAGAAAGAACCCAGTTTTCAAAAACAAAACAAAAAACAACCTCTGGCCTCAGATATACATACATAAATATACAAAGTATAGTAACAAACAAGTTGAACTAGGTAGCTTAACTCAAAAAAGAAAATGTTATTTACTTCATAGATATCACTGAGACCTGGTAGTATGAAATCTATGATATATGACTCTGGAATAGCTTATATCATTCGTTTCAAAAGAATACTATGCTATAAGAAATGATGAGCATGTTAGTTTTAGAAAAATATGGAAAGCCGTGTATGAAATAATGAAGAGTGAAATGAGCAGAAGCAAGGAAACATTGAATATCCTAACAGCAATATGGGTTGAAGAACAACTTTATTTATAAAATAACAGTGATTTTGAGTATTATAAATACTCATATCAACTAGAAAAGACCTATGAAGGAAGATGCTGTCTGCCTCAAAGAACTGATAAATAGGAGTATGCATAATAGGAATATATGTATACATATAATATATACACATACATATATGTGTGTATGCATATAAATATTTGCATCTAATGGCAGCTGTCTTTAGGGTGCAGAGGGAAGGAAAAATGTAAAAAGTGCATAGCAGAGAATAAAAGAAAATTTAGAAGCATAGAAAGCAGAGTAGCTTTGAAAATTATGTGTAGTACTTACATAGTTTTGTTAAAGTAAAGATTATGAAATGTAAATTCATGGTTTTATAGTGAATATGCTGTGCTATGAACATGGAAATATTCTTTTTTTGTCTTTATGTATTTAAGTCCAAAATGAATTTAAAAAAAGAAAAGCCATACTTATATATATAAAAAAAACAAATCCCAAAAGAAATAGAATCAGCACAAGGAGAAGTCTAGTGGGGAGGGAAACAGGGAGGCAGTAGGGGTGTGGTAACATTATTTATTAACAAGGTCTACTCCTATGACTAAATCTGGGAATGATAAGGGGGAAAACATAGTAAAAAGCATTTGCATGAAGGTCAGTAGAAGTGGTCATGGAAGTAATGTTGTTACTGAAGTATACTTTAAAAACTCTTCAAAGAAAAATGAAATAGATAAGGACTTTGGGGAATAGATCATGTCTGGCATAGAGGTATGATACCATAGTGACGAAATGTCACTATTATTCAGATAGCTACTGAAACATATAACTGTTTCTTAATGAGCTTAAGATAATTTCATCTTTCCAAAGGTAAAAGAACAAACAAAAGGAAATGTCTGTTACTGATCTAATCCTTGCCTAAAATGAGAAAGTGGTTGCTGGAGCTGAACTAATGGATGGGAACTTGAAGTAATCATTCCATCTTAAAATTTGTGATACAAAAGGAAATTAAACGGGCCAAGTCTGACATACACTCTAGATTTTGCAATGGCAAATTTCAAAGGGTTCAGAGAAAAGACAGGTAGATCCCATGGTCAAGAATTCTATAGGAGAAACAGGATGGATAAAGAACTCTCAATAATGAAATTCTGATAACAGAAGATGAAGAATTCCAAGGAGTTAGAAAATGGGGAGTTATCTGAAGAGAAAATTGTCTAAAGAAAGAAATGAGTGAGTTCAAAGAACTCATTATCCAGCTAAAATTTTCAAGTGACAGTGTATAGAAAGGAGGAAGCAAGGGGGAAAATGGAGGATAAATATAAAAGCATATCAGAATTCTTCAAGAATATCAGGAGTGTTAAAGGCCAGAATGAGTTGGGACTAGCAAAAAAGGGGGTCTTTTTGCTATATTGAAGAAAAGACCCCCTGCTTGGAGTGGATGGGATGATGATAATAGACTACAGAGAGAAGGGAGAATTAATTGTTCAATTCCCATTTTACTTCTGCTTTCTCTGCCAAGAAGGATCATCTTTGGAATAGAAAGGACAAAGCAGAAATGGCTACTAATAAGGGAGATGATACTCTGAATAAGTACAGAGATTAGTAAAATAGCCTTTGACGGCCCTTTAGTGAGTTTAAGTTACCAGGCCCAGATGAACTGTATCCCAGGACACTGAAAGAACTGGCAGATGTGATTGCAAACCCAGTGTTTGTGATAGAGATGGGTGAAGGTGTTGTGGGACAAGAGAATTTTTAAAAAGAAAAAGGGAGAAAGGACAAGGTCATTGGACTATAGGCCAGTGAACTTAACTTCAGTTCCTAGAAAAATCTAGACATGTTAAGAAACATCTAGAAAAGGTGATCACAAAGAGGCAGTATGATTTCATCAAGAATGGGTCATGACAACCTAAACTGGTTTTCTTTCTTGCTTTTTTCCCCTTTTTTAAAAA